>CM038721.1:3131485-3518985 GCA_021613375.1 Megaleporinus macrocephalus | reverse complement strand
TCTGCTGTTTACTGATACTCACTGTATTCAGCTGTGTGATGCCGTATTAGATTAGTGTGTTAAATATCTTTGTTCTGGTTCCCCCGCGAGACTTTTTTACTAATTTTAAAAACTGCCCTGGATGAGTCTGCGTCACATACGGTAACAAACTCCTAGATGGACGATGTTTTCTTTCCGCACATGCAATGAACGCAACCTGTTCTCGCGAGGCCGCTGCTTTAGTCAGTCTGTGGAAAATGAAAGGGTATGTATTTCCACCTAGTGGTTCAGATAGGAATTGCAGGGAGCTGGGAGTTTTGCAGGGAGTTTCAATGAAACACTAGCTGTAAATATAGAAATTAGGCTCATTTGTTTAATGGCATCGATCAGCTCTCGGGATCGGGAGAAAGATCGGCCAATCACCGATCGCATATTTTGATCGATCTCTAATAATTATCATGGTTTTATTACAGGCTAGGAAATGAAGTGGGGAAATTGTTGCTTGCATAGCGCTAAAGCCAGTCAGTCTAGCCAAAATATATTTATTTCATTAAACTTCTGAGGAGCACCTTTTAGCACGGCAATATTCAGAAACTAAAATAATACATATGTTTTTGTTTTGCGCAGCTGCAGTTATAGGATAAGGAATCGTTAGCTAATGTGCCTAGGCTACACAAGCTTGTAGACAAACTGTACAACTCACAGGTTTTATCACAGTTGCTGATTATTAATTTCAAATGAGGACAGATTTTACTGAAATGTTAAAGACAAACAGTTACAATTATTACAGTGTCTGTATGTTACACATATATTTCACATATTTACATTTTTGCCATCTGATCAAATTGTATTGCCCTTTCTGTGGCTTCAGATTAGAGCAAATACCACATCGCTGCGTGTGGTCCCACGTCCTTTAAGTGTCCTCTGGAAACACTTCTGTTGTGAACAGTTTAGCAGCGCGTTTGTTAAATTTAGCGTCCATGAAAGTGACGAAAGTGTTTTCTGTTGGGTCTTCTCAGCCACTAACATGTTTTATTTTTTTTTTTATTAAGTATTTAAAAATGCTTCATATGTAGAAATAAAGTGTATGTGATGGTATAGCTGTGTGTTATACATTGCTTCGATAGGGCTTACTCAAACTACTGGAAGGCACGATTGTAAACGTTCCTGAGAAAAACACCAGGAAGCTGAGAGGTGAGACGGTGCAGGTCGACACTACCAACATCCTGTTTGTGGCGTCTGGTGCTTTTAATGGACTGGACCGCATAATCAGCAGAAGAAAGAATGAGAAGGTTTGTTTTTATAGCCATTTGAGACCTAGACCTAGTCAATAACTGAATCTCAAATCTCTTCGTCTGTAGAGGAAGCATTCGCTATTAATTAGCATAATGCACGCCCACTGAAAGCATGGATTTATCCGGAGCGCGAGCTGCAGCTACAAACAATCACTCACGTTCATCTAACGTAGTGTTAGTGTTTCACACAGAAACACAACAGTGTGGTGCTCTGTCAGCTCTGCACAGTGGAGACGATCACAACAGTACAGCTGCTACACACGAGACCTTGAAGATCAAACATCCCGTAGAGCTTCATCAACACAGCAGCAGGACAGCACCTGTTTACCTGTTTATCTTATCTTATAGATTATTTATAGATCATTAACACGTGTATCATGTTTCTTTCAGTAGAGTCTCTTGAAAAGTCGCATTGATAACCGTTTCTTAATCGTCCAGTGTAGAACCTAAGACTGTTCTTGATACCGCGGGAGCTTTAAACACACGTAGCTGCTTCTCAAACCACTCTCTGCAACATACACTACCGCTTAAAAGTTTAGGATCACTTTAGAATTTCATTTCATGCAATTTTCATGCAATTCACAAACAATATTGTCCATTTCACAATTAATGTAAGTGTATCAGATGATTTTTAAAGAATATAAATGTTTGTATTAAAGTTTATTTTTGTATAGAGGCTTATTTTACATATAGTCCTATTATCAGTAATTCTCAGTCCTCTGTCTAAATCTCCTGGTACGACCACCAATCCAAGTTAAGGATGTTATTGGACTAATTGGTTGTTAGGACACTCTTGCTCAATTGTGATGCACAGCTGAAAAACATTCTACTAATAAGTGAGTATAAAAGGGAACAACATTCTAGGTTAGTTTAGTATCTGAAGATCAGCAGTTGATGGCTTGCTGACCGACTCACAATGACCAGAAAGAAACAACTTTCTTTAGAGACCCGTCAGTACATTGTTGTGTTAAGGAAGAAGATACTCCATTAAAACAAGAACATTTCACTGTGATCCCAAACTTTTGAGCAGTAGTGTATATAGTCCACAAATTGTCCGGTTTCTTGTGTGTGAGGCGTGTAGGCTACATGTCATTTATGCTTTTAAAAGTCGAGTCAGAGCGTAGACTCTTAGTCTTTAACCATTTATAGATCACATGCGTTTAAGTTATCCTTTAAACCATTAAGTCTATAACAGCCATGCGTTTTTCCTCGTGCTTCTTATATACACACAAAATCATCCATAACAAAATAATACAATTTTTAATTGCTAACACACATTAGAGTATTCTCAAAATTAGTCGAATTACTCAAGATTAATCGACTAATCGGAAAAAAGAGCATAAGAATTGTTAGATTAATCGATTAAGAAATGAATCGTTAGGTGCAGCCCTAGTGCAGAATCATTTGGGGTTCAGTCGTCTGACTGATTAACTATTGCTAACCAGACGTTTGGCTTTTAAACCATTAAAGATGTTAAGATGTGGTGACATCAGCTTTGTGACCCTGTGCTTTCATTTCCATGGACATGTTTAGTACCTGGGCTTCGGTGCGCTGTCTAACCTGGGTAAGGGCCGACGGGCGGCGGCGGCAGCCGATGTGGCCAACATCACAGGAGGCGAGGTGGACGCGGTGGCCGAGATTGAAGAGAAAGACCGGCTCCTGAAGCACGTGGAGGCGCGGGACCTCATCGAGTTTGGCATGATCCCCGAGTTTGTGGGCCGCTTGCCGGTGGTGGTCCCGCTGCACAGCTTGGACGAGGAAACCCTCGTGCGCATCCTGACTGAGCCCCGCAATGCCGTGGTGCCCCAGTACCAGGCCCTCTTCAGCATGGACAAGGTGAGCAGTAGTGTAGTGAATTATTGCCTGTCCAGTAGGGCTGTGTATTTGCAACAACCTGGTGATACAATAGATATCGTGATACAGCGGTCACGATTCAATATATCACGATATACTGCAAGTAAAGTGATATTCTATGATTTTTTAAAAATCCTACTATTAAAACACACCGCTATATAAACAGGTTTGTCAATACTTACAATAGCATTGCGCCCTTGTGCTGCTTGTTAATGTTGGAGTGGAGCTGAAAATGGATTACAACACTGCCATCTAGTGGTCAGAGGTTTAAACACAACACACAGGGATTCACTGTCTGTCAGGAATCTGCGTATCGTTACTGTGTTTTTGAGAATCAATACAGTATCACTAAACATAATATCCCGATTTTAGATATTTTCTTACACCCCTATTGTCCAGTACATACGACCTTGGAATTAAACAAGCCACACTTGTACTTCTTTATCCTCACATTGACTTTCATATTAGTTTCAAAGTAGTTACCAGACGTGTACAAATACATCCTGATGTGGACCAAAAGTCTTTATTAAACTATTGGCTACTACAGACTATTTAAAAATTAAAAAAAAAAACATGGTGTATTGTTTTTGTTTATAGTTCTACAATTGATATTCGCTAAAAAGCTTCTTATAATATTAATAAACAATGTCAGCAGTTTTAAGAGCTTCAAGTAGAGTTCTATCAGTTTTCTATAATAACCATTTCACATCAAACCTTTTTTTGTAATTGTAGAGAAACCCATATACTCAATTTCTTTTTATATAGAATATTGATGATACCGTAGTACCATAGTAAGTAACCTGTTTAGAAATAAGTAGTTGTTCATTGCAAATTACTGCTATGTACCATAACAGTTAAATAAAATAAAAATAAATTAAAATTTAACTGATTTTAAACGACATGAATTAGCTAGCTATGCTACATTAGTTCCCCTTGGCTATAGTAGTGCTGCAGTGGAGAGTGGGCTTTGTTCTACATCATAAAAGCTGTTCTGCACAGCTAGAAGTAAAGTACATTTCAAAGTTTTGATCCTTTATGCAGTCCGGACACAGGCGACGTCCAATGCGGACCCAAACCGATAAACTATTAAGAGCGATTTAATTTTGAAAGTATTTATTTTTTTAAGCGTTAAAATTATTTTAAGCGGTCATTACAGTATACGTTCTTTGCTGTGCAGTAATCTCACCTACCAATCGCGTGCATTGTAAGATCACCAAAAGCTCCTCAGAGGTACGAAGCGAGAAGCAGCAGTCAGAAAGTAAAGCAGGTCGGAGAAAGAATAACGTGCTCTAAAAAGGAAAGTTGACGGAGAAACCCGACTGTGTTAACCAGAAATGGACCGAAACTTATATTTATTCTTCACAGGCGGCTCCAACCCAACAGGTCAAGCTGTGAAACTGTGTTAACGAGAAGACGCTGCTTTTACTGTTACTGTTTTTTATTTACTGTTTTTATAAATAAATACTTTAAGATTAATGTAGCCCTTATCTAAAAAACATTTATTATTAGTTTATAAATAATTAATTCAGTTCAGTATTTAAACAGTAAATATACTGAAATATACTGAACGGTATGTGTGGTGTGTTGGTGTTTCAGTAGCTGATGGTATGAGATGCTGATACTAAACTACTTCAGTAAACAGGATACACCACTGAATCAGAACACACGTTAGAGATGATGACGGTCCGGACCTTGGCCTGAGGAGATCTCCTCTAACTGGACCTTACTGACTCTAATTTAATACCCCTGCTCTATGCTAAGAATCTTTGCTATAGTTCTTTTAAACTAAAATCAGAAACTGTTGTACACAGGTATTAGTTGATATCGATATATATCACGATATAAATCAAATTTCCTTTTAAGTGAGAAGTGAAGATATCAAAAAAATTTTTTTTTCCTAAATTGTTTTATTATCCTCTGATTTATTTTCAAATAAACAGACAAATGTACTATAGAACATTACACAACTGTATTAAACACACACACACACACACACACACACACACACATGTATATATTTATATATGGCTCAGTAGTAGTATGAACTGTATTCACACACAGACACTGTGTTAATCAGGCTGTTGCTGGTTCTTTAAGTTGGTTCTGAGTAAAGAACTCTGTTTATGTTCACTCATAGCGGTGAGTCGACTCTCTGTCTGCTCTAATGAGGAGTTGTTGGTTTATCAATTCTGTTTTCAGAAGAAAATAAAGTTTCCTACTCGAGATTTTTGGTTATAAAGCCAACTTTGTCGCAGCGTTCTCACTCGAACTCCTACAGTTTATACATTTATCTTTTCAATTACCAAATTACGTCCATTAGCATAACGTGTGTCGATGCGTCGCTAAGGTGACCGCTCCTACTGAAAGCATGGATTTATCCGGAGCGCGAGCTGCAGCTACAAACAATCTCTCACGTACATCTAACGTAGTGTTAGTGTTTCACACAGAAACACAACAGTGTGGTGCTCTGTCAGCTCTGCACAGTGGAGATGATCACAACAGTACAACTGCTATACACGAGACCTTGTAGATCAAACATCCCATAGAGATTCATCAACACAGCAGCAGGACAGCACCTGTTTACCTGTTTATCTTATCTTATAGATTATTTATAGATTATTAACACGTGTATCATGTTTCTTTCAGTAGTGGTTTAACGTTTTCTGTTATTTTCTCTTATTTTATTCTCTCTGCTCGACTGTGATGACTGCAGTAACCAGATTACTAGCATGTGGGTTAAGCTGCTGCCACGCCTACACGCTGTGCTGTGTGCTTCGCGGTGCTATTCTCATTCTCATTGGCTGTTCGTGTTGTCTCTCAAAACATGGACAGAATTTAATTCTATCTACGTCTTATAGTTCTATCGAGGAAAAGTTATTTCGCGGTAATAATCATTATCGTTTTATCACCCAGCCCTAGTCACTCTACAGTGTAGTGTACAAAGAATCAGTTTATTAATGGGTGTATCTGTTTTGCTAATCTATGTGACCCATATTGGGGAAATGCTTGATTGGCTAAACATTTAAAATGCCCATCAGTTCACAGGTCACTACACAGCTCTACCGTGGCTTTCTATGGTCTCAAAGTGACATAAAACTGTGACACCCATAGAAACTGAATGGTGCCCAGTGTCTCTGAGGGCGGATATCTTGTTGCTCCAGACTTGAGAATTAAAACAGTGTTTAAAGTGTACTCGTTATCTACTGTAGTAAAATGGATAGCGTGCATACTGTAATAGAGATGTTATGCTAACGCTGTCCATCTTCTCTTCTCCTTCAGTGTGACCTGACCGTGACCACAGATGCCCTGCGAGCGATTGCCAGAATGGCACTGGAACGCAAGACAGGTGCTCGAGGGCTTCGGTCAATAATGGTAAGAGCTTCAGTCGAAAGCGTCTCCCGTGTTCTCACATCCTGTTTCGTTGGCCTCGTGTGGTTCATGTTGTTGTCGTCTAACAGGAGAAACTGCTGCTGGACCCCATGTTCGAGGTGCCACACTCTGATGTCGTAGCCGTAGAGATAAACCAGGAAGTGGTACACGGAAAAGCAGAGCCTCATTATGTAAGGTGAGCACACAACGTGATGACAGTCGAGTTCGGAAAGTGTCTTTTGTGCTTTTCTACATTGTTGTGAGACATTTAACACCTGCTTGCTGCTTGAGGAAGTCGGGAACGCGCTCGGTGGTTTCCTTGGATCTTGAATGTTGACGTTGTGGTCAGCTGACGCAAGAAATTGTGAACTTCCATAAAGCAGTGTTCGCTAAATATCGAAAACAATCGATGGTCACATATTTACTCACGCATACACACAAATACATATATATAGAGTAATTATTATAAATGGCTCCAGCTCAATTCATTCTCTGAGGGTAAAATATAATAAGTTCTGTTTTCTCTTCTCTTTTCCTTTTTTGTATATATTTTTGTCTGTTTTTTTTTTGTTTTGTTTTTTTTTTTCTATCCCAAGTTCTACCCCTTTTTTATTACTATCCTTTATTCCTTCTGGTAATTCCTGTTTGTTTGTATGTTTGCAGTTTATTGAAACTTGTAATACTATAACTAAAGAAAAAAAATTGTCCTCCAAAGAGGGGGTGGTTGTGGGGAATAAACAAAATAAATAAATAAATAAACAATAAAAAGAATTTGTTAAAATATCAAAATAATGTGTGTATGGTCCTCAAAATCCATTGATGCTTAAGTGGAAAAACAAGATTATTATTTAAAAATTATATTAAAGGAAAAAATAAATAAGTAAACAAATAAACAATAAAAAATTTTTTTGTAAAAAATAAATATAAATAATGTGTGTATGGTACTTAAAATCTAGTGATGTTTAAGTGGAAAAACGGGATTACTATTTAAAGACTTATGTTAAAAAGGAAAAAACAAACAGATGATGTTTACCTGAGGGCTTTGAGAGCTGATGTAGTCTAATTCTAGTGAACGCATTACAGACTTGATTGCTGGCTGTGTGTGTGTACATATATATATATATATATATGTGTGTGTGTGTGTGTGTGTGTGTGTGTGTGTGTGTGTGTGTGTGTGTGAGATATACAAATACACACACACACACATATATATGTAAAGTTGCCATTTTGGTATATATAGGTATCTCCAAAATGGCAACTTTACAGGAGAGGCCTTCACTTTCATTGGAAGTCAATGGAATTAGAATTTTTTCCAAGCCATTTTGTAGCATTTCTATTGGTCCATTAATCATAAAATTTTCCCTCAATGTAAACAGCAGCTGCTGCATTTAATTGGTGTAGAAATCGACAAAAATGGAGGTACATTTTATTAAACAGCGACAAAATATATAATTTTATATATATAAAGTCTCCTTGAATCCTTGAATCCTTGAATATATATATATATATATATATATATATATATATATATATATATATATATATATATATATATATATATATATATATATCTCGGTGTGATCAATTTTATATGTATTATATATATTTATTATAGTGTGTGTGTACATATATTATTAGGTGTAATTATTTAAAATGAACACATTAAAAAAAACACAATTAACGCAGCTCAGTGTTTTAGGCAAAAGGTTTCTCTTTAAAAAGTTGCCTGATGGATCAGAAACACAAAACTACGCAGAGGCGTGTGCTGATCATTTTCTAGACGTTGCTAAAGAGGGAGTATGTCTGGAAAGTTGCAGCCGCGAGGCTACTTCCATTTAAGCATTTGACCTGCGCGGTCGGCAAAGAACAGTCACGGTTTCACTTCACCACAGGGGGTTTGAAGATGTTCTGGCTAAATGTCATAAGATTGTCGGGCACTTTCAGACCAGCCCGGCAAACGCACACAAATAAAGAGAACAGAAAGTTGGACTTGAACAGAAGCAAGACTCACTCGTTCAGGACGTTCAGGTCCGCCTCAGTACTCAATAACAATCAAGATGCAATTAAACCTTTGAATAAAATATAATTTCACTGTGCTGATCTTATGCATTACTGAAAGCTTCAGTTTTCTAATGTGATAATAATAATATAATATATAATTATTTGTTTTTTTTTAATCGATTGACAGCCCTAATACATTTTAATAGACAGTTAATGGACAGTTAAGGCTGTTACACAAGAACTAGATGCGGAAAAATTAGAGAAAAGTTATTTTTGGGGGTTTTTTTGTTTGTTTTGTAAGGAAAAACTACCAGAAATGTGAAATATTCAGACATGTGGGCTTTTTAAATTGGGTCATTAGTCTTGTGGTTGGAGAGGACACCGCTACAACCACCCAGCTGACACTAAATGAAGAGAATTTGGGCAAAAGACAGCGTTTATTGTACATACATGTATATTATCATTCCACAACACAGATTAGCCCACAGATGAAGGCTCCCTGGGAGGTTTAATCCTGATTTGGTGAGATTTTAACAAAGTATAACCAAATGAATGCTGTCTGTTTTTGCAGAGCGCCAGCGAAGGAGGCAGCGGAGGAGGAATACGACTCCGGGATCGAGGAAGAGAGCTGGGCCCGGCAGGCAGACGCAGCCAAGAACTAAACCGTGCTCACGTAAACGGGGCTTCCTATTTCAGCTGTGTGCGTTTGTTTGAGTCTAATAAGTAAGTGATTAGTCACCACACAAGTCCCGAGGGTCCATTTACAGCTAGGAATTATGTAGCCCTGTATGATCCGATCTAATCACAGTCTGTGAGCTGCAGTGTGGAGTAAGTACAAATGAGTTCTACCAGACGTACTCTATGAGCTTCCCAGTGAGTGAGTGACTGACTGTTAATATTAAATGTAAAGAAATTAATTTTATTTCTTACTAGAGAGACGACGTGTTTTCATTTTTATGAGCTGTTCGGTTTCGTTCACCTGATTTCCTGTATAGGCTGAGATGTATTGGTCATGATGTGACCCACGGTGTAATTCTGTTTGCCAACTGAGGTACTACTTTGTGTGTAAAGCTCGCAATTGACAATGAAACGAGAGGCTGTTTTCTTTTCTGGGGACTGTATGTGAAGTTCTTACTGAAACAACTTTGTAATAGGTTTTTATAGTTCTGTATATCAGTATGCTGCGATATTACCCTTCATGCTGCAGTATTTTTGTGCATGGGTATAATTTTTAATGGGCCGGCTTAGAATGATGGGAAGCACGGGATGTGGTTGAGGTGCTGGTGCTTGAAGAGCTGAGCTGTGAGGCCTTTAAGAATACATGGAGAATTCCTACAGTGGTGGCTCTGTCCTCTCTCTCTCAGCAGCTGTTCCTCTTGTTCCTCTTTGTAATCCAGAACCATAAAGCAGCCAAGATCCTGGAGGTGCAAATCTAACGCTGGAGAGCCAGAATAATCAACCATCCAGCCAGTCTTATTGTAACACCTTTATAAAAAAAGACTGGCGTTATTAGTTCAACAGGTGTGACTCATTCAGCACACAACAACCGTGTATCTGAATCACCTGCCCAGTTGTGACCTACATGAGGCAGCACGTCAGTCTTTTATTCACAGACCTTTTAAAGAGCTTGAGCTCTTTCTCTGGCGAGGTCATGTGTGCCGAGTTCTCAGAATAAATTTTGATGTAGGGTCATCTGCCCCTGCTCATATACAGTCTTTTTTTTAAAATAATAATTATAATGCAGATACTCCAGCACATTTTAATTAAACATAAAGGTTGTTACATAATTTTTTTTCTTTGGAATTTTGCCGGTTCGTTCGCGCCATCATGTTTGGTTTGGTAAATTAAGTCATCTGGAAAAATCAAGGTCTGCATAAGCTTACACTGTTCACTGTTTATGTGCTGCACATAGAATTTGGCCTGTGTTTTTTTTTATGTTTCCTTTATTTCAACACATTAAAGCTACACTATGTAAGATTTGGGGATTTGGAGACCTCTCTGGTGGACGTCTGTAATTGCACTCAACATGCAGAGGAGTTTTGTAATGTAATAGTATTCAAAAGCGGGCTCAGTCAAAACGTGGTGAGGATGTAAGTAAATTATATGTTGTTTTCAAATATTCATCAGTGTAATATTGATTTTGAGGTCATTTGAGACGTAAACATTGAGCCGAACCTTCTTTTCGAGCGCAATGCTCATACATAATTTGACTGTTTTAACATTTAATTGAATAGTTTTTCCTGACTCAGTAATGTTACCGCTTTCAAAAAAATCTTACCTACTGCAGCTTTAATCCCAGCAAGAGAATGTGAACTTATTTTCACTCAATAAAACCTGATTTGACCGGAGGTCTTTTTTTAATACTGGTATTGCAGGTTGCTAATCAGTCATTGTGTTTTTTACTGTGTGCTGTGAGCATCAGAGCTCCAGACAGGTGCTTCTGTGAGGGTTCGAATGAATCTAGATCTTTAATCAACGAACATTTTTGTGGTCACAATAGTGCAAGCTGGTCTTTTGCCACATCAGCCATGACTTTTTAATATCTAGCCACATGTATTCCAGTCCGGACCCGTAGCGTATGTCATATCACGCCTAATTGTGAAATATTCCAGCTTTGCAGCTCATCAAAGCTGACTGATGTATTGATCCTAGACCAACACAGTTACTCTGAGATGCTCACTAGACCTGATCCCAGTCTGCTGTAGTCTTGTAAATGGTATGGATTAATAAAAGCAGTCCTTCACTTTCTAATTGGTTCTGGATTCATTTCCATCAAATGCCATCACATGCAGTGGGGTGTAAATGGATGAGCGGTAGTGAATCAGACAGTAAGTGAATCAGACAGTAATGTGGTTGTGCTCCGTGTGGTCCAAAGAAAAACATACATCTCCATTTTTATCCAGTTTTGTTTTTCCAAGTCATTTAAACACATAATCTGTTCTATTCATTGTGTAAACATTTCATGGTGACAGGACCAACAGAAATAGTTTTAAAATCAATTTTCTTTCTTTTTATTAACATTGAAAGTGAGGAATGTTTTTGTCCTCTCTTGTAAGGCCACTGCTTTGGAGATGTAAGATATTACACTGTGTATTAGATATATATGAGTTTATATATAATTATAATTATATATATGAATGTATATATAATTAAAGGTCATATATCTAACACACAGTGTATTATTTGATATGTATATATGTGTATGTATATATGTATGTGTGTGTGTATATATTTATTTTAGTGGTGTGTGTGTATATATATATATATATATATATATATATATATATATATATATATATATATATATATATATATATAATTAAAGGGATTTAATTCTTTTTTTCAGTGGAAAAAACCCAAGTGGGGACATGTAGAGAGACTTTAAATAGATAGAACAGGGTATTTACTGTAAGGTTGGTTCCTTTTCTCAGATCCGATTATTCTGTTCTACTCTGAGACTCTTGAATTCCCCACTGGTTTCCAAGAAATACAAACATGAACAAATCAAGTGTTTCCTTTATGATATAATTTAAATGCCAGAGATTTGGCAAATTTTTCATGGGTGCAACCCACATACTCGGCTCTACTGCTCAAGTTTATAATTCTGATGATGCTAAAACGGTTACATTACAAAAAAGTAATACATCTCTGGATCTTATTTTCCCATGCATGTACTCCTCCACCATGAATGTATTTTCAAGGCCAACTTCTTCTATCAAACCTACCGTAGAACACCATCCCAGGTATCAGGAGGTTTTAGAGGTGGACGTCTGGTTCCTATCAACACCACTGTGAACAATCTGACTCTTATATTTTTCTAAAATGACACATTTCACACCACTCTGAGTGAGTTACACCTCAGTGAATGAATTGTTCTGCCAAATTGGAGCAATTCCAGTTCACTGTCGACTCCATATCTACTGTATGTCTGTTTTGCCTAAAGGTTACAGCATAGCAAATAAATCTGTGATGAAAATGAGATTGATTTTCAGTGCAGATTATTGAAATCAAAGTATATGTCCATGTTGAAGTGCCTATATACTACATATTTATTTATTTTTACATTTTCACACAATATCCTGCTGGAAAAATCACTGTAGACCAACATGGCTGCTCACCAGCAACACCAGCATATGTTGTTTTACACAGCAAGCCCAAGTTTATGGCTCAAACAAGGGTCACACCAGCACTAGACCAGGATTTTTTCAGCCATATTGTTGAAAGACTATTATTAACCATTTCCTTTTGAAAAATAAAGAGAATGACATTCCTTTATTTGGTGAAATGGTTGCTTGTAGAGACTTGGATTTCTGTACTGTGGTGCTGATGGGAACCAAAGGTCTCCAACACATATACACATTGTATTTACTATTAAACCCACCAGTGAACCTACACACATCTTTAGAGTTTATATGAAATGTTATATGAAATGTTTATGGTACACTTTTGGGGACTATTTGCCTCACAGCGGCCTGCACGTATCCATCCGCAGTAAATGCGATGTAAAAAAGAAAGAAAGAAAGAAAAATATTTTTTTTTTCATCCAAAATCTTTTCAAACCTATCATAAAATAATGTCCCACACACCATCGTTTTATAACGTAATTAATTTTTGTGTGGGAGTTTTTACGACCACTATGACTCGGAAAGTTCCAGATCGTTTTCACATCTAAACTACTGTTTGCGTGCCGAGACTAGGAACGATTGTGAATTCGTGTTACTGAGAATTCGCATTTCGTACATAACTTCCCTACTTTGGAGCCGTAAGTTGTTTGAAGATGTTCTGTCTTTAATTTGTGTCGCCATTAGCGCGCTTACTCTCAAGTGCCCTTGGTCGAGTGCGTGTACTCTATTTGGAACGCAGCCTTCTCTGAGTCAGGAAGTGACGAAATCTCTCCGCTTAGAGGGGAACACATTTGAAGCCGTAACGTAAATCTCTCCTCAGCGCGTTGTTTCTGAATAAACACAGAGACTGAGCGTCATGGACTCGTTCAGGTCTGCGAGGGACATGAACCAAACCCAGCCGTACTCTGGAGGGCCGCCGCCGGCGGGCGCGGAGAGCTACAGACCCGCCAGCGGAGGCGGCTTTGGTATTGGAGCGCCTCCTGGCTCGGCCCCTCCACCCACGCCGCCGTGGCCCGTCCAGCACGGCCACTGGCCCCCGTTTCAGCCGCCGGTGCCTCCTGGACCTTCATCATTCTCTCATCCTCCGCCTTTCGACCCCAGCAGACCACCTCCGGGCTATTTCGGCCAACAGCAGGCTGGGCATTGGCCTCCCGCCGCCAGCAGAGGGCAGCAGCAGCCGCCGCCGCCGCCTGTGCATGATAGGGGACCGTTCGAGCAGGGGGGCGCTTTTAGCAACTTTGGACCCCCACCCGCGTACCAGCCTTATTTTCCTCCGGTCAGCTCAGGTCCAAACTTCAGTGCGGATCATCATAAACCACACAGCAGGTTTCCACCCCGGGAGAACACCTGGCCAGGGGAGTCCCACCAAAATAAACAAAATTCAGAGCCTAGCAGCGCCAGACCAGTGACCTCTGACCCAGACGCAGAGCAGAGGGGGCAGGACGAGCAGTGGATTCAGGGTTTCTTACAGAGGAGGGGGCATAAACCAGCCGCAGCAGCTCAGGCTCCTCCAGATCAGCCTGTTAGTGCGTTCAGACAGAAGCTGTACGGTGCGGTTCACCTGCTCTCTCAGCTCTCTCTGCTTTGCCAAACGCTGAAAGACAACCTGGAGAACGAGAGCGTCTGGGGTGAGTCGCTCTCCAGAGCGGTGGAGCTGAGAAGCAGCCTGCAGGAGAGACTGGCAGCCCTGCAGGACCAGGAGACCATCAGCAGAATGAAGAGGAAACTGGAGCTGATCAAGAAGAAACGGGCGCGCATGCGCAGGAGGAAGGCGGAGAGGATGGAGGAGAAGCTGGAGGAGGAGAGGAGAGCTGCGGAGAGAGAGGCAGCTATGGACAAGTACCAGATGAAGCAGACACAAGAGCTGGAGGAAAAGAACAGGGTGAGATGGTGGTGCATGTATTCTTCAGGACACACAGCAGGGGGCGCTCTTGGACTGTGTTACAGCTGACATTCCTCTAGTCTTAATATTTACAGCAATATTTCACCAACAAAATCAAAATTACAACCTTTTTAGGCTCAGTGGGTTAAAATGTAATGGAAGTCTATGTCACCCAAATTTATTTAGATCAATGTTGTTAAAAAGTAGTAAAAGTTCATATCAAACTAAATGTTTTATACTAATGTAGTTGACAGAAGGATTTTGGGCGACATACATTTATAAGACACTGTAGTAAAAATAAAAAAGACACTAATGGAAGTCTATGTTGTCCAAATAGGGTTTTTTAAAATATAGCTAAAAAGTAATGAAGGTCTGCAGCACTCAAGACCTCTTTACGTGAATGTTAAAAAATAAAGGAAGTCTATGTTACACAAAGCACTTCTAAGCTAATGTAACATAAAGAGGAATAATAGAAGTCTATGTCACCCAAAAATTCATTTAACTTGGTGTAGCCAATATAAAGTAATGAACGTCTATATCACCTAAATTGCTTTTAGTTTATTGTAGTTAAAAATAATGGAAATCTTTGTCATCCGAAATCTTTCAAAGCAAACATAGTTAAAATGTAATGGAAGTCTATGTCACCCAAATTTATTTATGTCAGTGTTGTTAAAAAGTAGTAAAAGTTCATATCAGACTAAATGTTTTATACTAATGTAGTTGACATAGAAGGATTTTGGGCGACATACATTTAATGGAAGTCTATGTTGTCCAAATAGGTTTTTTTTATATATAGCTAAAAAGTAATAAAGGTCTGCAGCACTCAAGACCTCTTTACGCGAATTTTAAAAAATAAAGGAAGTCTGTGTTACACAAAACACTTCTAAGCTAGTGTAACATAAAGAGACGTAATGGAAGTCTATGTCACCCAAAAATATTGAAAAAAAAATTGTTTTTAGTGTAATGGAGCTAAAAAATAATGTAAATCTCCGTCATCCAAAATCTTTCAAAGCAAACATAGTTAAAATGTAATGGAAGTCTATGTCACCCAAATTTATTTAGGTAAGTGTTGTTAAAAAGTAGTAAAAGTTCATATCAAACTAAATGTTTTATACTAATGTAGTTGACAGAAGGATTTTGGGCGACATACATTTATAAGACACTGTAGTAAAAATAAAAAAGACACTAATGGAAGTCTATGTTGTCCAAATTGTTGTTTTTTTTTAATATAGCTAAAAAGTAATGAAGGTCTGCAGCACTCAAGACCTCTTTACGCGAATGTTAAAAAATAAAGGAAGTCTATGTTACACAAAGCACTTCTAAGCTAGTGTAACATAAAGAGAAGTAATGGAAGTCTATGTCACCCAAAAATATTTTAACCTAATGTAGCCAATACAAAGTAATGAACGTCTATATCACTTAAATTGCTTTTAGTGTAATGTAGTTAAAAATCATGGAAATCTTTGTTATCTAAAATCTTTGAAAGTAAACATAGTTAAAATGTAATGAAGTCTATGTAATTCAAATAGTTTTTAGTTTAATGTAGTTAAGAAGTAATGAAGCTCTGTGTCACTCAAGATCTTTTTAGGCTAATGTAATTAAAAATAACGGAAATCTATGTTACACAAAAATTATTTTAAGCCAATATAAAGTAATGAAAGTCTATATCAACTAAATTGCTTTTAGTGTAATGGAGCTAAAAATTTTGTAAATCTCCGTCATCCAAAATCTTTCAAAGCAAACATAGTTAAAATGTAATGGAAGTCTATGTCATCCAAATAGTTTTTAGTTTAATGTAGCTAAGAAGTAATGGAAGGTCTCTCAAGACCTCTTTAAGCTAATGTAGTTAAAAAAATAAAGGAAGTCTGTGTCACCCAAAACATTTCTAAGCTAATGTAACATAAATAGATGTAATGGAAGTCTATGTCACCCAAAAATTATTTAGGTCAATGTTGTTAAAGAGTAGTAAAAGTTTATATCACACTAGATGTTTTACACTAATGTAGTTGACAGATTTATAAGACACTGTAGTAAAAAAAGTCTATGTTACCCAAAAATTCTTTTAACCTGATGTAGCCAATATAAAGTAATGAACGTCTATAGCACCTAAATTGCTTTTTAGTGTATTGTAGTTAAAAATCATGGAAATCTTTGTCATCCAAAATCTTTCAAAGCAAAGTGTAGAGTGTAGATTTGAAAATAATGGAAATCTAGGTAATCCAAAATCTTTCTAGTCTATTTTAGTATAAATAGAATTAATGGAAGTGTCACCCCAAATCCTCTAACCATAATATAGCCAAGAAAGTGGTGGGTGCCTATGTCACAAACAGTTTTTTGTTTAATGTAGTTAAAAAGTCATCTGTGTTACTGAACACCTTTCTAAGCTAATGTAACAAAGAACAATGGAAGTCTATGTAGCTAAAATAAAGTAATGAACGTCTATATCACCTAAATTGCTTTTTAGTGTATTGTAGTTAAAAATCATGGGAATCTGTCATCCGAAATATTTCAAAGAGAACAAAGTTAAATAGTAATGGAAGTCTATGTCAAACAGAATCTTTAAGTAGTTAAAGTAGTTAAGAGAAATGTGTGTCATCAAAAAACAACAATGGAAGTCTATGTCTCCTAAATAGTTATTAGTTTAATGTAGTTTAAAGTAATGGAGGTCTATACCACCCAGTATTGTTTTAGGCTAATGTAGTGGATAAAGAGAAGTAATGGAAGTCTATGACAGTGAAAATCTTTCCACTGTCGAGGTATCCAGAAGTGACTTGAGTGACATAGACTTCCATTACTTTTGGCTACATTAGCTTTGTAGCTTCAGCAGAACACATAGGCCTGAATGATAGTTTTGGATTCCTGTTTAAAGTCCTGTATCTGTTTTTGTTTGCGTATGCAGGAGCGTGAGATGAAGCTCGCTGCTGACGCTGTTCTGTCTGAGGTGAGGAAGAAACAGGCAGATGCTAAGCGAATGCAGGACGTCCTGAAGGCTCTGGAGAAGCTGAGAAAGCTCAGAAAAGAGGCTGCGTCTAGAAAAGGTGACCAGCTGTTTCTCCACCTGTGTTTGGAGCATTTTATTTTGGCCAAAAATGAATTTTAGTCCATTGTTAAAGTTAAAAACACAGCCGTCACCTTCAGACCGGAGCAGAACACCGTTTCATCTGTGTAGTTTTACATCCTTAATATTCTTATTATGCCATTTTCTATATAGATCACAAATACAGTTGTGTCCAGTTTTGGTCCAAAGTTTGGTCCAAATGTCTGTTGTTGTTTAGTTTAGTGACTAGAAGATGAACTGATCTCCAAAAGGATTAAAGATTAAACATTCTTTAACTTTAGACACTATGTTGAGAGCGAGTATCACGGTATTTGTCTAAAAATACAGAGTCAAAGTCTCAGGACACCCAGCAAGTTACGGGGTAAGGGGGCCTATCCTTTAGGCCAGGGGTGTTTAATTAGAGTCAGTACGGTCCAGTTAGAGGAGATCTCCTCAGGCCGGTCCAGACCATCGTCATCTCTAGCGTGTGTTCTGATTCAGTGGTGTATCCTGTTTACTGAAGTAGTCTAGTATCAGCATCTTATACCATCAGCTACTGAAACACCAACACACCACACATACCGTTCAGTATATTTCAGTATATTTACTGTTTAAATACTGAACTGAATTAATTATTTATAAACGAATAATAAATGTTTTTACTCACTTCAATAAAAACAAGAGCTACATTAAAAAAGTTAATAAAATGTGGTTCTTCTTGTTAACTCAGCTTCTCAGATGAACATGTTGGTTGTACAGAGCGGTGTTCTCCAGAACTAGACGAGCAGGTCCATTCCAGAACCGTTCCTGTTAAACACTCAGTTCTCTCTGTTCACTTTTCTGTTCTGACTAGCTTTAGTCTCCGGCTGCTGCTTCTCGCTTCCTACCTCGCCTGTGTGCGTGCCGCACGCCCCAATCTGCACAGATCTGATTGGCTGAGGAGCGCCTTTGGTGATCTTACAGCGCATGCGATTGGTCTCTGAGTTCACTGCACCGTAAAGCCCGTATACCGTAAAGACAAGAAAAGCTCCACCACCTAAAATAAACACAGTCGAAAGTAAATCATTCTCAGTAGTTTATCAGTTTGGGTTCGCATTGGATTACGTTTGGGTCCGGATCCGGACCGCGGTCCGCCTATTAGTGACCCCTGCTTTAGGCTACGTCCTAAACACGGCCACCATCCTGAAAGCCGCCATATTGGATCAAGGGCAAGTTTTTCCAACGGGAAGGTGGTCGTGTAGCAGATCAAAGAAGATCAGAACTGTCTCAGAAATTGATTGATGTGATCAGATTTGTAATCTCTTGTGGTTCAAACGTTATTAACACAGAGTTACAACAACAACCACATTGAACAACATGTTCAGTCCCTGGTGCTGAACTGCACCTTCAGATATTGCGAATCTGATTGCATCAATTGATTTCTGATCAGTTCTGGTCTTCTTTGATCTGCTACACGACCACCTTCCCATTGGATCAACTTGCCCTTGATCCAATATGGCGGCTTTCAAGATTGTGGCCGTGTTCAGGACGTAGCCTAAAACATAGGCCCCCTCACCCGTTACATGCTGGGGTGTTCAGATACATTCACTTCTGAAATTAAAGGGTGTCCTAAGACTTTTGACTCATTAGTGATCTAAAAACCTGCCCTATTCAAAGGCCTCTAAGGTGACCAGCTCCAGGACACATGGCTGCTCGTGCTGTTTGTTCCGTTACGTCAACGTTAGCCTCTCCTGTCTTCCCATCGTTGGAATTTTGGTAAGGAGTTAATGGAAGCATTCCCGCCGCGCGTCCTAAGGTTAGATTCCCGTTCCGTCTCTGCTCCGAGCAGGCATGTTTCCGGAGAAGGAGTGTGACGAGGTGTTTGAGGGCCACCTGACGCGCCTGAGGAGTCTAATCAGAAAGCGCACCGACGTCTACGGCGCCGAGGAGAAAGCCCTGAGGGTCATGCTGGAGGGAGAACAGGAGGAGGAGCGCAAACGAGAGAAGGAAAAGCGTCTGAAGAAAGAGAGAGAGAAGCTGCTGCTTAAGAAACAGGAGATGGATCTCATGCTGTTCGGAGGTGATTAAGAACCCATGTTGTTTGAGCTTGTTGGATTGGCAGTTACCACAAGGTGGCAGCAGCAGCCAGTAAAACCTGCATTAAAGCAGAGAATATTGATTTTCATTGTTTTCTTTTAGGGCTTTTATTTTGAAATCGCTGTTGGTTCTGCTTGTTTCTCACATGATCTCGTTTTCCATCAGCCGAACTGCCTCCCGATCACCCGCTTCAGCCTTTCCTGGAATACTACACCCAGGCGGAGCGCTCGCTACCTGCCCTCATCCAGATCAGGTGAAGAGCCGACAGTCACTGAGTTCATACTGAGAACATCCCAGCTGCTGGTTCTTCAGGGGTTCCTCAGTAAAGACAGTGGTTCTATACAGAACTGTAAACACTCTTGAGGGATATCTTGTATGAAATGGTTCTTTTCAGAGTGAAGGTGTTCTTCAGATTGATGGAGAACGTGGAAAGCTATTGTCTTTGCTAAGGAACCCACGAAGAACCCACGAAGAACCCAAATCACTTCATTATGTGAGAACGTATGTAATTAGTGATTGTACAGCACTATTATCTGACATTATATTCTTCTCCTTCTTCACCTTCTTCTTCTTTTTCTTTTCCTTCTCATTTTTTTTCTTTTTCTTTGTACGTTCTTCTTTTTTCATCTTTTTCATTCCCTTCTTCTTCTCATTTATATTCTTATCCTTATTTTCCTTCATCATTTTTTTCCTTTTCTTCTCTTTTTTATCTTTCTTCTTCTCCTTCTACTTCACATTCTTCTACTTATTGAAATATTTCTTCCTCTACTTATCACATTTTCTTCTTTTTCTTCTTTCCCTTCTTTACAGTCTTTTTATTTTTTCTTCTTTTTCTTTTCCTTCTCTGTCTTCTCCTTATTCTCATTCTCATTTTTTCTTTTTCTTCTTTGTTATTTTTATTATTTTCTTCATTTTTTTCCCTTTACATTCTTTTTTTTTTGTATTTTCTTTCCCTTCTTTTTCCTTCTCATTATTTATGTTCTTCTCCTTCTTTTCCATCTTCTTGGTACATATTTCTGGCCCACTAACTCTTCCCACAGTTTTCGACCACTTCCATCTCTGGAATGTTCAGTTTGATCGGGAATTGTGTGTTTTTGATCCGATGGATGGATTACATTCCAAACATTTTCCCGTTAACAATAAATGGCTTGCAAAAATGCACACTCCTCTACCGCACGTCCACTCGGCCGACAAACAGCATTTCACATACACGACCCCAGGGCGGACCCCAGGGCGGACCCCAGGGCGGACCCCAGGGCGGACCCCAGGGCGGACCCCAGGGCGGACCCCAGGGCATCCCTCTTGCCTCCCATAAATTCCATTGACCCAAATCCTATAGTTTCTTTTGCATGTACTCACCCTGGGCAGGTCCACGCACTGTAATCCACACCCCCCTGACTTACACTCCTCTATGTGTGGTTTGTCCATCCCTTATTCCTCCCATAGAGTCCCATTCATTTTTGCTTCCACACTTTTTTCATAGTTTATTCTTGTTGTCAAAATATTGATATGTACAAGTCTACATTTTATTGTCTGTTTTGTTGTAAAGCTAATTATTATTATAATTTATTATTGTTTTTGTATATAAAATAGCAGCAGTATATATGAACTAAAGCCGTTTATTCTTTATTTTGCTTTCGTGACCTCACAGGAGAGAATGGGATCAGTTTCTAGTTCCGGTGGATCATCCCGATGGCACGTCGATCCCTCAGGGCTGGGTTCTGCCAGACCCCCCTGCAGACGACGTCTGGGCCTCTGCTCTGGAGAAGTGAACCTGCCCACTGAGCCGGTTTAGACTGCGGAATCGCTTCTGATTCACTACTGAAAGCTACTGACTGATATATCTAACAGTGCGAGAGTTGGACTAGAAATAATTTGCACTGATGCAAAAGCGGTGGATCTGAGGGGGCCCGTCTGTTCAGATGTCTGAGAAACTTTTGTACCGTGATGAGTCATAAAAATAAAAAGGTTACTCTTTATTTATATGCTGCCTACAAGGGAAATATTATTATTATTATTATTATTATTATTATTATTAGTAGTAGTAGTATAAAGACATTTTCACAATGCTCAATCAGTTTGGGAACCAGGCCTCACCATGTCTACAACACAAACATAGAACCTACATGTGCTGTCTGGGTATTTATATGTAATGTTGATAGTAAATAAGTGAAATGTAGCAAAAATGCTGTTTTGCCCCATAGCGCCCTGCATGTGTCCCTCCCCAGTTAATTTAATTAAAATATATGTTTTTTCCATAACTTCAACACAAATATAGCCATTTTACTTCATTACTTTTTAAAAGCACCAGTGAATCTACACTTGTCATATGAGTTTTATATGTAATTGGTGCTTATATATTTATATATATATATATATATATATATATATATATATATATATAATGTCATATACTGTGTGTCAAAATTTAAGGATGAATGGACCAATAGAAATGCTCGGAAGTCACTTGGAACAAAATTCTGGTTCCATAGACTTACATTAAAAGTAAAGTTTTTGGCCTCCTATAAGGTTGCCATTTTGGAAATACTTTTTTTTCTTAGAACAGCGACAATATATATATTTTGGGACTACTTTGCCTTATAGCACCCTGTATGTATCGCTCCACTGTTCTAATATATTGATTCAAATACCTTCACTATAGTGTCCCCACTAATATCCAGCGATTATTGAATTGTTAATAATTGGATCCCCTCCAAAAAAAAAAAACAACCCAGATCTGTCAAACACATATACACACACACATTAGTGAACAGACACACTAAGGGGGCAGTGAAACACTCACATATACATACACACACACACTAGTGAACACACACTAGGAGGCAGTGAAACACATATACACACACACTAGTGAAACACTCACATATAGCCAGACACTAGTGAACATATACACTAGGGGGCAGTGAAACATATACACACGCACTAGTGAACACACACACACTAGGAGGCAGTGAAACACATACACATACATTAGTAAACAGGCACACTAAGGGGGAAGTGAAACACTCACATACATACACACACTAGGGGGCAGTGAAACACATATACACGCACACTAGTGAAACACTCAGATATACCCACACACTAGTGAACAGATACACTAGGAGGCAGTGAAACACATACACGCACACTAGTGAAACACTCACATATACACACACACTAGTGAACAGATACACTAGGGGGTAGTGAAACACACACGCACTCTAGTGAATAGACACACACACACACACACTAGTGAACAGACACACTAGGGGGCAGTAAAACCCTCACATAAACACGCACACTAGTGAACAGACACACTAGGAGGCAGTGAAACCCTCACATAAACACGCACACTAGTGAATAGATACACTAGGGGGCAGTAGTGAGCACCCTCGCCCTAAGTGGCGGGCAGCCCTACCACAATGCCCAGGGAGCAGTCAAGGGTTAGGTGCCTTGCTCAGGGGCACTTCAGACGTGTCCTGTGGGTTCATGGGATCAGAACCAGCAACCTTCCGGTCACAAGGCTGGTTTTCTAAGCTCCAGCCCACGACCGCCCCATAGTGCATTATGAATACAGAGTCCTAGGAAGTGGCCATGTGATGGACTTCGTCCAATGCCGCTGGGCTCCAGCACCCCAGTGACCCAGACTAACAGAATAAAGTGGAAGATGATGGATGGATGGATAGATAAATAGATGGATGGATGGTTCCTAGGAAGTCAGATTTGATCAAAGTTAGTTAAAGTAGACAGATGACGTCTATCTGAATAAGCATTAGTAAACATTCATATGTGCTTATGTCCGCTGTCCTGATAAGCTTATGAAGGTGTCATGTAGCTTTATGAACATTGCCGTGCAGTAAAGCGTTACTCAGTATTCTTTAAGGTTTGTGATATTTAAAGGATATTTTAGGGAAACCAGTGGTGGTGAATGGAACCAGACGTCCACATATAAAGCTACATCACAAAGTCATACAACTACATGGTTATGAATACGCTGCGTAATTCCAGAGACATTATTTTTGTTTTATTTTCAGTTTTCAAACATATTTTTGAATCCTCACGGTGAATCCTCATCCTCATGAAGTCTTGGCGAAGGGTTGCTGTGAGACAAAGTAGCCCCTAAAGAAAACGTCTAGACTTTCCTGATTTTCTCATCATCAGCAATAATGTGTATATATATATATATATTCATGTTGAAGACATGGTGACCCCTGGTTCCCATCACCACCACTGTCAACAACATCTGAACCATTTCACACCCACTTGGCGTGAGTCTGTGAACATCTCGACCTCTGATTAGACCTCTTCAAAGATTTCTAGCTCTGGCAGCCTGTTAGTATTCAGTCAGCGCTGTGTAAGTCACGATCGTCCACCAAGAAGTTCTCCAGATTTAGTCACGGAGCCTGTTGACGTGCATTAGTGATTACACAATCACTTCATTGAACTGTTTACGGTGGCCTGTGCTGGCCATGCTGTGTTTACACCCAGCCACTAGGATGCAGTGTCATTGTTTACAGATAAATGTTGCTAATTATTATTATTAATATGTTAAAATGATCAATTACTGGTCAAAGATAATTTGTCTGAAATCTCTTTAAGTGCGGTTGCTTACAGTCTGTGTTCTAAGGTGTTGAGGAGTCAGGTAAGCAGCTGATGTGGAGGTGTTATGTCAGTGGATTAGTGGAGCACAGAGCGTTATTGGCGTAAGCAGGCGTGTCTGCTAGACTTAAGACCTTCACAACAACAGCCGCATCGTTCACGCTCCAGCCCGTGACCAGACGCTGAGGAAACAGGTAGGTCCTAGTGGCTCTGTTGTTGTTTTTGATCTATTTAGTTTCATTTACAGTGTGAAGTATGAGAAAGGGGCTCTTTATGGTGGGACCTGTTCTCCTGAGAACCTCTCCTGTCTGGATTCGTAGGCTGTTTGTTTGAGAAGCTGAGTTTAAGTGTGCTGCCAGGCTGTAACACCGTTTGACGAGGTTTGTCTATAAATGGTCAAGCTGGTCCAGCAGGTGTTCTTATTTGTAATTCTGTGCAGACGCCGCATGGTGAAATGGATGAGTGATGGTCCTGCACGTTCTACTTTGGGTTCTAAAGTCATACGTAGCATTTATGCAATGATTCCCATAATATAGACAGAAATGTGGAGCTGGGAAATAAATATTTGAGCATAATTTTAAACATTTATAAACAGTCTGAGAAAGAAGTTCAGGGCTGATCGGCTGTGAGATCCACTGTTGGTTGTTATTAGAGTGGCTCAGGTTTTATGGTCCTGAATGATCTAGCAGACTTTGATTTGAGTTGATTGCGAAAGCCTTCGTGTAGATGGTGATAGTTGAAGACAAACACCATGTGGCTCCGTGAGCTTTCCATTGTCCTTCACAAGAAGGAGAACAACTTAAGAGCTTAGCGAGCAGCTGGCACACTTGGTTTTAAAGTCCAGAACCATCTGTTCCAGCTCATTTTGGAAGTCAAGAGAGCCTGGCCCGAGCAGATTTCCCCACATTCTGCCACCGGCTTTGTGATGATGCTCGCTGGCCGTCGGCACGGCTGCTCCAGCAGGTCGGCTTTGGTCAGCTGACTCTCTAAGTCAAGGCTGTTAGTTCACTTCTCACATCTTGGAAAACAGGGACGTCTGCACATCCAGGATTGTAGTCTGACAGTGACTGATATATCTAATAACTCTTTTTCTTTTTCTCAATTTAATTTTATGTTTATTTGGAAAGGAAAGGCCCTACATTCCACTTTTTATATATATATATATATATATCTGAGACAAAAAAGAAAACTTAAATACATAGCTTCCTCCTGTTTTTCCAGGAACATAAGAAGTACACAAATAAAATAAATTATAATAATATTAATACAACAATATAAACAATAATAATAATAATAATAAATAATAATAAAAAAAACATTATCAGGGACAGAGGTTTTGTTCTACATACACATTATACTTTAAGCAATACATCATTAAATCTTTTATTAATCCTTGTAACGACAAATGGAAATCTGGTCTTATTGGTTTGATGTACTCTATAAACCAGATCTGGTTAAATGTGTCTCTTTGCAAACTAAGAGAGAAACATAAACCTTCCATTACATATAAATAATTTACATATACATGTAAATTATGTCCAGCCATTCAGTGACGGTGGGGGGCCACAGTGTTTAACCATCTATCCTTTTTATTCAGTGTTATAATAGATATTGCACAAATATACAATCTCACATTTGAACGGGACGACACACTTAAAAAATAATAGTTTCAGATTCCTGTGTATATCCTATGGCATAAGAATTTTACAATCCCAGAATATGTGATAGTGATTAGTGCCCTTTGGCCACAGTGTCTCCAGCATTCTGTACCAACATCCAAGTGTCGCTTGTGCAGGGGGACAATGAAGTACCGCAAGACATTCTTCCAATTAAACTCCCTCCACATGGAAGAATATGTCTGTTTTCAATGATCCTAAAAATTAATTCCGCCAATTTTTCAACGTGGCAGTAAAATTCTGTGGCTGAGACGTAAACAGAGTCATGCACAGAGGTTTAAGACTCTAAGCTGAGCTTTTACAGGTGGACGTCTGGTTCCTATCACCAACACATTGGCAAGTTTCACACCAAACCACTGTGAATGACTTTGTTTACATCTCACCCGTTTCATTATATGTAGAAGATTAAAAAAAAAAATTGGTGGAGTTCTCCTTTAACCACATGTACTGTTTATTTAGTGAGTTTAATATACACATACAATATTTATATTCATTATTTAAATATTTATTATTTATACATATTTAGTTGTGTTCTCTTGTTGTCACTTATGTTTGTGACACTGAGCTGTGTTTTTGTCTGATTATGTACTGTAGCTCTGGATTGACCAATCAGGAAACCTAATCATTGTTTACCTCAGAAGTAGCTCTAACTTCAGTAGCGGCAGTTCAGTATCAGTAGGTACATACACACAGCCGATGTACTGTTATAAATTCATCCACGGCTCCAGGTGAATCATGGGATAGCACAGTGTACTGCAGTCAAATACATAAAAATGCCTTCCGATTGAGGAGTTAATCCGGGTACCGTTTACCTACTACTTGATGCCTAGTATTCAGACATACTAGCCACAACCTGGCGATACAAAACATATCATGATACAGCGGTCACGATTAAATATATCGTGATATATTGTGATACTGCAAGCAAAGTGATTTACTGCAATTTTTTAAAATCCTACTATTAAAACACACCACTGTATGAACAGATGTACCAATACTTACAATAGCATTGCGCCCTTGTGCTGCTTGTTAATGTTGGAGTGGAGATGAAAATAGATACAACACTACCATCTAGTGGTCAGAGGTTTTAACACAACACTCAATGATTTACCGTTTGCCAGGAATCTGTGTATCAATACTGTGTTTTTGAGAATCGATACAGTATCACCAAACATAATATCCCGATATATGATATTTCAATACTTTCTTACACCCCTACTAGCCATGCTCGCCTACTGATTTCACTACTGATTAGTCAGCAAGTAGGTGATTGCGGCCCAGAGAGCTCTAAGCATGTCCTGCATGTGGTCAGTACTTGAACAGAGCTGACCAGCTGCAAGTTTAGTACCAATGACAGCAAAACTAGGACTGTTTCATTTGATTGAGTGCTCCACAGTTGATCATTAAAATATCTGAAAACTTTGTGTCCATCCCAGTTTACAAAAGTTTAGAGAAACGAAGTCACGTATTCAATGTATTAGGGCCCATATCAGAGAGCAACCATCTCCAGAAGTCTTCTCCGGCTGCTCCTCTCCGAGTGTTGACATGCTGCAGACTGTCAGATGGCCAAGGCCCCCGTAATCTCTAATCCCTGTAATCCCGTGTTCTTGTTCGGTATTGTGCAACAGTACACACCGATATAGCGAGCACGTTAAGCAGCAGACACATGCTGGAGAAACATCTCTGAGACACATCAGGGCGTCTCAGTCTTTTATTAGAAGGACATAAGAGACGCTTCCAACGTTTTCAGGAAATCCAGCATCGTGAACTGACCTGTTAATAAAACGTATTACATCAACACAACTCCTGCCAAGAGTGAACCCAAAACCGTGTTGATATAATATAATAATAACATCATATTAATGTGGAACAGGAGTATACATCCGAATCAGTGCGTCACTTCTCGTTTGGGACGTGGCACATTTTCCAGTGCTTTTGGAAAACCTGCTTCATCTGTACACGCTGGAAAAAGTGATGCTTTCAAAAAGTGTTTACTTCTGTAGAAATGATCGTCTGTAAATTTAATATAGCGCTCTGTGTTTTGATTGGTCTTCTGGTCGTGTGTTTGCAGACCAGAGACAGTGAGAATGGCTTGCCTGGAGGAGATGCCCTTCAAAATCCCCCTGGGCTCCCTAGCAGAGGTCAAGGAGGAGGTGGAGCTGGTCAGCGCTCCCGAAATCACCGTGCCAGACTACCTGAAGATCCTGCAGGAGACAGAGGTTGGAGAAACCAGAGATAGCTGTTTCACCTCAGAGAGCTTTCACAGTAATACAGATCACAGTGAAATGTTCTTGTTTTAATGGAGTATCTTCTTCCTTAACACAACAATGGACTGACGGGTCTCTAAAGAAAGTTGTTTCTTTCTGGTCATTGTGAGTCGGTCAGCAAGACATCAACTGCTGATCTTCAGATACTAAACTAACCTAGAATGTTGTTCCCTTTTATACTCACTTATTAGTAGAATGTTTTTCAGCTGTGATCACAATTGAGCAAGAGTGTCCTAACAACCAATTAGTCCAAATTAGTCCAATAACATCCTTAACTTGGATTGGTGGTCGTACCAGGAGATTTAGACAGAGGACTGAGAATTGCTGATAATAGACTATATGTAAAAAAAGCCTCTATACAAAAATAGACTTTAATATAAACATTTTTATTCTTAAAAAATCATCTGATGCACTTACATTAATTGTGAAATGAATAATATTGTTTGAGAATTACGAAATGAAATTCTACTTTTGAGCAGTAGTGTAAATATATATGTATATATATATATATATATATATATATATATATATATATATATATATATATATATATATATATATATATACACTTGTGGTTCAAACGTTATTAACACAGAAAATTGTAACAACAACCACAGTCCAGTGTGCTGTCCCAGATCTGAAGGTGCAGTTCAGCACCAGGTACAGCACACTGAACATCTTGTTCAATGTGGTTGTTGTTACAACTTTCTGTGTTGATAACGTTTGAACCATGACAGATATTGCAAATCTGATTGCATTAATCTATTTCTGAGACAATGCTGGTCCTCTTTGACCTGCTACACGACCACCTTCCCATTGGAAAAAACTTGCCCTTGATCCAATATGGCGGCTTTCGAGATGGTGGCCATGTTCGGGACATATCCTAAAAGATAAGCCCCCCTCACCCGTTACTTGCTGGGGTATTCAGATACAACATTTTCCCTTTAGTTGCTGAAATAGCCAATTTAGTTATATATTATATATATAAGTGTGGCGAGACGGACTCAGACACTAGGTCGGGATCCATATGCAGGTAATATTATTTATTAAACCAGCAGGGACAACGATAATCGAGGTCAGAGGCAGGGCAGATGGGTCAAAACCAGAAAGGCAGTCAGTGTGTGCAGGCCAACAAGTCCGATAGGGGCGAAGACGAAAAGCACTGGTCAATGGGCAGAGCAGAGGTTCGTTACCAGCAGACAAATCCAAGAAGGGGGCAAAAGACAAAAGACGTAATCCACAAAAAACCAGGCAGAGAATCAAACACGTAGAGGCAACAACAATAAGAAACGCTCAGTACGCAGATCGAGAGATACTGGCAATACTTCGCGCTTGCCTGTGGATTGGGAGGGGTATTTAACTAAGCCTTAATTGGGGCCAGGTGAGGTGAAGCTGATCCAGTCAGAATTCCGGGGATTTTGACCTCTGGTGGTGGGAGGGGTTACTGACAATAAGAGAGAGAGAGAGAGAGAGAGAGAGAGAGAGAGATATTTGGTTTTCTTTGGACACCGATGTAAAAATCTCTCTAAATACTGTATATATAGTAAGATGGATAGATACTAGGTGTAGATGCTTTCCTTGTTAGCTAGAATGAGAACACAGCCCTGTAGAGTTTTCTTAGGGGGGTGGGGGGGGGGGATTCTTTGGTTGATTAATAGATGTTAATAAACATGTGTTTGTTGCTGGCAAATGACTTACAGAAAATCCCACCTCTTGGATTTTTGTTGTTTATTTGTTTTGTTTTGTTTCATTTCAGCATATTTACTAGTAAACAGAGTCACTCAGAGTGGTTTGGTGTGAAATGGTTGATGATAGAGACTTTACACTGGTAGTGGTAACTGGGGGGTCTCCATGTCTACAACATAAATGGCAATACAAGATTTAATATGTAGTGCTGATGATAAAAAAAATCATTTGGGGACTATTTTGCTTTACAACACCCTTTATAACGTCTGGTTCCATTCACCACCACTGTGAACAAGTCTGACTTCCACACCAAACCACTCTGAATGACAATATTTACATCTCAACCATTAAGCAGATGTTTTAATGATGATTTTAATTGTAGAATATTTTGATAATCAGTGTCTGTTTCCAGAAATCTGTTCAGTAGTGTAATCAGGCCCAGGACGTTTGATTTAGGGGTTGAAAGAAGATCTTGTGGACGCAGTACATTAGGCCGTCCTGCCAGACTTCGACACTGAAGATTACTCAAAGGATGTTGCTCTTAGCTTGTTTTATTTTGTTTCTGCAGATCCCAGATACTGTACTCCTACATCCAAAGTAGCTCTGACCTCATTGTAGTCTCAGTGTAATTGATCTAGAACATCTGCTGGCTCCAACAGTTTGTTCCTCTAATGTAATTATCGCTAAGAACGCGAGCAGCGTCATGGGAGCACACAGATGGATCACTCATCTGTATAAACCGAGTCAACCTCTCTACTTCAGCGCTGTTCAAACATCTGAGACCTTCCATCTCCAGTCCAAGCAGCCGCTTTTGCTTTGTCTGCATGTCTTTACCCTCAACAGCTACATAGAATATCAGACGTTTGAGTGTTTAGTGTGTCCACTGTTTATTCCAGCTTTCAGGAGACTTACTTCCAGATCCTCAAACCTCCAAAGTTCAGTCTTAGAAGTTGGTTCCGCTTCTCACCATCCAAATATTCAGTTATGTTGACGTTCTGGACTCTGGGGTGATTAGTCCATTCAGTGGTGTAGAGGTTCTAGACTCTGGGGTGGTTAGTCCATTCAGTGGTGTAGAGGTTCTGGACTCTGGGGTGGTTAGTCCATTCAGTGGTGTAGAGGTTCTAGACTCTGGGGTGGTCAGTCCATTCAGTGGTGTAGAGGTTCTGGACTCTGGGGTGGTCAGTCCATTCAGTGGTGTAGAGGTTCTGGACTCTGGGGTGGTCAGTCCATTCAGTTATGTTAACGTTTGGACTCTGGGGTGGTCAATCCATTCAGTGGTGTAGAGGTTCTGGGCTCTGGGGTGGTCAGTCCATTCAGTGGTGTTGAGGTTCTGGACTCTGGGGTGGTCAGTCCATTCAGTGGTGTTGAGGTTCTGGACTCTAGGGTGGTCAGTCCATTCAGTGGTGTTGAGGTTCTGGACTCTGGGGTGGTCAGTCCATTCAGTGGTGTTGAGGTTCTGGACTCTGGGGTGGTCAGTCCATTCAGTTATTTTGACGTTTGGACTCTGGGGTGGTTAGTCCATTCAGTGGTGTAGAGGTTCTAGACTCTGGGGTGGTTAGTCCATTCAGTGGTGTAGAGAGGTCCACCAGGTCTTGCTTCTCTTCTCCTGAAACATGCTTAAGTGGGGGGGGGTTCTTTTGCACACTATTGTATACGCCGTGACTCACCCTCAGCATGGCTGCCAAACCCCACAGTGTTGCACGGGATTGTTTAAACGTAATTTCTCCTCAGAACACGAGGCTCAACTCCTGGCATTGTCCATAAAAAGACCTCAGCTGACCGCTAATGTTGACACTAGATAGCACTGTAGATCTGTTTGGACTAGATGGCAACAGCACTTAGAGTTCCTATGACTGTGTTGTTAGGGGTGAAGGCTCCTGCGGGGAAAGCAGGCCTTGCTTTGCCATTATTTTGAGTGGCTGCTGTTGTTATCTGATCAGATTCGAGCTCGCCGGAGCCTTTTATGGAAGCAGGCTGCACTGGTGCTCACTCTTGTTTTCCTTTGTCCATCCAGAACCAACATTCGGTACCTGCCTCGGAGCACATTTTTGCACAGGATTACTTTTAAGTGGGATGAATGAGCTGAAATTCGTTGCGTAATCTTTGGCTGGGCTAACGTTTGCCGCATGCACGCCTGTTCAGAGGAGCCCTGTGATCCATCATGGTGGTTTCAGAGGGATTCGCCTCACGCTATAGCATCCACACTCATGTTATTCTATGACACCGAGTTCACAAGGAATTACACAGGAATTTCATGAAACGCTCTGTCTCGAAAGCTCTGGAAACGTCAACCACTTTGGGTGAACATGAGATTTCATGCTAATGATGGTCATGTCTGCTTTACATCTGAGGAAACCAACTATTTGGAGATGCTTCTGAGAAGAATACATAGAAGATAATCCAAGTCCAAACTGGAAAAATAAAAAAACGACTAAAAGCTACTCCTAACAACCACCTGGAAGAGCTGATACAGCTCCAAATACAGCTGGCTGAGAGAACTTAGAATGTCCAGATGTCTAGGCGTTGGCTAATGGAGGTCACATTGTGGTCAATGAGCTTGTGAGTATGAGTTGCTGGAGCCGTGTAGCTTAAGTAGAAAAAAATAACAATAGCTGGGTTAGAACTATTTGTGTTCCCACACAGAGGAATTTCACCTCAGCATTTAACCCATCCGTGCAGTCGAACACCCTCATACACACTCACACACATACTGGGGGGGTGAGTGAACTTGTCCAGAGCGTTGGGCATTTGGGTGTTAGGTGTACGGTGGTGTAGTGGTTAGTATGGTGGTGTAGTGGTTAGTACGGTGATGTAGTGGTTAGTATGGTGGTGTAGTGGTTAGTACGGTGATGTAGTGGTTAGTACGGTGGTGTAGTGGTTAGTATGGTGGTGTAGTGGTTAGTATGGTGGTGTAGTGGTTAGTATGATGGTGTAGTGGTTAGTACGGTGGTGTAGTGGTTAGTATGGTGGTGTAGTGGTTAGTACGGTGATGTAGTGGTTAGTACGGTGGTGTAGTGGTTAGTATGGTGGTGTAGTGGTTAGTATGGTGGTGTAGTGGTTAGTATGATGGTGTAGTGGTTAGTACGGTGGTGTAGTGGTTAGTACGGTGGTGTAGTGGTTAGTACGGTGATGTAGTGGTTAGTACGGTGGTGTAGTGGTTAGTACGGTAATGTAGTGGTTAGTACGGTGGTGTAGTGGTTAGTACGGTGATGTAGTGGTTAGTACGGTGGTGTAGTGGTTAGTACGGTGATGTAGTGGTTAGTACGGTGGTGTAGTGGTTAGTACGGTGGTGTAGCGGTCAGTACGGTGGTGTAGCGGTCAGTACGGTGGTGTAGTGGTTAGTATGGTGGTGTAGTGGTCAATACGGTGGTGTAGTGGTTAGTACGATAATGTAGTGGTTAGTACGGTGGTGTAGTGGTCAGTACGGTGGTGTAGTGGTTAGTACGGTGGTGTAGTGGTTAGTATGGTGGTGTAGTGGTCAATACGGTGATGTAGTGGTTAGTATGGTGGTGTAGTGGTTAGTACGGTGGTGTAGTGGTTAGTACGGTGGTGTAGTGGTTAGTACGGTAATTTAGTGGTTAGTACGGTGGTGTAGTGGTTAGTACGGTAATGTAGTGGTTAGTACGGTGGTGTAGTGGTTAGTACGATAATGTAGTGGTTAGTACGGTGGTGTAGTGGTTAGTACGGTGGTGTAGTGGTCAGTACGGTGGTGTAGTGGTTAGTACGGTGGTGTAGTGGTTAGTATGGTGGTGTAGTGGTCAATACGGTGATGTAGTGGTTAGTATGGTGGTGTAGTGGTCAGTACGGTGGTGTAGTGGTTAGTACGGTGATGTAGTGGTTAGTACGGTGGTGTAGTGGTTAGTACAGTGGTGTAGTGGTTAGTACGGTGATGTAGTGGTTAGTACGGTGGTGTAGTGGTTAGTATGGTGGTGTAGTGGTCAATACGGTGATGTAGTGGTTAGTATGGTGGTGTAGTGGTCAGTACGGTGATGTAGTGGTTAGTATGGTGGTGTAGTGGTCAGTACGGTGGTGTAGTGGTTAGTACGGTAATGTAGTGGTTAGTACGGTGGTGTAGTGGTTAGTACGGTGATGTAGTGCTTAGTACGGTGGTGTAGTGGTTAGTACGGTGGTGTAGTGGTTAGTACGGTGGTGTAGTGGTTAGTACAGTGATGTAGTGCTTAGTACGGTGGTGTAGTGGTTAGTACGGTGGTGTAGTGGTTAGTATGGTGGTGTAGTGGTTAGTACGGTGGTGTAGTGGTTAGTACGATAATGTAGTGGTTAGTACGGTGGTGTAGTGGTCAGTACGGTGGTGTAGTGGTTAGTACGGTGGTGTAGTGGTCAGTACGGTGATGTAGTGGTTAGTATGGTGGTGTAGTGTCCAGTACGGTGGTGTAGTGGTTAGTACGGTAATGTAGTGGTTAGTATGGTGGTGTAGTGGTTAGTACGGTGATGTAGTGGTTAGTACGGTGGTGTAGTGGTTAGTATGGTGGTGTAGTGGTTAGTACGGTGGTGTAGTGGTTAGTATGGTGGTGTAGTGGTTAGTACGGTGATGTAGTGCTTAGTACGGTGGTGTAGTGGTTAGTACGGTGGTGTAGTGGTTAGTACAGTGATGTAGTGCTTAGTACGGTGGTGTAGTGGTTAGTACGGTGGTGTAGTGGTTAGTATGGTGGTGTAGTGGTTAGTACGGTGGTGTAGTGGTTAGTACGATAATGTAGTGGTTAGTACGGTGGTGTAGTGGTCAGTACGGTGGTGTAGTGGTTAGTACGGTGGTGTAGTGGTCAGTACGGTGATGTAGTGGTTAGTATGGTGGTGTAGTGTCCAGTACGGGGTGTAGTGGTTAGTACGGTAATGTAGTGGTTAGTATGGTGGTGTAGTGGTTAGTACGGTGATGTAGTGGTTAGTACGGTGGTGTAGTGGTTAGTATGGTGGTGTAGTGGTTAGTACGGTGGTGTAGTGGTTAGTATGGTGGTGTAGTGGTTAGTACGGTGATGTAGTGCTTAGTACGGTGGTGTAGTGGTTAGTACGGTGGTGTAGTGGTTAGTATGGTGGTGTAGTGGTTAGTACGGTGGTGTAGTGGTTAGTACGATAATGTAGTGGTTAGTACGGTGGTGTAGTGGTCAGTACGGTGGTGTAGTGGTTAGTACGGTGGTGTAGTGGTCAGTACGGTGATGTAGTGGTTAGTATGGTGGTGTAGTGTCCAGTACGGTGGTGTAGTGGTTAGTACGGTAATGTAGTGGTTAGTATGGTGGTGTAGTGGTTAGTACGGTGATGTAGTGGTTAGTACGGTGGTGTAGTGGTTAGTACAGTGGTGTAGTGGTTAGTACGGTGATGTAGTGGTTAGTACGGTGGTGTAGTGGTTAGTATGGTGGTGTAGTGGTTAGTACGGTGATGTAGTGGTTAGTACGGTGGTGTCGTGGTTAGTATGGTGGTGTAGTGGTCAGTATGGTGGTGTAGTGGTTAGTATGGTGGTGTAGTGGTCAGTACGGTGATGTAGTGGTCAGTATGGTGGTGTAGTGGTTAGTACGGTGGTGTAGTGGTTAGTACGGTGGTGTAGTGGTTAGTACGATGGTGTAGTGGTTAGTACGGTGGTGTAGTGGTTAGTACGGTGGTGTAGTGGTTAGTATGGTGGTGTAGTGGTTAGTACGGTGGTGTAGTGGTTAGTACGGTGGTGTAGTGGTTAGTACGGTGGTGTAGTGGTTAGTACGGTGGTGTAGTGGTCAGTACGGTGGTGTAGTGGTTAGTACGGTGGTGTAGTGGTTAGTACGGTGGTGTAGTGGTCAGTACGGTGATGTAGTGGTTAGTACGGTGGTGTAGTGGTTAGTACGGTGATGTAGTGGTTAGTATGGTGATGTAGTGGTCAGTATGGTGGTGTAGTGGTCAGTATGGTGGTGTAGTGGTCAGTATGGTGGTGTAGTGGTTAGTACGGTGGTGTAGTGGTTAGTACGGTGGTGTAGTGGTTAGTACGGTGGTGTAGTGGTTAGTACGGTGATGTAGTGGTTAGTACGGTGGTGTAGTGGTTAGTACGGTGGTGTAGTGGTTAGTACGGTGGTGTAGTGGTTAGTACGGTGGTGTAGTGGTCAGTACGGTGGTGTAGTGGTTAGTATGGTGGTGTAGTGGTTGGTACGGTGGTGTAGTGGTTATTACGGTGGTGTAGTGGTTAGTATGGTGGTGTAGTGGTTGGTATGGTGGTGTAGTGGTTAGTACGGTGATGTAGTGGTCAGTACGGTGGTGTAGTGGTTAGTACGGTGGTGTAGTGGTTAGTACGGTGATGTAGTGGTCAGTACGGTGGTGTAGTGGTTAGTACGGTGATGTAGTGGTTAGTATGGTGGTGTAGTGGTTGGTATGGTGGTGTAGTGGTTAGTACGGTGGTGTAGTGGTTAGTATGGTGGTGTAGTGGTTGGTATGGTGGTGTAGTGGTTAGTACGGTGATGTAGTGGTCAGTACGGTGGTGTAGTGGTTAGTATGGTGGTGTAGTGGTTGGTATGGTGGTGTAGTGGTTAGTACGGTGATGTAGTTGTTAGTACGGTGGTGTAGTGGTTAGTATGGTGGTGTAGTGGTTAGTACGGTGGTGTAGTGGTTAGTACGGTGGTGTAGTGGTTAGTACGGTGATGTAGTGGTTAGTATGGTGATGTAGTGGTTAGTATGGTGGTGTAGTGGTCAGTATGGTGGTGTAGTGGTCAGTATGGTGGTGTAGTGGTTAGTACGGTGGTGTAGTGGTTAGTACGGTGGTGTAGTGGTTAGTACGGTGATGTAGTGGTCAGTACGGTGGTGTAGTGGTTAGTACGGTGATGTAGTGGTTAGTATGGTGGTGTAGTGGTTGGTATGGTGGTGTAGTGGTTAGTACGGTGGTGTAGTGGTTGGTATGGTGGTGTAGTGGTTAGTACGGTGATGTAGTGGTCAGTACGGTGGTGTAGTGGTTAGTATGGTGGTGTAGTGGTTGGTATGGTGGTGTAGTGGTTAGTACGGTGATGTAGTTGTTAGTACGGTGGTGTAGTGGTTAGTATGGTGGTGTAGTGGTTGGTATGGTGGTGTAGTGGTTGGTATGGTGGTGTAGTGGTTAGTATGGTGATGTAGTGGTCAGTACGGTGATGTAGTGGTTAGTATGGTGGTGTAGTGGTCAGTACGGTGATGTAGAGGTTAGTATGGTGGTGTAGTAGTCAGTACGGTGATGTAGAGGTTAGTACTAAAATCCAGCAAATTCCAATTACAGGTTTCAGACTTGGTCTGGACTCCAAATGGGTCCTACTGATTTAATTCAGTGAAGCACTAACCAGTTGAAGCAGGTATTATATATTTATGTATGTCTTGTTCTGATAAACAGGTTTGGTGGTTTTATAGCTCTTATAAAAATATACATTCTCATTTTTAGATTTAACTACAGTCAAATGTTTGTTTTAGTAATATTTGTGTACATGGGCTCCAACTTTACTAGTTACACTCGTCTCTCAACACATTGAGATCTAAACATCTTTATAATATAAACATACATATATTCAGGTAGGTGCCCAAACTTTTGACTGGTAGTGCACATGAAGTCCCTACGTATGTTATGTGTATTTATTCTTACTGCCCGAATAACCAGCTGTTCAAATCACATGTTTTTGTCTCCTGCTTTGACAGTATGTGTTCAGCTTGGAGAACTGGGTTCTGACGGGCCTGCAGGGCGGCTACAGCAGTGCACCCCACCCCAATTCGGCCTCCGGGATGTCCCCAACCTGTCCCCCCTACTGGATGATGTTTAGTAGCCCCCAGGAGAGCAGGCTGGCGAGCCGCTGGAGCAGCGACTTGTGGGAGCCGAACCCTCGTCCCCGCAGTCGGAGTCTGAACGCGGCTCACTACCGGGCCATGAAGGGGCGGGTGAAATTCACGATTTCAGACTCAGAGGATGAAGACTATTCTGATAACGAGGAGGCTTCTTTCCCCGAGGCACCAAAACCCAGCGCCTCCGGCTCCACGAGACAGGAGCCCGGTGTGAAAGACCTGCGCGCCCGCTGCTCCTCTAACTTCCTCAACCTGCCTGCGACCTGCGGCCTCTCCGTTCAGAGGCAGGTCAGCTTCCGGCAGAGCTTCCTCTCAGGCTCCAGACCTACAGGAGGTCACTTCAGGAGAAGCCGGAGCATGGACCACAGCGGCTCACATCGGAACATCCGGCAGTTGGATCACCCCTTTTCATGCACTGCACAGGTGGGACCTTACTCTTTCTCTGACTCGCTTTACTCTCTGACTCTCTATTCCTGCCTCAACAGTCGCTCTTCACCTCCACTTCTCTTTATTACAGCACCTTACTCTTTCTCTGACTCGCTTTACTCTCTGACTCTCTATTCCTGCCTCAACAGTCGCTCTTCACCTCCACTTCTCTTTATTACAGCACCTTATTCTTTCTCTGACTCGCTTTATCCTCTGACTCTCTATTCCTGCCTCAACAGTCGCTCCTTACCTCCACTTCTCTTTATTACAGCACCTTATTTTTTCTCTAACTCGCTTTACCCTCTGACTCTCTATTCCTGCCTCAACAGTCACTCTTCACCTCCACTTCTCTTTATTACAGCACCTCATTCTTTCTCTGACTCGCTTTGTCCTCTGACTCTCTATGTCTGCCTCAACAGTCACTCTTCACCTCCAGTTCTCTTTATTACAGCACCTTATTCTTTCTCTGACTCGCTTTATCCTCTGACTCTCCATTCCTGCCTCAACAGTCACTCTTCACCTCCACTTCTCTTTATTACAGCACCTTATTCTTTCTCTGACTCGCTTTACTCTCCGACTTACGCTTACTCTCTGACTCGCTTTATTCTTTAACTCGCTTTATTCTCCTGCTGCTTCTGATTGGCTGAGGAGTCTTTGGTGATCTTACAGCGCACGTGATTGGTCTGTGCTGTTACTGCGCCGCAAAGCCCATATACCGTAAAGACTAGAAAAGCTCCGCCTCTTAAAATAAACACAGTCAGAATTAAATCCTCCTCAGTAGATTATCAGTAGATTATCAGTAGTTTATCAGTTTGGGTCCACATTGGACAACATCTGGGTCCGGACCACGCGTCACCTATTAGTGACCTCTGATATAGAAACATGAAAATCAACAAAATGGAGCGATATTTACAATATACAGTCTGAGACCCCTGAGCTGATAGTATAAAAGCCTTTATCTGATCAATAAGTGTGTGTTCACCAGTAAGAACAGCAGATCTGATTAAATAATGTAATGTAACAGATGTAAATAATCATACATACAATACAAAGTAACATGAATATGTTATTGTGAGAGAAGTAGATCAGATCTTGATCCAGTTTGAAGAACAAAGTTAGGTTCCAGATTTCTCCTGGACGCCCCAGACATTGTATGAATGTATTCAGTTCCTTCAGCAGCAATTTTGATTTAGTTTAATGAAGTACTGAGCAGTCAAAGCAGGTATTAGATGAGAACTGTAAATACTACTGGGTTGTTTAGGAGAAGCTTGGAAAGGGTTAAATAAACACACTGACGTATGTAAAAGTACTACTTACTCTATTAATACTGTTTAATATTTAATAATAAAGTGTTTACTGCGTAAATAAAAGCTTCCTGTCTAGAACAAATAGCTTTTTAAACTTCCCCAAGTTCACTTTGTAGTATATGTTGTATATATAATATATTGTTGGCTTCAGATGTTGTTGTATTTTGTGGTGTTGTCCTAGCTCTGAGTATTTCATGCTTTAATATTTCATCATATCCTATAGCAATTATAACAATTCACCCTGATTCTCTTGGAGCTGCCCAACAAGCCCAAAGCTGCTTTCCATTATTCCTAACTCCAGTGTGTTTCTTTCTGAGGCTGTTGATTTACAGTTAACAGTGTTGAGTTAGTCTTTGGGCAGCCGGTGTTAGTCATACTGTTGGCACTATCGCTCTGCATCTCTCGAATGTCCCTGAAGATGAAGTGGCTAATAATATCTAGTGTAAAGTCTTTTCCTGGAATCTCCCCAAGCTGCGACTAGTTGGTTTGGATTAGCACATGAAATGGGCTGCTAGACGTCTTTCTCAGCAGAGCTGGGTTTCAAGGTCAATCACGAGGTGACGGCATAAACCAATACTGTCCACGGTCACTTTCCATGACATCACCTGCGTGGTATGTGCTACATCCAGAGAGCTGTGTAGGTGTGTAGTGGTGGATTTGAATGGGGGGATGAAAGATATATAAGATAAGTCATGGAACCGGGATGAGACCCCGGTCATGTGGGACCCAAGATTAAATTTTTTTGTTGCTGTTTCTGAAAAGGTTCTGTTCGTACCCGCCACTTCAAAGCCTGGTATGAAGTCTAAACGTGGCCACATGGCGTTCCTGAAAACTGGACGGTTATTCAGGCAAATCAGTAAACTGTTGGTTTTCCATGTGACACGTCCTCTACAGGGAACAAGCTTAAAGGAGCTAATTTGCTGAAATAACCCATATTTATAATATTGGGATATATATATATATATATATATATATATATATATATATATATATATATATATATATATATATATATATATATACAATATTATTATTTAATATATTTGGGAGATCTATCATTCTGTTGCAGTTATTATTATTTAATGTTTTGTTTGTTTTTATTACACATTTAGGTACTTAATATTGCATTCCAGAATTTCCTAGTACTCACACATTCACACTGAAACACAGAAATAACAGCAGGACCTGTGTTTGTAAGGTGGAATTCCAGAAATTTAAGGTGGAATTCCAGAAATTTAAGGTGGAATTCCAGAAATTTAAGGTGGAATTAAAGAAATTTAAGGTGGAATTAAAGAAAATTTAAGGTGGAATTAAAGAAATCTAAGGTGGAATTCCAGAAATTTAAGGTGGAATTAAGGAATTTTAAGGTGGAATTAAAGAAATTTAAAGTGGAACTCCAGAAATTCATAGTACTCACACACTCACACTGAAACACAGAAATAACAGCAGGACCCGTGTTTTTAAGGTGGGATTGTAGAAATCTTAGGTGGACACCACACACTGATTACAAAACACACCTTGTTTTGTGGTTCTTGTTTCTCTTGGTTATAGTGGTAGTAATAATAGTAATAGTATTATTACCTTAGAAACACTCATTAATAATAGTAATAAACTCTAATATTGCTGGATCTTGTTCATTCACACCAGCTTTAATAGCGTGTCACCTTCCAGGACTTCTTCTCATGCTGGTTTTCTCAGCAGCAGTGTAGAGTTTCCTCTTTTCTCTGGGGATTCTGATTTTATAGGCTCTGTTGTTGTTGTTTTTTCCCCTCCTGTAGTTTTCAGGCCTGGCCCTGTCCCCCTCGCGGCCGCTGGGTTCCCACGCTGCAGCCCAGGACTCCTCAGCGGAGCTGCTTTCAGCTCTCAGCCCTGAAGAGCAGCAGCTGCTGGAGGCCTTGACGGAGCGCGGCTACCCACTGCGCACGGCCATCATCGCCCTGCAGAAGACGGGCCAGCGCAGCCTAGAGCAGGTCAGTGAGGCTGGAACAGCTGAGCTAGTGGTCAGCATGGCGCGGTGAAATTTGAGTTCAGGCTCGGATGCAATGCAGAGTCTCTCTTAGTCGCCCTTGAACGCGGCCAGCGTTGGCACCCACATGGTCAGTGTTTACACCAGCGCAGTATGACCAGACTCAGCTCAGGCTGTGCACTGAATTCAGCTTATAGGAGAGTTTGCCCACTTGACAGCATCTTAGGGTTTCTGGGCAGCTTTTTCCAATTCAATTCAATTCAATTCAAGATGTTGTCACAAAGCAGCTTTATAGAAGTTTTGAAAACAGACAGTTACAACATATATACCCCCCAGTGAGCAAGCCAGAGGCAACAGTGGCAAGAACACCTCCCTCAGACTGGAGGAAGAAACCTTGGGAGGAACCAGACTCACAAGGGGAGACCCATCCTCCTCTGATCAAACAGTATTTACAGTTTAAACTAAATACCAAAGAAAAGAGTCTCTGTTTGAAATCTGGATGGTAAAGCTTTAGAAGCTGCACAGGTAGAGGCAGTCTCTGACTAAAGGTGCATCCGAAATGGCCTACTAGTCAGTAGGTACTGGATTAGAGTCAGTACGTTCTGCTAGAGCGTCAGACTAGTAGGTAATTTCAGTAGGAGAGTTTTAGTAGCTACACAATCTCAGACGTACTACGTCCACCATATTACCAGCGTCCTGTTAGCAAGACGTCAGACCACCACCGTAAAAGTCCTGCTATTCATTTAAAAGCTCGTTTACTGACAGATTTAGATCCTTTAGTGACTCTGATCTGAGTTTTTATCTGATTATGTCTCAGACGGTGTGGAGCTGTAGATCAGAGAAGATGAAACAGGAGGAATGTAATCATTGTTTATCTTAGCAGTAGCGCTAACTTCTGTAGCGGCAGTTTACTAGCAGTAGCTACGTACACACAGCCGACGTTCAGCTTTACACCGTTTATTTACTCCACTCTGAATTCATCCACCACTCCAGGTGAATCATGGGATACACAGTGTGCTGTGTTCACCTACATAAACATGGCTGCTGATTCAGGAGATCATCCAGTATTCAGACATACTAGCCACGCTCACCTACTGATTTACTACTGAGAATTCAGACATTCTAGCCGCGCTCGCCTACTGATTAACTACTGAGAATTCAGACATTCTAGCCGCGCTCGCCTACTGATTTCACTACTGAGTATTCAGACATACTAGCCGCGCTCGCCTACTGATTAACTACTGAGTGTTCAGACATACTAGCCACACTCACCTACTGATTTCACTACTGAGTATTCAGACATACTAGCCGCGCTCGCCTACTGATTAACTACTGAGTGTTCAGACATACTAGCCGCGCTCGCCTACTGATTTACTACTGAGTATTCAGACATACTAGCCGCGCTCACCTACTGATTAACTACTGAGTATTCAGACATACTAGCCGCGCTCACCTACTGATTAACTACTGAGTATTCAGACATTCTAGCCGCGCTCACCTACTGATTTCACTACTGAGTATTCAGACATACTAGCCGCGCTCACCTACTGATTAACTACTGAGTATTCAGACATTCTAGCCGCGCTCACCTACTGATTTCACTACTGAGTATTCAGACATACTAGCCGCGCTCGCCTACTGATTAACTACTGAGTGTTCAGACATACTAGCCACGCTCACCTACTGATTTACTACTGAGTATTCAGACATACTAGCCACGCTCACCTACTGATTTCACTACTGAGTATTCAGACATACTAGCCGCGCTCGCCTACTGATTTACTACTGAGTATTCAGACATACTAGCCGCGCTCGCTACTGATTTACTACTGAGTATTCAGACATACTAGCCACGCTCGCCTACTGATTAACTACTGAGTATTCAGACATACTAGCCGCGCTCACCTACTGATTAACTACTGAGTATTCAGACATACTAGCCGCGCTCACCTACTGATTAACTACTGAGTATTCAGACATACTAGCCGCGCTCACCTACTGATTAACTACTGAGTATTCAGACATTCTAGCCGCGCTCACCTACTGATTTCACTACTGAGTATTCAGACATACTAGCCGTGCTCACCTACTGATTAACTACTGAGTATTCAGACATACTAGCCGCGCTCGCCTACTGATTTACTACTGAGTATTCAGACATACTAGCCGTGCTCACCTACTGATTAACTACTGAGTATTCAGACATACTAGCCGTGCTCACCTACTGATTTCACTACTGAGTATTCAGACATACTAGCCGTGCTCACCTACTGATTAACTACTGAGTATTCAGACATACTAGCCGTGCTCACCTACTGATTTACTACTGAGTATTCAGACATACTAGCCGTGCTCACCTACTGATTAACTACTGAGTATTCAGACATACTAGCCGTGCTCACCTACTGATTTCACTACTGAGTATTCAGACATACTAGCCGTGCTCACCTACTGATTAACTACTGAGTATTCAGACATACTAGCCGCGCTCACCTACTGATTTCACTACTGAGTATTCAGACATTCTAGCCGTGCTCACCTACTGATTTCACTACTGAGTATTCAGACATACTAGCCCCGCTCACCTACTGATTTCACTACTGAGTATTCAGACATACTAGCCTACTGATTTACTACTGAGTATTCAGACATACTAGCCGCGCTCGCCTACTGATTAACTACTGAGAATTCAGACATACTAGCCGTGCTCACCTACTGATTTACTACTGAGTATTCAGACATACTAGCCGTGCTCACCTACTGATTAACTACTGAGTATTCAGACATACTAGCTGTGCTCACCTACTGATTTCACTACTGAGTATTCAGACATACTAGCCGTGCTCACCTACTGATTAACTACTGAGTATTCAGACATACTAGCCGCGCTCACCTACTGATTTCACTACTGAGTATTCAGACATTCTAGCCGTGCTCACCTACTGATTTCACTACTGAGTATTCAGACATACTAGCCCCGCTCACCTACTGATTAACTACTGAGTATTCAGACATACTAACCGCGCTCGCCTACTGATTAACTACTGAGTATTCAGACATACTAGCCGCGCTCGCCTACTGATTAACTACTGAGTATTCAGACATACTAGCCGCGCTCGCCTACTGATTAACTACTGAGTAGTAGACAGCTAGGCGATTTCGGACGCACCTTGTGTCTTTATGTGAAGGGGGCGTGAGCTTTCCAGGCATACAAGACTGGGTTTACTTAAACGAGAGAGTGCTTAACTCATACCCAAGTTTTAAACACTAGGTTTACTTACTGTCCACTCTATTACTCACCATTACTAAAGTCAGAGACAGTAGCTCATCTGCTGCTGCACAGTTTGTGTTCTCTAGTCCTTCATCAGTGGACACGGGACGCCGCCCACAGGACACTGCTGTCTGGATAGTTTTGGTTGGTGGACGATTCTCAGTTTCACTCACACCAGCACAACACACACTAACACACCACCATATCAGTATCACTGCAGTGCTGAGAATGACCCACCTCCCTAATAGTATCTGCTCTGTGGTGGTCCTGTGGGGGTCCTGATCATTAAAGAACAGAGTAATAAAGTATACAGAGAAGCAGATGAACTACAGGCTGTAAGTGTAGAACTACAAAGTGTATATATATATATATCTGTAAGAGATTACATGCTTGCTTTGATCTACTTGAGTGCTTACACTGCTCTAAAGCAATACACACACTTCAAAGGCCTGGACTCCATTACCCAGAATAACTTTGTGAACTTTTTTTAGTTTATGCAATATCCTTTCCCACAAGTCCCACTGGGCATCCTCCATGGCTTCCTGCAACTGTGATCTTAAAACGTCTTACTTCTTTTTTTAGGTCTCGGCCAATTATTCTAAAAAGTCTGTGACAATACACTTGAGCTTATTCCAATTTTTAAAGAGCCATTTGGAGCATTTCTATTGGATATAAAGAGTGGAATGATGTGGAAAAAAATAAAAATCAACATATAATACAAGTTGTTTTTGTGATGACACAAAAGTATAAACTTTTATTTAAGTCTATCCATTTAGTGTTAAAGCTCATTTACATAGCAGGAGGGGGCAAAAACCTATTTTGCTTTTTTAATGTAAGTCAATGGAACCAGAATTTTATCCAAGCTATTTTGTAACATTTCTATTGGTCCGCTCATCATAAAGTCTTGACGCAATGTTAAGGGCAGCTAATGCATTTAAGTGATGTAAAAAAATTAAAATCTTGATACTTGTACTGAATAAGAAACTAAAACCAAGAATAAGACAAAAGTAAAAAAAGTAAGTCGATAAAAATAGATATAAAGATAGTAGTAAAACCTAAAATAGTAAAAGTAATAATAAAAAAAATAAAAGTAATAATAATAATAAAAATAATAATAATAATAATAATAATAATAATAATAATAATAATAATAATAATAATAATAATAAAAGCATATTAAAAATCAAGATAAAATAATGGTAAAAGGAAATAAAAATGGAAAAATGCAAAACTACTGAATATCAAAATCATAAAACTGTTTACTAAAATTAAACAATATTCCCTAATGTCTCCTTAGAAGGTCCTAGAATAAAATGAGCTGTATTTTTGGTTGAGTACATGAAATACCCCCTCCCCCCTTCTAGATATGCACAGGAATTTCAGGAACATTAGGTCCCCGTGTTGACCTCACTGGGTCTTTAGATGAAACGCTACAGAAAGTTCAAAAGACTGGCGATACATGTTTCTGTGGTGAGGACAGGAGTTATATAACGAGAGTCACTGCTGCCGGCGTTTCTCTTTTTTATGTACCTGCGTTCTCCCTCGCCATGCATTATAACACCGCTCCTCTGTATGGACAGAACATCTGGATCCAGCTACGTTTATCTGATCCTGGTTATGACGAAAACAGCACAGTATAAATAGACGCCGTCTCATCCTAAGGCTCCCACAGCCTGCTGTTTATTAACCGGTTCTCTGAATCACAGAGCTGAAGAGATGAGTTGGGAGCAAGAAGTTATAAAAGTTGTAACATATGAACTGTGTTACTATTATCCTGAGGCGCCGATGTTGCAGCAGCATTCGTCTGGACATACAAGATCTTCAGATTTTTCAAAATGTTATCATAATAAATTCATTAAAATGTTGTTTACAGCAGTTTGGTGAAAATGGTGGATGGTAGAGAAACTTACAGACTCAGTAATGATTACCGTCCACTCATCATGACATGTTCACACAGTGTAAAGGACAGCTAGGGCATTTAAGTGATAAATAAAAATAGTCAAAAATAGATATACATGTTTTTCTTTAGACAGCAACAATAGATTAAATCCTAAAATCAGATTCACTCAACTAACTCACAATTGTAGCCAATCAGACAAGAACTCAATAGTCCTGTCTATCAGAAAACGTCTCTCATCTATCTGTCTATCTATCTATCTATCTATCTATCTATCTATCTATCTATCTATCTATCTATCTATCTATCTGTCTATATCTATCTATCTATCTATCTATCTATCTGTCTATATATATCTATCTATCTATCTATCTATCTATCTATCTATCTGTCTGTCTGTCTATATCTATCTATCTATCTATCTATCTATCTATCTATCTATCTGTCTGTCTGTCTATATCTATATATCTATCTATCTATCTGTCTGTCTATATCTATCTATCTATCTATCTATCTATCTATCAATCTATCTGTCTGTCTGTCTGTCTGTCTATATATATATATCTGTCTGTCTATATATATATCTGTCTATCTATCTATCTATCTATCTATCTATCTATCTGTCTGTATTTCTGTATATATATATATATATATATATATATATATATATATATATATATATATATATCTGTCTGTCTATATATATATATATCTGTCTGTCTATATATATCTGTCTGTCTATCTGTCTACCTATCTATCTATCTGTCTGTCTGCCTGCCTGCCTGCCTGCCTGCCTGCCTGTCTGTCTGTCTGTCTGTCTGTCTGTCTATCTATCTATCTATCTATCTATCTATCTATCTATCATCGCTGTCCAATAAAAAAAAAAGTATATCCAAACAACTTTACAGGAGAGAACAAAAACATACTTTATTTTCAATGTAATTTAATGGAACCAGAATTTTTTCCAAGCTGGACAATATGTACAATATGTATATATCCACCTTAAGTGGTCCTTAAGGCTTCATTCTGGCAGCTTCTTGTTCAGGTGATGCCACAGAAAACATTCCCAGCCGTCTTTTGTATTTGACAATGCCTGGAGTTCAGCACATAGCCCCTCCCCTTCCCCCTGTCCAATGATCAGGCTAGAAGAGTGCTGTGTGGTTCAGTCCAAGCCAGTTTCCTTGTTTTCTGTTTGTTTCCAGATTTTTTTTCCAGCCCCCAGATAGAATGTAGGGTTAGCTGAATAAATACTGACTAAATTTGACAAACGTGTATTGTATTAACATTGTTTACTGCACCTTTAACTGTGCAGGAACGTAAATAAATAGTGGTGTTCTCCTTTCAGACAGCAGGGGTTACAGCACAAAGACTCTCGGCCTCAAAGCAGAGACGTTGATATGAATACAGGATCATGCGGAACAAACAGGATAAGAAGTTATGAAATCCTAAAAGAGAAATCTTGATCCTTTATGACCTTTTAGACTCCACGACCTCGTGTGGTAACCATAAAAGCCCTGATGACTCAAATATTGCTCAAAATAGTCGAGACTTGCTGACTTTACTGCTAAATGAGCTGGAGGATTTGGGATTTGACTAAGTCCACAGGCATCTGGGTACCCGGGCTGCTGCGAACCACCTTAGGCTGTGTACTTATGTAAGATATTCCAAAATTTTTTTTATTATTAACACCTCAGATGATCATGCTGATTGATCATCATACATCATTGTGCAGATCATATCTTGAGCTCCCGTTTGAAGAACAAAGTTAGGTTCCAGATTTCTCCTGGACGCCCCAGACATTGTATGAATGTGTTCAGTTCCTTCAGCAGCAAATCTTGATTTAGCTTAATGAAGTACTGAGCAGTCAAAGCAGGTATTAGATGAGAACTGATAATAATACTGGGTTGTTTAGGAGAAGCTTGGAAAGGGTTAAATAAACACCCTGACGTATGGAAAAGCACTACTTACTCTATTAATACTGTTTAGTATTTAAATAATTAAGTGTTAATATGACTAATAATGATCTTATGTGACTGTCATTGGTGTAATATAACCAGGATGTTCTTCAGATCCTCAGTTACCTGGTGGCGTGTGACCGGCTGTGTGAACTTGGCTACGACGAAGCTCAGGTGGAGGAAGCTCTCGAGATGTTTCAGAACTGTGAGACAAAGGTGATTGTTAGTCTGCAGTTTGTAGAATCCAACATGCTTATAATACTGAAGATGTGTATTGAAAATGCAACAGTGAATCCATAATCTCCCAACCCAACCAACCGTGTGTCCACTTGCAACCGTGCTTCGCTGCAGCCTGCTCATTGCATCTTGTGGTGCGTTCAGCATTTCAATTTTATGTAAAATATCAAATCAAATCAAATTTTTTTTTTGTATAGCGCTTTTAACAACTGATGTCGTCACAAAGCAGCTTTATAGGAATTTAGTGATGAGAAAAGTTCAACAGAGCGTATATAAGCATAAGAAGAAAATAAAAACACAGAAGGAAGTCATAGAAATCAGAAACCTTGGTAGGAACCAAGACTCACAAGGGGGGGACCCATCCTCCTCGAACCTGGCTACTCATATAGTACTGATATAATGACTGTACCACCATGTACTTCTGTTCAGCTGCTCAGGTGTGCTTATATATATATATAAGATTATATAACTACAGTAACTGTAGTACAAATCAAGAACAGTCAGAGTGATGATGACAGTTGATGAAGATAGAAGGTTAGTTGAAACTAATTAGAGTCCATGCTAATTTCAATTGAGTCTGTACTGAAGGTGCCTGATTGGCTGCATAGTGAATGCAGCCAATCAGGCAACAGTCATTGGGAGAGTCAATATAATAATGAAAATATTGTTTTCGTATGGAACTGTTGACAGTAAAGCTTGGCAAAGAAGCAAAAGATTGAGCGAGAAGGCGGATTTTAAATTATACAGAGCTCATAGTTGACTTGCTAAGCTAACTTGCTAATGAGATTGCCTTCTGCAAATAATACAAGCATAAAAAACTTTTGTGTGTACCTTAGCCTCATTGTAAGATCCTATAGAACAGCAAACAGCCAATCAGATTACTTGATTTTGCAATATAGCAAAGAGTGATAACCAAGTGGGCATGTAGCGTTAGGGTCAGACTGCATCATTGCAATCAACTGGTCAAGGTTCTCAGGGGTCAGTGTAATGAGCACTGTGGTCGCTTGGAGGGCTTATTTGTATTTTGCAGCCTTCTGTGACTTCTTTAACTTTATTTTATTAACACATAACTTTGCTGAGCCTGGACCTGACCAACTGAAGGCCCCCCCAGATCATAACACTGCCTCCAGAGTCTTGTGCAGTGGGAATTAAGCACTATATGAGTTATCAGAGTTCTACCGTTGATTTTTCACCATCCCACTCCACCAAGCATTCACAGTTACTCCAGATTGTTTTCTGACTACTGAAGCTGATGTTCTTCCTTCCAGGTGTTATTAACGTGCTGGACAATTCTGAACCCAATACGAGTCATTCCAGCTTCTCCATAGTGGTTTTCTTTGATTGATGCTGGACAATAATTTGACCTGTTTCTGAAACACAGTGACATGTTTTCCATAGTCACAAGGTGGTTTACCCTAGTTTAGAAGATGAGAAGCTGCTCACTCCATCAGTTAGAGTTCAAAGAAACTGAAACTCATTCATCCCTGCACTGATTATTCAATCAAACCTCTTAACTATTCACTTATTTAAGTACAAACAGTATTTCTTTTTTATTGGCCAGTCAGTCTATGAAAATAATTGTGTGCAACTTTTGGACTCATATTATGTTTTTGCCCCTGTCACACCCTGCCTGTCTGTTTATGTCCTGTCAGTCCCATGTTCTCGTGTTTATCATGTGGTCCTGTGTCTCCACCCTTGCCCCGCCTCGCTCACCTGTGCTCCCTGTCGTTAGCCTGTGTTTTTTATACCCTGTGCTTGCTGTCTGAGTTGGTTGGCCGTTGTTGTTGTTGTGGTAACTCTGTTGTTGTAGCTCTGTTTCTGCGTCCTACATTTTCTGTACCTGCCGGTTTGTTTACCTTTCGCTTTGTTTGCTTATTAAAAAGTCTATTTCGTTTAAAAGCTTGTGTGTGTGTCCGCTCAAGCCCGCCCGTGACATCCCCCAATATGTTGATCAGTTAATCAACAGTAACTTCATATTAAACTTTGCTGAAGAACATCAACATTGCACATGACTATAGAAGTGTTTATGTTTGTGTTAGTAACCAGGTGGGAAACTTTTTGTCTATGTTTTAGGCTGAGGAGTTTCTTCACCTGCTTACACAGTTCAATGAGATGGGTTTCCAGCAGAACGCTATTAAAGAGGTGCTGCTTGTTCATGAGAACCACCGAGAACGTGCCTTGGAGGAACTCATGATGCGTGTTGCCTGACCAACCCAGCCATGTGTGTGGAAACATCGCATAGGATAGGCCTCCGATCATCATTATGAACTGAGGCCTTGATGGAAGAACAAAGTTCCTGATGGAAGCATGAAATGGACACTGCTCATGGACACGTGTAGAGGACGTTTGCTTTTCTGTAATTTCCTTCTAGAATACCAGGATCATCCTAGACAACTTTATTATGCAGTGGATATAAAAAGTTCAAATACATTTTTTTGTAACATAAAGGCAGAAATCAAGATGAATCACATCAGACATACATCCACGTCTTTAATTAGACTTTGCAACAAAACAAAATAGACAGTTTGGAAACATAAATGAACAGAGTTTTATACTTACTACAGCAGTACGTCTGTATAAACCTTTCGCTTGAGATTTTTATCCCATTGCTCTTTCCAGAAACCTTCAAATTCCTCCAGATTTCCAGGTGGTTTCCCATGCACAGCCCAGTTTAGGTTATTTCAAAGGTTTCTGGGGTCTGACTAGGCCATTCCAAAACCTTTATCTGGGCCTCAGCCCCAAAAACATGATACTCCTGCCACTAGTGATGTTAGGAAAATATGAAAATATGGAATATCAGGATATTATGTTTAGTGATACTGTATCGATTCTCAAAAACACAGTATCGATACACAGATTCCTGGCAGACAGTGGCTCATTTTGTGTTGTGTTTAAACCTCTAACCACTAGATGGGAATGTTATAATCCATTTTCAGCTCCACTCCAACATTAACAAGCAGCACAAGGGCGCAATGCTATTGTAAGCATTGACAAACCTGTTTATATAGTGGTGTGTTTTAATAGTAAGATGTGAAAAATCGCAGTTTAAGACTAACTTTTGTTTTTTAATTCTACTCCATTACCCAAACACAGAATATGGGGGAGTGTAGGGAACATGGGGGTTCTGAACATAAGATATTGTCAGTATTTATAGAAGACTGGTCGACCACACTTGTTCATCAAGAAGATAACAAAAGTCCTGTTTAACTGGATTTAGTGCAACACAGAACAAATACTGGATTATAAATATAAGTCTTAAAAAACAAATATTGGCATATAGTGTAAGTATTGAGATATAAGATTTTTGCCATAATGCCCACCAATCACAGAAGAATGACTTTAATGATAAGAGCAGGAACAGCTGATCTTTATTTGCAGTTAATCAGAATTATTATTAAGAATATTAATCAGAATTTTTAAATGGCAGATGTATACTTAAGCTTACTGTTTATCTTTGAACATGATTTTAAATGTGTTACCTCTTAAAACAGCTACACCTCTGTATTATAAAGGAGTGTGCACATTTATGCAACCTAGATCTAATAATTATCTACTCATTGAAAATATTTGATGGTAGGAATATCCTATTAAATATACAACAGTGTCTGATGTGATTTACCTTTATGCCCATCTTATAGCAGGGAAACCTGTGATTTTGTAATAGGGGTGTGTAGACTTTTATATCAACTCTTAACAAAAACTCACAATAATAACAACTATTAGACTGTTATATATTAGAAATGCATTTTCATTTGTTTACATGATTGAACCTGCTGATTGTATTTAAGTTGTGTTTTCGATATACAATGAATAATATGCTGATTTATGAACATACAAAATGTTTTACTAGAGATTTGACTATATCTAGGCTCTTGTCAGGTGCCTCCATTTGAAAACGTAGAATGCACAGTGAGGGGTGAAGTGGAGTGAGCTCTCCTGATCCTGAAACATCCCCAAATAACCCTTATAATCACTCACGTCTTAAGATGGAGGATAACAATTAACTAATGGGCTGTTCGCCAATAAATACTTGGCTGATAACGGAAGATTAAAGTAAATCTAAACAATGGCCGCTGTGTCTCCTCATTCTCCACCTTCAGAACAGACTGAAAAAAATCAGCTGTCAGCACGTTCAGCACTTCTCCTTGTTTGTCAAGTATGTTGTATTTACAGGACGTCTTATATGGTTGTGTTCTTTTAGAATGTTTAAAAGATACAGAGCAGTTTTCGGGAATGGAGACTTGATAAAAACCGTTGACAGATGAGGAATGAGACATTTGGCCACAGGAAAGAGAGCGTTTTCATTTGTGGCTTGATTAGTCATGTCTTAATGCTAACACTGTAATGACGGAACTCACTTCAGAAGAAGATAAACATAGGAATGTATGGTTTTGAGGCCTAGCCTTGAGTTATGTCCAGTGATTGTATTTCGTTTCCTTTATTGCAGTCTATGATAACTGGCTGGCCTTTCATGACCTCATTCCTCTGGCATTAAGAGATCTGAAGTGGGCAGGAATTTAGGAATCTACTCTTGCCGATTTTAGTGCACATTTCCTAATGAACTAAAATGATTAACAGGATCTAAAGAAATAAGTGTACCCAGTCTGTTCTGCCTTGTAGTACCACTTCGTACCTGAAGAGGTGATAGTGAGTCACTGTAATAGCACTTTGTACCTGAAGAGGTGATAGTGAGTCACTGTAATACCACTTTGTACCTGAAGAGGTGATAGTGAGTCGCTGTAATACCACTTTGTACCTGAAGAGGTGATAGTGAGTCACTGTAGTACCACTTTGTACCTGAAGAGGTCATAGTGAGTCACTGAAATACCACTTTGTACCTGAAGAGGTGATAGTGAGTCACTGTAATACCACTTTGTAACTGAAGATGTGATAGTGAGTCACTGTAGTACCACTTTGTAACTGAAGAGTTGATAGTGAGTCATTGTAATACCACTTTGTACCTGAAGAGGTGATAGTGAGTCACTGAAATACCACTTTGTACCTGAAGAGGTGATAGTGAGTCACTGTAATACCACTTTGTAACTGAAGAGTTGATAGTGAGTCATTGTAATACCACTTTGTACCTGAAGAGGTGATAGTGAGTCACTGTAATACCACTTTGTACCTGAAGAGGTGATAGTGAGTCACTGTAATACCACTTTGTACCTGAAGAGGTGATAGTGAGTCACTGTAGTACCACATTGTACCTGAAGAGGTGATAGTGAGTCACTGCAATACCACTTTGTACCTGAAGAGGTGATAGTGAGTCACTGTAATACCACTTTGTACCTGAAGAGGTGATAGTGAGTCACTGTAATACCACTTTGTAACTGAAGATGTGATAGTGAGTCACTGTAATACCACTTTGTACCTGAAGAGGTGATAGTGAGTCACTGTAATACCACTTTGTACCTGAAAAGGTGATAGTGAGTTACTGTAGTAGCACTTTGTAACTGAAGAGATGATAGTGAGTCACTGTATTACCACTTTGTACCTAAAGAGGTGATAGTGAGTCACTGTAATACCACTTTGTACCTAAAGAGGTGATAGTGAGTCACTGTAATACCACTTTGTACCTGAAGAGGTGATAGTGAGTTACTGTGTTGTGGAGTGGAATCAGTCCAACATGAGAAGATAAAGAAGTAGCCCTTCTACCCCGACGCCGTATATCAATCATGTTGCTCCTGATTAGATCTTTTAAGAACAGGTAGCCAATGAAAGAACAGTAAACGCAACACTGGTTAAAACTCTTAGCATAGCAACAAGAGTTAACACTGTTTTTGCTTTCCACCACTGGATACGCTCCTGGCGAGTCCAGGGATGGAGTATAACGCTACAAGAACTCTGAATGTTTCTTTTAGACTGGTAAGGAGTGAAGAGGGAGGAGAAGGGACTGGGCATTGCCTTGTTTTTTGCTTTTCTTTCTGGTGATATGTTGCCCCAAATCTTACACTTGGCTCCTTTAGGATTTTGTCTTTATAATGAAAACGGATATTTTTTTTAATTGTTATGATGCATCCTTTCCGTTTCATACTCTCCTCACAGTAGTTAAATATCTTGGGAGATCAGTTTTTACTTGGCTAACAATGAAGCCCTGATTTCTGTTGACGTTATGAAGAAATAAAGGCATCGTTCAAGTGAAGGACCTTCAAAATAGTCAGTAGTTGCATTTTCTGGCTGCTGGGAAATCAACTGGTTTCAGGTTAATTAATACTCGTAATGCTTTATTGGATGAAAAAGTACAAGAAAACAAACAGCTGACATGGATGCAGTAAACCGTACACAATTGGACTGCGAGACAAGAAAGTAAAATTTTTATCATCTGCATTCCTTTTTGCCTAATCTAATTCTGTATTATAATGAAAAGAACAGTGCCTGGCCCGAGTCACCGAGTCAATAAATAATCACTTATTTAAAGTCTGGTTATATTTAAGTGAGTCAATCATAGCATTCTACAGAGCAGCTTGGAAGAAGGTCAGAAGGGACTTCAAAATGTTGGCCAGGGGTCAAATCTGGCTTTCCCAGAGGCTCTTTGCTTTTCTTTGGCAGTCTCAGGAGAAAAGTCCACATGGAGTCGATTCTTGGAAACCCCGTCATCTCTTTTCTCTTCCTCCATTTGTCGTCCTCGATGGAATATTCCACCGTGGCTCTGCGGTTCACCGTAAAAACTGAGTCGCCTCTCACCACCGCTGTGAACAAAGCCCCTTTGCTGTTCTCGTACTGTCCAGGCATGGCTGTCCACTGACCTGAGGTCAGGTTGTAGGAGTCCATCATGCATCTCAAGAAGTCGTCACACGGCCCATTTCTCATCACGTACAAGTTGTCCCTGTGGGCCACCATGCAGTGTCCATAACTCTGGTGTCTTATGAGGGTGGTCACTAGAATCCACTTATCCTTGACTGGCAGGTATTCGTAGATCTCTGTAGCATCTTTAGGCTTCCAGAGGCAGGTGAACAACCTACCCATGCTTTTGGTGCAAGCTACCTTGGAAGCAGGTCTTGGAAGATGTGCGGCAAAGCTCCAGGTGTCTGTGGAGACGTTATACTTTTCGACAGACGACATGGTGGTTCTTTCATACACACCACCGAGCACATAGAGTGCACCGTCATATCCTACCAGGGTACAGTCATAACGAAGCTGCCGGGGACTTGCAAACGTGCTCCAGGTATCTGAGGCCACATCGTAACAGAAACCAGAGTCTACGACTTTGTGGCTGATGTTGCTGACCCCGCCAACAATGTAGAGCTTGTTATCCAGAACCGTAACACCAGCCATGGTGGTGCTAGCATCAAGCGGTAGGTGGGTAAGAACTTTCCAGTCTTGCTCATCCTCATCAAAATAACAAACGGTCCTCATGAAGTCCTGGAGGTGTTGGACACCAGGAGAATGGGTGCCAACCATAACGTACGTGGTAGGAACGAGAGATTCAGCATAATCAATAAGTTCTTGCGGCAAACACTTCAAATGTTCCTTCAAGTCTTGGTACATGTCACGAATAAACAAGGCTGCACTCTTGAAGAGTTCCAATAATCCGTATGTCGCAGCTGTGTGATACACGAGAAGGCAGTTATCAGAATTGACGATGTTTACGAGATGCCCGACAAGAGCTGGTACCTGAAGGAAGGCGGCGCACTCTATGGCTCTAAAGATGTCATCATCGCCCAGAATAGGTCTCTCGCCACGTATCACCTGGAGGGCAATCAGAAAGCCGTGAGCACTTACTACCTGGAGGTCGATCTCCTCCTGCTGGCATTCCCTCATTCCCGACTGGAAAAGAGCCCGGAAGTAGTCGCAGTTGTCTGCTAGGACGGCTTTGTCCACTGTGAAAACGCTCCCTTCTATCCTCACTCTGACTGAAGGGTTCCTCACCGCCAGACCTTGACAGACCTTCGCTGCCTCATATCCTGAGCCAGCACAGCTGCTGGGCTCCATCAGGTAAGTGTCAGTGATTTTCATCAGAGTTTGTGAGCCACAAACAAGAAGTCTTAGAAGATTCAGAGCACCTGGTACTTCATCGCTTCGGCGGCTCCCGATAGTGACAGCACTAACTGGGTTGCCGCACAGCCGGAGTGTCCACTGTTTGCCTTTCGGTTAACAGCTACTAGAATAGAGCCGGCTATACATAGAAGTGAAAAGCGTGGCAGCAGCGTCATACGTTATGCAGCGGCGGCAACAGAGCTGACAGCTGAAATGGACTGTGGAGAAAACAGAGACAGGGCACTGAGAGTGTAGGGGGCAACTATTACCCTCATGATTTATCACCTTTTGTTCTTGGTAGGATTTCAGAGCATGTAAATCTGATACTCACACCAGGCACGTGGCTTCAGGACACAACAATTGCAAGGGCTTAATATAGTCTACCTATTGTCTTACCACACGAGCTCCCTCAAAATAAAACTGTCCAGTGTAAAATAAAACGTTGTGGCAGTGTATTCGACCTAATTAGTGACCCAGGAGTAGAGTGTCTTCCAGAGGGATTGCTTGAATGTGATGTGGCAGTTTACCAATAATCTGTTTTATTTAGATCCAATGTCATTTGTGCCCTGTAAGTAGACCACTGAAGTTCTTCAGTTGGTGTCATGCTCTTATGCCCAAATATAAAGATCTCTGGGATCTTATCTATGAGAAGAATTAGTTGTGGAGTTGTGTAATTGGATGCCATTGTAAAAAGACAAACAATAAACGAGAACTATTGTAACCATCAAACTTTGTGTAAATATTTAATTCAAAAAGGTATTTTTAGAACCAGATCGAATGAGAGTGAAGTACCTCAGAATATAATTCATTTAAAATTTATCCAAAATCCACAACTTAATGATTGACACATACTTTGTGAAGGAATTCAGTGTGCTGTAATTCTGCTGCTATCAAAAGGTTGATATGCAAAAGACATTACATTAATCATACTGATAATCCACTATGTTTAAAACAATTCTGGATCATTAAATCAATGAAGCTTGATGTGGTTACTGTGGAATGGTTTGTGGATGGAGCTAAGCATGTAAAGGGGATCTGGGTGCATCGTCTCCTGAGATATTTTTTTTAATAGCCCAAAAACGTCTGCTTATCATGATCTGAATGGATTTTGATGGAGCTCCTGTCTCCTAATTTCTATTTACAGGTTCAGGAGCTTATAAAGCTGTGTTAGTCAACGTTATATGATCTTTTCATTTCCAGTGACTTACTGAAAACAACAATATATTACAAACACTGGTGTCAAGATTTCCAAATACTGTAGAGCAATACAAAAACATTGGATATAAAGAGGTGTCAGTAATGTTTCTTTGTCACTCTTTCACTTCTTTCATAAATTTTAAAACTAGCTAGTTGGCTTGCCAGCTAGCTAGCTCATGTTAGTGTTAGCCTAACCTCTTTTATTATTACCTCACATCAACCTCATGCTATCTTACAAGAAATTGAGTGAAAACTCTTTATAAACAACTCTTTACCTCATGCAAGCCCAAAGCTAGCTAGCTCACAAGCAACTGGATGAAAACTAACAAGCAACCGAGTATAAACCAACAGATATACCTTTCTACTTTTCTTTACCTCACGCAAACCCAAAGTTAGCTCGCTAACAAGAAACCAAGTACAAACTTAATATCTTTTCTAAACTCTTTCTAAACTCTTTTCTTTACCTCACATGAGTGAAGGTAAACTAGGTAAACTAGCTAACAAGCAACTGCATGAAAAAAAACTTGATAGCTTTTCTAAACTCTTTCTACTCTTCTCTTTACCTCACATACTTTAGCTAGCTCACAAGCAACTGGATGAAAACTAATTAACAACTGAGTAAAAACCAATAGATATAACTTTCTACTTTTCATTACCTCACCCGAACCCAGAGTTAGCTTGCTGACAAACCATCAAGTACAAACTTAATAGCTTTTATTATCTCTTTATAAACTCTTTTCTTTACCTCACATGAGTAAAGGTATACTAGGTAAACTAGCTAACAAGCAACTGCATGAAAAAAATTTGATAGCTTTCCTAAATTCTTTCTACTCTTCTCTTTACCTCACATAAGTTAGCTAGCTAACGAGCAACCAAGTAAAAACTCCACAGCTTTTCTAAACTTTCAATACTCTTTTATTTACCTTAAAGTTAGCTAGCTAACAAGCAAAAGTAAAATAATATCTTTCCTAAAGTCTTTCTACCCCATAGTGTTTCTAAACTCTTTCTATATTCTTTTCTTTACCTCACAAGCTAGCTAACAAGTAACTGAGCAAAAACCTGATAGCTTTTCTAAACTTTTTATATTCTTTTCTTTATTAGCTCACAATTTAGTTAGCTAACAAGTAACTAAGCAAAAACCTGATAGCTTTTCTAAACTTTTTATTCTTTTCTTTATTAACTTACAATTTAGTTAGCTAACAAGTAACTAAGCAAAAACCTGTTAGCTTTTCTAAACTTTTTATATTCTTTTCTTTATTAGCTCACAATTTAGTTAGCTAACAAGTAACTAAGCAAAAACCTGATAGCTTTTCTAAACTTTTTATATTCTTTTCTTTATTAGCTCACAATTTAGTTAGCTAACAAGTAACTAAGCAAAAATCTGATAGCTTTTCTAAACTTTTTATATTCTTTTCTTTATCTCACATGAAACCAAACCCAGCTGGCACAACATTTAATGTTAAACAGTGGTGCAAACGTTGAAATTTTAATGTTGTATCAACACAATGTCTTCAACATTCTGCTCTTTGAAGCACTTCATTGCATTTATACACATACAGAGAAAATAAAAAATATGTTGTTGTTAATTTTTCATCATAGCATACAATTTTTTCCTCTTCCATACAATTTTAAGCATCCCAAGTGTGAACTATGGTTTTTCAAGGTTGAAAGACCGACATTGAAACAATGTTGCCATATCAACATTGATTCACTTTTTAAAATCAACACCAAGTCTAACACTGATTCAACCATAACATTCATTTGGATTTTTTTTTTTTTTTACATCATTCGAACCCAGCTGCTGACATTTACATTATTTAAAAATTTCATGATGAATGGACCAATAGAAATGTTCCAAAATAACTTGGAAAAAAATTCTGGTTCCATTGACTTCTATTAAAAGTGAAGACTGTTTTTGGACTCTCCTGTGAAGTTGCCATTTTGGAAATAGCTGTTTTTCATTGGACAGCGATGATATTCTAGATTTTAAATAAGATCTAATGTTGACTTCAGTTAGCTTTTAGTTAAAGTCCTGTCCACAAGTACACAGCTCCTCCCCCATGTCTGATATGATTGGCTTACAACTTACAAGGTCTGATATGATTGGTTTACAACTTATGAAGTCTGATGGTCGAGCGAATAGTTCAACTTTCAAATTCTGGTATCACAGCAGAGGTTAGCTTTAGAGCAGCACAGCGCCCCCGCCAGGTTGCTCCTGCTATTACAGTATATTATTATTTGGATTGCATGGCTGAATAATATCGAGCGAATGAGAATAAACTATAGATGGTTTTACCTAGTAATGTACATTTAGGCCAAAAACCTCTCCAAATAATTATCATAACATATTTTTTTATGTATTCATAACCAAATCTGCTGAGGGAGCTGTAGACGTCTGGTTCCATTCACCACCACTGTGTACTCAGCTGACATGGTAAGCTTCTCTATAATTGGCTGTTTCATACCAAACAACTCTAATGCACTTTGTTTACATCTTAACCATTTACTTAGAGAGCAAATCTGAAAATTCACTGGAGTTCCCCTTTAAGCCCCACAGCTGATTCGCTGGAAGATCTGAGATCTTGAGTTTGGAGGCGCGGCTTCCAGGCAGTCCAGCTCACATGAGCTTCAGCACCCACACACCAACCTCACTGAACGTCAGGTCTTCTCGTCGTTCCTGGTGTTCAGACTTTCCTCAGTATGAGAAGTTTGACCAGATAGTCTTTTTCAGCAGCTCGGACAGTGAGATGGAGCTCAGTGGAAGATATTCTAGAAGACCCACTGAAGAAGCAGAGCAGAACATCCAGCAGATAGATGAAGAGAAGAGGAGCTGAGAGTTTCTGCTGCTCTGTTTCCAATGCAGTCTCCTCCTCAGGATGGCTCTCATGTTTGGGAAAGCAAGAACGTGCAACATCGTGACGGTGCCGGAGCACGAGCCTGCAGAGTACAACTTGGCTGTACTGGGAGCTTTGGGTTCTGGCAAGTCAGGTACGATGTCTATGATAGTCTAGATACACTGTCCTGTCAGGGTCTGGTCCTGGAGACCCTCTTATCCTTCTTTCCTGCTCCAACAAACCTGATCCAACTAATCAGTGGATTAAGAAGCTCCTCCAGGGTGGCTGGAAGTGTTACAGGATGATACGAAACTGTGCAGGACCAGGTTGGAGAAGCTCTAGATGAGCTGCTTATGGGCTGTTGCATACAGAGCCCAGCTCGTGACATTCCTTCTTAACAAAAATAATATGTGGCCATGACTTAACTGCCTCCTTCCCCTGCCTAATTAAGTCATGGCCATGATGGGACTGTCAACCCTTAATTATCTTGATCCCACGCCTTACTAAGTTGTGGCAATGCTTTAGAAAATTTGCCCCTTGCTTTGTTAAATTGTGGCCATGACATTACTATCACTCCTACATTAGGATCTCGTTCCCACCGGTTACCAAATCGTTGCTATGGCGTTATTATCAAAGCTTAATTATCTTGTTCCCATGCCTTAATAAGTTGTGGTTATGCATTAAGATCTTGTTCCCCTGCTTTGTTAAATTGTGGCCATGACATAACTATCACTCCGTAATTATCTTGTTGTGATTATACATTAGGATCTCGTTCCCACCGGTTACCAAATCGTTGCTATGACGTTACTATCAAAGCTTAATTATCTTGTTCCCATGCCTTAATAAGTTGTGGTTATGCATTAAGATCTTGTTCCCCTGCTTTGTTAAATTGTGGCCATGACATAACTATCACTCCGTAATTATCTTGTTGTGATTATACATTAGGATGTCGTTCCCACCGGTTACCAAATCGTTGCTATGATGTTATTATCAAAGCTTAATTATCTTGTTCCCATGGCTTAATAAGTTGTGGTTATGCATTAAGATCTTGTTCCCCTGCTTTGTTAAATTGTGGCCATGACATAACTATCACTCCGTAATTATCTTGTTGTGATTATACATTAGGATGTCGTTCCCACCGGTTACCAAATCGTTGCTATGACGTTATTATCAAAGCTTAATTATCTTGTTCCCATGCCTTAATAAGTTGTGGTCATGACATAACTATCATTCTGTAATTATCATGTTCTCTACGCCTTTACTAAATTGTGATTATGCATTAGTGTTTTTTCCCACACCTCAATAGCCAAGACCATGCATCGGAATCACTTTCCAGGCCTTATTAAGTCATAGCCACAAATTAATTATGTAGTTCCCACACTTTACTAAGTTGTAGTAACAACTTTACTATCTCATTTCAACACCTTGCTAAATCATAGCTATAGTGTATCTATTTAGTTCCTATGCCTCACTAAGTATTGGCCATAACTCAATTATTTAGTTCTCACGCTTTACTAAGTTGTATGAACAGCTTAACTATCAGGTTCCCACAACTTACTTGGTCATAGCCACAACTTAACCATCTCATTCCCATCATAGGAATAAGAATAGTTTTACTATCTTGTTCCCACACCTTACTAAGTCATAGCCACAACTTAACTATTTACTTCCCTCACATTGCTAAGCCATAGGAACGATTTAGCTGTCTCCTTACAATGCCTTACTAAGTCATTGCCACAAGTTAAGTATCTTGTTCCCACATCTTACTAAGTCATGGCCACAACTTAACTATTTAGTTGTCATGTTTTACTAAGTCGTAAGAACAATTGAACGGCCTTTTCTTTCCACAATTTACCAAGTTTTAGCCACACTTTAACTGTTTAGTTCCCACACTTTACTAAATCGTAGCTACAATTTAACTATTTAGTTCCCACACTTTACTAAATCGTAGCCACACTTTAACTATTTAGTTCCCACACTTTACTACATCAAGCCACAACCTAACTATTTAGTTCCCACACTTTACTAAATCATAGTCACATTTTAACTATTTAGTTCCCACATTTTACTTAATCGTAGCCACAATTTAACTATTTAGTTCCCACACATTACTAAATCGTAGCCACAACTTAACTATGTAGTTTCCACACTTTACTAAATCGTAGCCACAACTTAACTATGTAGTTCCCACACTTTACTAAATCGTAGCCACAACTTAACTATTTAGTTCCCACATTTTACTTAATCGTAGCCACAACTTAACTATGTAGTTCCCACACTTTACTAAATCGTAGCCACAACTTAACTATGTAGTTCCCACACTTTACTAAATCGTAGTCACATTTTAACTATTTAGTTCCCACATTTTACTTAATCGTAGCCACAACTCAACTATTTAGTTCCCACACTTTACTAAATTGTAGTCACATTTTAACTATTTAGTTCCCACATTTTGCTTAATCGTAGCCACAACTTAACTATTTAGTTCCCACACTTTACTAAATTGTAGTCACATTTTAACTATTTAGTTCCCACATTTTACTTAATCGTAGCCACAACTTAACTATTTAGTTCCCACACTTTACTAAATTGTAGTCACATTTTAACTATTTAGTTCCCACACTTTACTAAATTGTAGTCACATTTTAACTATTTAGTTCCCACATTTTACTTAATCGTAGCCACAACTTAACTATTTAGTTCCCACACTTTACTAAATCGTAGTCACATTTTAACTATTTCGTTCCCACATTTTACTAAATTGTAGCCACAACTTAACTATTTCGTTCCCACACTTTACTAAATCATAGTCACAATTTAATTATTTAGTTCCCACACTTTACTAAATCGTAGCCACAACTTAACTATTTCGTTCCCACACTTTACTAAATCGTAGCCACAACTTAATTATTTAGTTCCCACACTTTACTAAATCGTAGCCACAACTTAACTATTTAGTTCCCACACTTTACTAAATCGTAGCCACAACCTAACTATTTAGTTCCCACACTTTACTAAATCGTAGTCACATTTTAACTATTTAGTTCCCACATTTTACTTAATCGTAGCCACAACCTAACTATTTAGTTCCCACACTTTACTAAATCGTAGTTACATTTTAACTATTTAGTTCCCACATTTTACTTAATCGTAGCCACAACTTAACTATTTAGTTCCCACACATTACTAAATCATAGCCACAACTTAACTATTTAGTTCCCACACATTACTAAATCATAGCCACAACTTAACTATTTAGTTCCCACACTTTACTAAATCGTAGCCACAACTTAATTATTTAGTTCCCACACTTTACTAAATCGTAGTCACATTTTAACTATTTAGTTCCCACATTTTACTTAATCGTAGCCACAACTTAACTATTTAGTTCCCACACATTACTAAATCGTAGCCACAACTTAACTATTAAGTTCCCACACTTTACTAAATCATAGCCACAACTTAACTATTTAGTTCCCACACTTTACTAAATCGTAGCCACAACTTAACTATTTAGTTCCCACACTTTACTAAATCATAGCCACAACTTAACTATTTAGTTCCCACACTTTACTAAATCGTAGCCACAACTTAATTATTTAGTTCCCACACTTTACTAAATCGTAGCCACAACTTAACTATTTAGTTCCCACACTTTACTAAATCATAGCCACAACTTAACTATTTCGTTCCCACACTTTACTAAATCATAGCCACAACTTAACTGTTAAGTTCCCACACTTTACTAAATCATAGCCACAACTTAACTGTTAAGTTCCCACACTTTACTAAATCATAGCCACAACTTAACTGTTAAGTTCCCATGCTTTACTAAGTCATAGGAACCACTTGGCTGTCTTGTTCCTATGTTTTACTAAGTTGTACTAAATTGTATCCGCAACTTAACTATTTAGTTCCCACACTTTACTAAATCGTGGCCACAACTTAACTGTTTAGTTACCATGCTTTACTAAGTCATAGGAACCACTTAGCTATCTTGTTCCCATGTTTTACTAAGTCGTAGCCACAACTTAACTATTTAGTTCTTAACTTTACTAACTCATAGGAATGTGAACTCATAGCTATGTTGTTCTCATACCTTGCTAAGCCATAGCCACACCTTCACTCTCATGATCTCATGATAAAACTATCACACATTAATTATCTTGTTCCCACGCCTTACTAAGTTGTGGCCATGCATTAAGATCATTTTCCACATCTTGCTTCGTCGCTTCGCACATGTTAACACATGTTAAATCAGTGCCGATAATGTACAGCTGAGATGTCTCACACTCAGAGAGGGCGATGTTGTGCACATGCGGTTTGATTCTCAGTGTACCCCGCAGCGTGCTCGTCCCGGGGGACGGAAGTGCCTACTCAGATGTCATATTTCATGAGAATGTTTTTGGGAAACTGCACTTCCCATGATCCCTAGGAGACCTCACGTTACATAACTGACTGTACATAACCTTCTTTCTTGCAGCCCTGACGGTGAAGTTCCTCACCAAGAGGTTTATTAGTGAATACGACCCAAACCTCGGTGAGTTGCACTCAGTGTTCGTCCAGTCTGATGTCCTTTGAGATAAATTAGCCTTGCTGTGCATATGTAAGTCTTTTAAACTGGGCTAATAAGGACCAGCTGCAGTATATCACACTGTTATGTTGCTCAAATCGTGAATTCACTGGTCATATGGTAGGCAGATGGATAACGGAGAACATTCCCTTTTTCATTATAAGACGAACATCTAGTCTCAATCTGCTGCATAGCTGATGTGGTGAGAATGGACGGATGAAGCTCAGATGATGAAAAACGTTGTCAGTGGTTCTGGAGGAAAAATGTGTTGTAGATTTTCTTGGAAAGGAAATCTGTTTTAACACATTCTGTTCCACAGAGGACACGTATTCCTCAGAGGAGATTGTGGACCAGCAGCCAGTTGTGGTCAAAGTGATGGACACGGCTGACCAGGTAATTATCCTCAGTGCTCTGTTTTCTTAGTTTCTTTGTTCTTTGTGGGACTGTCATGATCATTTAATTAAAGACGCTTATTTAAAAACATTTGACCAAGCAGTGACGCTAACAGTAGTGAGTAAACAAGCATGTTGCATGTCAACTTTTGGAATTTAATATTATTTGTATGTGGGGATCCATTCATTTTTTACCCAATAGTTACTTGTTTTTTCTAACATCTATTTTTATTTCTTTTTCTTTAGTATATATTTGAAACATACATAAAGCATGTATATTTGTTGTATATGGATAATGCATATTATTCTTTGAATGCAATTGGAATATACATAGAGCACTTTTTTCTTTTTTTTCTTTTTTGTTGTATATGGATAATGTATATTCTTCTTTTGTATACATTTGGAATATACATAGAGTATGTTCTTCTTTTCTTTTCTTTTTTGTTGTATATGATGGAGCCCAGGAGGAATAGCTGCTATTATTATAGGAGTTAATGGGGATCCAAATAAAATAAACCAAATAAACAAACAGGATCCTTGTTTTGGTAACAGCTAGGGTTGCAAAGGGCTGGAAAGATTCTAATCAATTTCCAGTTGAGTACTGAACTTTCCATGGGAACTTTAACTTGAAAACTTTGGAAATGCTCCAAAATGTAAACTATCCATGGAAATTTATGGGAATGTATGGGAATTATTAGGAAATATTGGATAATTTATAGTTACTATATCATACACTACCATCAATGTAACAATTTTTTTTTGTCAACAGCAGACACAAAGGCATAACAATACAAATAATAACTATTACACACAGTCGGTTGCAAAACTTTATAAATGCTTAATTCTTTTATTGAACAATCAAAAGAATGCAATTCCTAAATGTTCCAATAAAGATCTGAACCTTGTCAGAACTTGCCTGACTTAGCAGTCCTTTGGTGCTTATAGTAGTGGAGAGTGTCAGGTTTCTAGAAATCATCTGGACATATGCTGTACATGGGATGGAGGAATCTACAGTGCTTGCAGGGGGCGTGGGCTTAATAGCCCTTCAGTGTGTAACGTGCCATGTACCTGGGACCGAGGATTGTTTGGGTATCATATCTTATTACTTTAGCCAAGATTAAGCTTCAGTACATTTTTTACCAACTATACATAAGTTTCTCACCTTTAGCTTCCAATATTTCTATTTTATTCCCATTAAATCTCATTAATTTCCATATTTACCTGTTAATACCTGTTGATTCCTATGGTAAACTTTGAAAAATCCTGGAATTTTCAACCCTGGTAACAGCACCTCTCTTTACATTGTGTAAAGGTTTTCATGATTTTTTAGTTTTTATGTTACTTTCCAAGAGAAGATTGAAAACTAATAGTCAGATCTGATATATGCTTGCTATTAGTGTTGTTATAATATGTACATGAAAAACATTGGATTCTGGCATCGGTCCATTCCTCACCTGGAAATAGAAATGCTCCAGATAGAAATTTCTAATAGAAATGCTCTAGAACGGCATACGGTTTATATATACTGATTATAAGAACCTTACATTTTACAGATGGTGTTGATCTTCTACAGCAGTGATATTTAACCTGTTGGTGTTTGTTTGCTGTCAGGATGGACCTGTGAACTGCGAGCGCTACTTGGGTTGGGCGAGCGCCTTCCTCATCGTCTACAGCATCGATAACAGGTACAGCTTCGAGGTGTGTCAGCAGTATCTGGAGACTGTCACGCTGTACACCAAAGGCCTGCAGCCCGAGGCTCCCATCATTCTGCTGGGCAACAAGGTGGACATGGAGAGATACAGGTACATCTCCAGGGAAGGGGCTTTAACCCCCCAAAACAGCCAACAGCTTGCTGTACTATTATTACCTATTATCCAAACCCATAATATTTCTCTCATAATTTTCATCTGTATACACACTCTTTAAGCCCCGCCTCCTGATGAGCCCAGTGTGCTATGATTGGTCAGCTATCCCACTGTATTCTAACTGATCACCTGCTAGAACAGTTGAAGAAATACAGGTACATCTCCAGGGAAGGGGTTTTAAGTTGGGGAGGCTAAATTCTTAAGCAGCATATTTGAGACATGAATGATGACATCATGCAAAATGATATATATACTTTATATATATCATTTCTAACCACCTCCGCACGACCTGCCAATGTTTTATTTAATTTTAGTTAGCAGTTTTATGATTTTGATATTCACTTGTTTTATTTATTTATTTATTATTATTTTTTTATTTCTATTTACCATTCTTTTATCTTGATTTTTATTACTCTATCATAATTATTATTATTATTATTTTATTGTTACTTTTATTTTTTTGTTATTTATTTTTCCTATTATATGTTTTACTACTATATTTATAGCTATTTTTATTGCCCTATTTTTTAACTTTTGTCTTATTCCTGATTTTAGTTTCTTATTCAGTTTTTATGTTTTAAGATTTATCTTTTGTCTCTGTTCTTAGTATTTTTTACATTTTACGTATTCATTAAAATATATATATATTTTTTTTCAATCCTTTTTGGTTTAATAATTGTAATGCTCGATGACATTGTAAATGAAGGTCTCCCTCAATGTACTTCTGAGTGAAAAAAAAAAGATTAATTAATTGATTTATTGATTTGAATGATGCAAAAAGCAGCCAACAGCTTGCTGTACTATCTTTACCTATTATCCAAAACACAATATTTCTCTCATTGTTCTCATTTGAGTACTCAGCACCCCTAAACCTCTAAGCCTACAATCACCCCTGTGTTGCATTACACGTTAAGTGTCCGTCTGATGTAAAGTATAGGTTAAGTACTATAGAGGAGTGACAGAGTTCCAGTAATTGATAAAGAGCCTATCTAAGGTGGCTCGGTGTCCGATTATGTCCCGGCATGGTGAGGAGGAATTGATCTCCTGTACCGTTCCTTACTACAGAGGAGCCGAAGAACGGTACAGGAGATCGTTCTTACCAACAGAGATCAAACTTTCCACTATGGAGTGGATCTGCTTTACTGTTTGTTTGTATAATACCAAAAATTCTGAATATCAATAATTAAAATAATTAAATTTTTAATAATTAAAATTAAAATTAAGTTTAAAAAAAAGGTCACAGTTGTACTATATGAGTTACAGCAGCAAACACGCACAGAAACACGAGGCTCTGCTCTGATTGAGTTCTGCTTTAAAAACATGTGAGATTAATGGTGTGAGGTGAGCAGGTATAGAAAAACACTCAGTTATACTGTAAATGATTTTGAATCATAACCTTCATCGCACTTAAATATTTACACATAGAAGCTTCCTCTGATTTAAAGCAGGTCACTTCAGGGTCCGGATCCAAAGGGTCTTTTAACAGCTGGCTTTGATCTCACTGTGCACCTGTAATTGTTTATTGACGTAGCAGACTAAGTGGGGAGTTGATGTCAGGAAGGCTTTTAAATTAAACTGTTTTATTGCGTGCGAGGTGCCGGAGCTTCCACGTGTGGACCAGTTCTTAAGCCTTCGTTTAGTGGGTGGTCTGTCTTATGTAAGATTGTCAGTCAGAGTGGGTGGGGTCTGGAAGGATTAGTTGTAGACACTCTGGTTTCTTTACAGTGGTGGTGATGAGAACCAGGGGTCTCTATGTCTACAGCACTGATATAGACATTTCATGTACTATCAGCAGCAGCAGCAGTGAACCTGCTCGAGTGTGAGTGAGTGTGTGTGTGAGTGAGTGTGTGAGTGTGTGTGTGAGTGAGTGTGCGTGTGAGTGTGTGTGAGTGTGCATGTGAGTGGTGGTGATGGTGAAATGGTGGTACATGTTTTCTGTGAGGAGTATTTTACTTATGAAGCCTCCGTATGTGCCTCTCCTTGTGTTTTAAAGCAGATGTATATGTATGTGATGTATGTGTATGTGATGTATGTATATGTGATGTATATGTATGTGGTGTATGTGTATGTGATGTATGTGTATGTGATGTATGTGTATGTGATGTATATGTATGTGATGTATGTGTATGTGATGTATGTGTATGTGATGTATGTGTATGTGATGTATGTGTATGTGATGTATATGTATGTGATGTATGTGTATGTGATGTATATGTATGTGATTGTGATGTATGTGTATGTGATGTATGTGTATGTGATGTATCTGTATGTGATGTATGTGTATGTGATGTATGTGTATGTGTATGTGATGTATATGTATGTGATGTATGTGTATGTGTATGTGATGTATGTGTATGTGATGTATGTGTATGTGATGTATATGTATGTGATGTATGTGTATGTGATGTATGTGTATGTGATGTATATGTATGTGATGTATATGTATGTGATGTATGTGTATGTGATGTATATGTATGTGATTGTGATGTATGTGTATGTGATGTATGTGTATGTGATGTATCTGTATGTGATGTATGTGTATGTGATGTATGTGTATGTGATGTTTCTGTATGTGATGTATCTGTATGTGATGTATGTGTATGTGATGTATGTGTATGTGATGTATGTATATGTGATCTATATGTATGTGATGTATATGTATGTGATCTATATGTATGTGATGTATGTGTATGTGATGTATGTGTATGTGATGTATATGTATGTGATGTATGTGTATGTGATCTATATGTATGTGATGTATGTGTATGTGATGTATGTATATGTGATGTATATGTATGTGATGTATGTATATGTGATGTATGTGTATGTGATGTATGTATATGTGATCTATATGTATGTGATGTATATGTATGTGATGTATGTGTATGTGATCTATATGTATGTGATGTATGTGTATGTGATGTATATGTATGTGATGTATGTATATGTGATGTATGTGTATGTGATGTATATGTATGTGATGTATGTGTATGTGATGTATGTGTATGTGATGTACATGTATGTGATGTATATGTATGTGGTGTATGTGTATGTGATGTATGTGTATGTGATGTATGTATATGTGATGTATATGTATGTGATGTATGTATATGTGATGTATGTGTATGTGATGTATATGTATGTGATGTATATGTATGTGATGTATATGTATGTGATGTATGTATATGTGATGTATATGTATGTGATGTATGTATATGTGATGTATATGTATGTGATGTATATGTATGTGATGTATGTGTATGTGATGTATATGTATGTGATGTATATGTATGTGGTGTATGTGTATGTGATGTATGTGTATGTGATGTATATGTATGTGATGTATGTGTATGTGATGTATGTGTATGTGATGTATATGTATGTGATGTATGTGTATGTGATGTATGTGTATGTGATGTATGTATATGTGATGTATATGTATGTGATGTATGTATATGTGATGTATGTGTATGTGATTTAAGTGTATGTGATGTATGTGTATGTGATGTATGTATATGTGATGTATGTGTATGTGATGTATATGTATGTGATGTATGTGTATGTGATGTATGTATGTATATGTGATGTATGTATATGTGATGTATGTATATGTGATGTATGTATATGTGATGTATGTGTATGTGATGTATATGTATGTATATGTGATGTATGTGTATGTGATGTATGTGTATGTGATTTAAGTGTATGTGATGTATGTGTATGTGATGTATGTATATGTGATGTATGTGTATGTGATGTATATGTATGTGATGTATGTGTATGTGATGTATGTATGTATATGTGATGTATGTATATGTGATGTATGTATATGTGATGTATGTGTATGTGATGTATATGTATGTGATGTATGTATATGTGATGTATATGTATGTGATGTATGTATATGTGAGGTATGTGTATGTGATGTATATGTATGTGATGTATATGTATGTGATGTATGTGCATGTGATGTATGTGTATGTGATGTATATGTATGTGATGTATGTGTATGTGATGTATGTATGTATATGTGATGTATGTGTATGTGATGTATGTGTATGTGATGTATATGTATGTGATGTATGTGTATGTGATGTATGTATATGTGATGTATGTGTATGTGATGTATGTGTATGTGATGTATGTGTATGTGATGTATGTATATGTGATGTATATGTATGTGATGTATGTATATGTGATGTATGTATATGTGATGTATGTATATGTGATGTATGTGTATGTGATGTATATGTATGTGATGTATGTGTATGTGATGTATATGTATGTGATGTATGTATATGTGATGTATGTGTATGTGATGTATGTGTATGTGATGTATGTATATGTGATGTATGTGTATGTGATGTATATGTATGTGATGTATGTGTATGTGATGTATATGTACAGCATCTATTCTATTATTCTATTTTTTATCTTTTCTGTCTCTCTTTTCTTGCTTCTCTCTATCCATTATTCTTTTCTTTTCTCTTGCTCTCATTCCTTCTCTCTGTCTCTATTTTTCACTTCTTTGTTCTGCTCCATCTTTCTCTCAATCTCTTGTTTATTCTTGTTTATTCTATACTTTTCTCACTCTTTCTCTCTCATTCTTCCCTTCTTCTTTCCCCTCTTTTCTCACTCTGTATCTTTCTTATGATCTATCTAACTCTCACTATCTCTTTTTCTCTCATTCTCTTTCCTCCATCACTCCTACAATCACTCCTTCTCTTTCTCTTTGTCTTTCTCTCGTTCTCTCCTTCCTCTTTCTTTTTTGCTCGTTCGTCTCTTCTCCTCTTTCTCCCATTTTCTCACTCTGTCTCTTTCTCATGATCTGTCTATCTCTCATTCTCTTTTTCTCTCATTCTCATTCCTCCTTCACTCCTACACTCACTCGATCTCTCTCTCTTTCTCTCGTTCACTCAGCCTTTCTCTCGTTCTCCTCTCGTTCTCTTTCTTTTTCTCCCATTCTTCCTCTCTCCTCTTTCTCCCCTTTTTCTTACTCTGTCTCTTTCTCACAATCTCTGTTTCTCTCATTCTCATTCCTCCTTCACTCCTACAATCACTCCATCTCTCTCTTTATGTCTTTCTCTCATTCTCTCCTCCCTCATTCTTTTTCACTTATTCTTCCACTCTCCTCTTTCTCCCCTTTTCTCTCTCTTTACTGCATATCTTTTTTTCCTCCTTCTCACTTTATCCCTTTATTTCCTTCTACCTCTCATTCTCTCTCTTTTTCTCATATTATCACTCTTACTGTCTCCCTTATTTTTTCTTGTTCCTCTGCTTTCATTCTCTCCCCTCTCTCTTGCTTTCTCTTTCTTCCTCTCTCCTCTCCCTCCCCCCTCTTTCTCTTAAATTCTTTCTTTCTTCTCTCTTCTCTCGTTTTTGTTTCTTTTCCTCTTTCTTTCTCTGTCTACCTCTCTTTCTCCTTTTGTCTCTCATTCTGCCATTTGCTTATCATATCTCTTTCATGTTTTCTCTTTTATTCTTTCCTCTCTCTCTCTCTCTCTCTCTCTCTCTCTCTCTCTCTCTCTCTCTCTCTCTCTCTCTCTCTCTCTCTCTCTCAGACAGGTCAGTAAATCAGAGGGAGCGTCTCTGGCTGCCCGCTTCAGCTGTCTGTTCTTTGAAGTGTCTGCTTGTCTGGACTTCTCCTGCGTTCAGCATGTTTTTCACGAAGCGGTTCGTGAGGTCCGGCGTGAGGCGGAGAGGAGCCTGGCGGTCCGGCCGCTCTTCATCAGCGAAGACAGACCCGCCATCAGCCTTTCGTCCGCTCCTCCACTCCTGCCCTGCTACAAGGAGCTGCCCACTCCGGCTACGGCCAAGCTGGTGACCGTCAAGGCCTCCAGAGCTCAGAGCAAGCGCAGAGCCCCCACCCTGACCCTGCTTAAAGGATTCAAGATTTTCTGACCAAACACTGCCCCCTAATGGCACTGGGAGATAAATGGCCTGCTCAGATGGTCCTCATAGATGTATATATGTGTTGTATCACCGGCCAAGCACCACAGTACCAGCTTAACATGGTAAAACAAGCTGGTAAACAATGTACCAAGTAAAATATATATATATATATTTTTGGAACGAGTGATGCTGTCGGTTCATCACAGTGGACACACGACTGTAAACACGAGAACTTCTCCTGACGACCTCAACGCAGACATCTTTCCAGTTTTCCAGCTACCTGAGACGACGAGAACTCTCAGAACGTCCCAACAGTCACTCCATCTCTCTCTTTCTCTCTCATTCTCTATTCCCTCTCTCTCTCTCTCTCTCTCTCATTCTTCCTTTCTCCTTTTTCTTCCCTTTTCTCACTCTGTCTCTCTCTCTTACTGCATATCTCTGCCTTTCTTTTCCTCCTTCTCACTTTCTCTTTCTTGTTCTCCCTCTTTTTCTCATATTATTACTCTTTCTGTCTTCCTTTTTTCTCCTTCTTCTGCTTTCATTCTCTCCCCTCTCTCTCTCTCCCCCTCTCTCTTCTCTCTCTTTCATTTTTGTTTCTTTTCCTCTTTCTTTCTCTATGTACCTCTCTACCTCTCATTCTCTTTTTGTCTCTCATTCTGCCTTTCGCTCATATCTCTCTCACATTTTCTCTTTTTTCTCTTTTATTCTTTTCCCCCTCTCTCTCTCTCTCTCTCTCTCTCTCTCTTTCTTTCTCTCTAAATCAGCTATATGAGATGATGAGAACTGTCAGAACGTGCCAACAGTCACTCCATCTCTCTCTTTATGTCATTCTCTCATTCTCTATTCCCTCTCTCTCTTTCTCTGTCTCATTCTTCATTTCTCCACTTCCCTTTTCTCCCTGTCTCTCTCTCTTACTGCATATCTCTGTCTTTCTTTTCCTCCTTCTCACTTTCTCATTCTCCCTCTTTTTCTCATATTATCACTCTTTCTGTTTTCCTTTTTTCTTGTACTTCAGCTCTCATTCTGCTCTCCCCTCTCTCTTTCTCTCTCTTTCTTCCTCTATCCTCTCTCTCCCCCTCTTTCTCTCAAATTCTTTGTCTTTCTCCCCCTCTCTGTCTGTCTTCTCTCTCTTTCATTTTTGTTTCTTTTCCTCTTTCTTTCTCTGGGTACCTCTCTACCTCTCATTCTCTTTTTGTCTCTCATTCTGCCTTTCGCTCATATCTCTCTCACATTTTCTCTTTTTTCTCTTTTATTCTTTCCCCCCTCTCTTTTTTATTATTCCCCCCCCCTCTCTCTCTCTCTCTCTCTCTCTCTCTCTTTCTTTCTTTCTCTTTAAATCAGCTACATGAGATGACGAGAACTGTCAGGACGTGCCAACAGTCACTCCATCTCTCTCTTTATGTCATTCTCTCATTCTCTATTCCCTCTCTCTCTCTCTTTCTCTCTCATTCTTCCTTTCTCCTCTTTCTTCCCTTTTCTCTCTCTGTCTCTCTCTCTTACTGCATATCTCTGTCTTTGTCATATTATCACTCTTTCTGTCTTCCTTTTTTCTCGTTCTTCTGCTCTCATTCTGCTCTCCCCTCTCTTTCTCTCTCTTCCTCTCTCCTCTCTCTCCCCCTCTTTCTCTCAAATTCTTTCTCTTTCTGCCCCTCTCTGTCTGTCTTCTCTCTCTCTCTCTCTCTCTCTCTCTCTCTCTCTTTCTCTCTCTAAATCAGCTACATGAGATGACGAGAACTGTCAGAACGTGCCAACAGTCAGAACCCAGTAGAGGATGCTTGTTAGACATCGACCTGCTGATTGACAGATGAACATTTTGGGGTAACACCTCAGTTATCAGCATCAGACTGTCCATTTCAATGGACGTACATGGCTGCTTATCCAATGTTGCCTTAAGTGCTTTATTTAGTGAACTACACTCGACAGTCTTTGTCTTTGGCAGAGATACCACAATACCACGTTTTCTGTTCTTCTAGCCATAAAGAAACCATGAGTATGAGCCTCAAGCCATCCAACGTTTTCTATTCTCTTAATAAACATAAATTCCACCAATGTTTTAACATTTCTCAATAATTCAGTGTTTGGTATGTAAACCGAGTCATCCAGAACGGTTTATGTAAAATGGTTCATTGTAGAGAAACTTACAGACCCAGATTTCTTTACAGCAGTGATGATGGGAACCAGGGGTCACCATGACTACAACACAATTTTAGACATTTTATTTACTATCAAAACCACCAACAAACCTACACACTAGGCCCTTCATGTATCCCTCCACTATAAATGTATTCAAATAAATGGATTAATATATAGTTTCAGCCCAAACTATCATAAAACAGTGGCAGCATATCTTTTTTAGAGGTGGACGTCTGGTTCCATTCACCACCACTGTAAACAGTTCAGACTTGCGATGAACTGCTTTGTTTACACCTCAGCCATGGAATTAGGTAACACTGTCAGGTCACCAGGCCGGGAGACTCTTGACGGGGGGTCTGTGTAGCGCTGCTTGCAAGCCTTATCACACTGCCTCCTCTGCAGTCCTCGTCACCTGTCCTCGCCATGTTGTTTCTTTCTTGACGTCCTCGGCTAGGCTCAGTCCTCTCCCTGTGTCCCCTTTGAGTTTGCAGTAGTGATATTCTCCTCCAGTCCACTGGGGGGTGGTGCTTGTCTCACTTCTGACACCAGTGTGCCACATAAACCAACCTACAGCAGAAAATAGCTCATGCAGTCCTTGTACACGTCTTAGACTAACAACAACCGCATCCTGCTTTCCCATTAGTCTCCGTACATGGCTGCTAGCACGGCTATCACAGGTAGGCTTGTGAGAATGCCAGTCTTCAATCAGGTACTTTATTCAAATTAGCTCCCAAACTTGGCAGGATGTTCTACGTGTCGGCGCTGATTGACAATGTACCCTAAGTGCCAATTAAACCAACCCAATCAATAAGATTTAAAACCCTGTATAAACTGTTCTCACACAACGTATTCACCTCAGTGTACCTTTCTGTCTGAATGAAAATAAAACACCCCCTAGTGGTTGATCTGTACATTACAGTCAAGCATTGACTATGTCCAACAGTTTGTAGACACCTGCTCATCCAGTCAAGGGTATTAATAGGAAGTTTGTACCCTTAGAGGCAGTAGAGGCTGCAACACACTAGATGTAAAACATTGCTGTGAGGATTTGATTGAGTGTTAGTGATGTTAGATATGGTTGGATGATCAGTTCTGGATCACTATAGCTCATCACAAAGGTACTGGATGAAGCTTTATCAGTCTAGAGAACTTCACAGTGTTGTGCTGCCCAGCTGAACCACTAGAGGCAGTAGAGTCAGTAACAGCCTCTACTCTTCTGAGAAGCTTAAGCTTCACCGTAGAGCATCGAAGGGACGTTCTAACTTAAACCTAGCATTTAAAAACGTTATTGTTTATTATAGGGAATCAGTTTGACAGGCCTCATGATTTTACGTTGTTTTGCGCACTACAATACCCAGCGTGCATTGCTTGGACCCACCTTACAACCACTAGGAACATCCTTCAGTTCAATAGAGAAGCGCTACTGCTAGCATGGTCACTGATCAGAGGCTGATACACTGCATATTCAGCTAGCTAGCATTAGCATTGACTCTCTGGCTTTCTTCTTTATTACCCAACTTAAAAAAAAAGAAACCAAACATATCAACAAGCCCAGACTCTAATTTCCACCCAGAAGCTCCTCCCACCTTCAAGATACATCATCAGACTGAGGTTTTAATGGTCTTTAAATCCAGCTCTAGACTCCGTCATGGCTCTGCTGTATGAGGCAAGTTGACAAGTTTACAGCCATTAAACCAATAACTGCATTAGTATCACTTTTGCCAGAAAGTTTCTTTAATATTTCAGGACGTCTCGGTTCATAACTGTTTTTACACCCCCACGTTATAAATGCCAAAGAATTGTTTCTGCCCCAGCTGTGTTTCTGAAGGATGTTTGTTGTAAAACAAAACCTTTGGCACTTTATTCATATAACATTCTTCATTTTGCTGCAAATTTGCTTTCAAAGCAAAACAAAAATAATTTATATTCTGTCATGAATACATAAAATACAGAAATCTGACTTTTTTTTGGTTTACATGTCAGATTTTCTAGCCACGGCTCCTTATAATTACTCAATTATGCAATTATTTATACATGGATACATTTGTCATAAATGTGTACATGCCCTATCTGTCCAAAATTTAGAAACACACACAGTTTTTTTTCTTATTTGCACTATTTTAATAGTAATAATATTAGTGAAAAACAGTAAAGAGATCAGAACTATAGAGTAGTCGGTATGGAATTATTCCTGGAGCAGAATTAAACATCTGGTTGTGTTTAAAGAATGTTTAGAGGGTCTTTTAGAAATGAGCTCATTTGCTCTGATGCAGGTTTACATACTTTGAACATTCTGACCAGCAGCTTCATGAGGAGCCACATGAGCTGCTTCTCTAACAGGACTGAAGAAGATAGTGTAGATGCTGAGATAAACAGGTTTGGTGGTTTTATAGCTCTTATAAAAATATACATTCTCATTTTTACATTTAAATACACTCAAATGTTTGTTTTAGTAATATTTGTGTGCATGGGCTCCAACTTTACTATTTACACTCGTCTCTCAACACACTCAGATCAAAAGGTCTTTATAATATAAACATATATATTCAGGTAGGTGTCTCCAGAAAAATTGTAATACAGCTAAACAAGTCTGATTTCTTTACAGTGGTGGTGATGGTGTTTACGGTGGTGGTGGTGATGTTTACAGTGGTGGTGGTGTTTACAGTGGTGGTGATGGTGTTTACGGTGGTGGTGGTGATGGTTACAGTGGTGGTGATGGTGTTTACAGTGGTGGTGGTGATGTTTATAGTGGTGGTGGTGATCGTGTTTACAGTGGTGGTGGTGTTTACAGTGGTGGTGATGGTGTTTACAGTGGTGGTGGTGTTTACAGTGGTGGTGATGGTGTTTACAGTGGTGGTGATGGTGTTTACAGTGGTGGTGGTGATGGTGTTTACAGTGGTGGTGATGGTGTTTACAGTGGTGGTGGTGTTTACAGTGGTGGTGGTGATGATGTTTTACTGTGGTGGTGATGGTGTTTACAGCGGTGGTGATGATGTTTACAGTGGCGGTGGTGGTGATGTTTACAGTGGTGGTGGTGATGGTGTTTACAGTGGTGGTGACGGTGTATACAGTGGCGGTGGTGGTGATGATGTTTACAGTGGTGGTGGTGATGGTGTTAACAGTGGTGGTGGTGGTGATGTTTACAGTGGTGGTGATGGTATTTACAGTGGTGGTGATGGTGTTTACAGTGGTGGTGGTGATGTTTACAGTGGTGGTGGTGATCGTGTTTACAGTGGTGGTGATGGTGTTTACGGTGGTGGTGGTGATGGTTACAGTGGTGGTGATGGTGTTTACAGTGGTGGTGGTGATGGTGTTTATAGTGGTGGTGATGGTGTTTACAGTGGTGGTGGTGATGGTGTTTACAGTGGTGGTGATGGTGTTTACAGCGGTGGTGATGATGTTTACAGTGGCGGTGGTGGTGACGTTTACAGTGGTGGTGGTGATGGTGTTTACAGTGGTGGTGACGGTGTTTACAGTGGCGGAGGTGGTGATGTTTACACTGGTGGTGGTGATGATGTTTACAGTGGTGGTGGTGATGGTGTTAACAGTGGTGGTGGTGGTGATGTTTACAGTGGTGGTGATAGTATTTACAGTGGTGGTGATGGTGTTTACAGTTGTGGTGGTGGTGATGGTGTTTACAGTGGTGGTGATGATGTTTACTGTGGTGGTGATGGTGTTTACAGTGTTGGTGATGGTGGTGATGATGTTTACTGTGGTGGTGATGATGTTTACTGTGGTGGTGATGGTGTTTACAGTGGTGGTGATGATGTTTACAGTGGTGGTGGTGGTGGTGGTGGTGGTGATGATGTTTACTGTGGTGGTGATGGTGTTTACAGTGGTGGTGATGGTGTTTACAGTTGTGGTGGTGGTGATGGTGTTTACAGTGGTGGTGATGATGTTTACTGTGGTGGTGATGGTGTTTACAGTGGTGGTGATGATGTTTACTGTGGTGGTGATGGTGTTTACAGTGGTGGTGATGGTGGTGATGATGTTTACTGTGGTGGTGATGGTGTTTACAGTGGTGGTGGTGATGATGTTTACTGTGGTGGTGATGGTGTTTACAGTGGTGGTGATGGTGTTTACAGTGGTGGTGATGGTGGTGATGTTTACTGTGGTGGTGATGGTGTTTACGGTGGTGGTGGTGATGGTTACAGTGGTGGTGATGGTGTTTACAGTGGTGGTGGTGATGGTGTTTACAGTGGTGGTGATGGTGTTTACAGCGGTGGTGATGATGTTTACAGTGGCGGTGGTGGTGACGTTTACAGTGGTGGTGGTGATGGTGTTTACAGTGGTGGTGACGGTGTTTACAGTGGCGGAGGTGGTGATGTTTACACTGGTGGTGGTGATGATGTTTACAGTGGTGGTGGTGATGGTGTTAACAGTGGTGGTGGTGGTGATGTTTACAGTGGTGGTGATGGTATTTACAGTGGTGGTGATGGTGTTTACAGTGGTGGTGGTGATGGTGTTTACAGTGGTGGTGATGATGTTTACTGTGGTGGTGATGGTGTTTACAGTGGTGGTGATGGTGGTGATGATGTTTACTGTGGTGGTGATGATGTTTACTGTGGTGGTGATGGTGTTTACAGTGGTGGTGATGATGTTTACAGTGGTGGTGGTGGTGGTGGTGGTGATGATGTTTACTGTGGTGGTGATGGTGTTTACAGTGGTGGTGATGGTGTTTACAGTTGTGGTGGTGGTGATGGTGTTTACAGTGGTGGTGATGATGTTTACTGTGGTGGTGATGGTGTTTACAGTGGTGGTGATGGTGGTGATGATGTTTACTGTGGTGGTGATGGTGTTTACAGTGGTGGTGATGATGTTTACAGTGGTGGTGGTGGTGGTGGTGGTGATGATGTTTACTGTGGTGGTGATGGTGTTTACAGTGGTGGTGATGGTGTTTACAGTTGTGGTGGTGGTGATGGTGTTTACAGTGGTGGTGATGATGTTTACTGTGGTGGTGATGGTGTTTACAGTGGTGGTGATGATGTTTACTGTGGTGGTGATGGTGTTTACAGTGGTGGTGATGGTGGTGATGATGTTTACTGTGGTGGTGATGGTGTTTACAGTGGTGGTGATGGTGGTGATGATGTTTACTGTGGTGGTGATGGTGTTTACAGTGGTGGTGATGGTGTTTACAGTGGTGGTGATGGTGTTTACTGTGGTGGTGGTGGTGGTGATGTTTACTGTGGTGGTGATGGTGTTTACAGTGGTGGTGATGGTGTTTACAGTTGTGGTGTTGGTGATGGTGTTTACTGTGGTGGTGATGGTGTTTACAGTGGTGTTTATGGGAACCAGGGGTTGCCATGTCTACAACACAAATATACACAGTTTATTTACTATCAAACCCACCAGTGAACCTACACATGTCCTCTGAGTGTTATATATGGAATGTTGATGATGGTAAAATAATAATAAATCTGAAATAGTAATTAGTAATAATTTGAATAATTTAACCAAAAGTTCATGTTTTTATAAGATTATTGTAAAATTAACACCAATTGCTGCTCCAGTGCTGCTTCACATTGTAAGTTTTTCTTCGTTTCATGTATTTTTTATATAATGCTGAGAATGAATGAGTGATTTTTCTCTACAGTTATTAATATTCAAATAAGGTGAAGCTAATTTTGTTGAACTGTTTGCCACGTTAGCATTTTCCACAACACAACATTCCACAACATTAAGATCCCACAAAACATGCAGGACCGTAAGGAAATAGAGTTTAATGTATATGCAAAGCTTTAATGCTTTGAGAAATAAGAAGGAGAAACTGTAGATTAGTACAGTAATGTATTTGGACAATTGTACAAGATTAATTCAAACTGCAGTCTCACAGTAAAAAATATATATTTAAAAATATATTCAGATATTTACAAGGATTCTATTATGTTCTGATCTATTAATACCCAGTAAATGAATAGAGACAGTAATAAACTAAATATATACACAGTCATTACTTATAGAGTATTTTCTTCCAAAGGGGGTTTTGTCCCAAATCCCCTAACCCGCTTCTTTTGTACTAAACCCTAACCCCTGAACACTCATCTCTACATTTACACTAAACCCTAACCTCTACATTAACACTAAACCCTACCCCTACATTTACACTAAACCCTAACTCCTACCTTTACACTAAAGCCTAACTCATACATTTACACTAAACCCCTAACCTCTACATTTACACTAAACCCTAACCTCTACATTTACACTAAACCCTGACGCCTACATTTACACTAAACCCTAACTCCTACCTTTACACTAAAGCCTAACTCATACATTTACACTAAACCCCTAACCTCTACATTTACACTAAACCCTAACCTCTACATTTACACTAAACCCTGACGCCTACATTTACACTAAACCCTAACTCCTACATTTACACTAAACACTAACTCCTACATTTACACTAAACCCCTAACCTCTACATTTACACTAAACCCTAACCTCTACATTTACACTAAACCCTGACGCCTACATTTACACTAAACCCTGACGCCTACATTTACACTAAACCCTAACTCATACATTTACACTAAACCCTAACGCCTACATTTACACTAAACCCTAATGCCTACATTTACACTAAACCCTAACGCCTACATTTACACTAAACACTAACTCCTACATTTACACTAAACCCTAACGCCAACATTTACACTAAACCCTAACTTCTACATTTACACTAAACCCTAACTTCTACATTTACACTAAACACTAAACCCTGCATTTACACTAAACCCTAACTCCTACATTTACACTAAACCCTAACTCCTACATTTACACTAAACTCTAACTCCTACATTTACACTAAACCCTAACTCCTACATTTTCACTAAACCCTAACTCCTACATTTACACTAAACCCTAACCCCTACATTTACACTAAACACTAACCTCTACATTTACACTAAACACTAACTCCTATATCTACACTAAACCCTAACCCCTACATCTACACTAAACACTAACCTCTACATTTACACTAAACCCTAACCTCTACATTTACACTAAACCCTAACGCCTACATTTACACTAAACCCTAACCTCTACATTTACACTAAACCCTAACCTCTACATTTACACTAAACACTAACTCCTACATTTACACTAAACCCTAACCCCTACATTTACACTAAACCCTAACTCCTACATTTACACTAAACTCTAACGCCTACATTTACACTAAACACTAACTCCTACATTTACACTAAACCCTAACCCCTACATTTACACTAAACCCTAACCCCTACACTTACACTAAACCCTAACTCCTACATTTACACTAAACCCTAACCCCTACATTTACACTAAACACTAACGCCTACATTTACACTAAACCCTAACCCCTACACTTACACTAAACCCTAACTCCTACATTTACACTAAACCCTAACCCCTACATTTACACTAAACACTAACTCCTACATTTACACTAAACCTTAACCCCTACATTTACACTAAACCCTAACTCCTACCTTCACACTAAAGCCTAACTACTACATTTACACTAAACCCCTAACCTCTACATTTACACTAGACCCTAACCTCCACATGTACACTAAACCCCTAACCTCTGAACACTCATCCCTACACGTTCACTAAACCCTAACATCTACATCTTCTCATCCTCTCCAGCCTCAGGGTACAGATTGGAGACATTGCCATCCTGCCAAGTTACTATGATCTCTCCAGGCTTCAATGCCTCTGCCTCGCTGGCGTCCCCCATTGGCTCAATGTTGTCTGTGTGGTTGTCCTGCTTTGGAGCAGTGTGGGAGTTCATGTCCTCCTTGGTGTGAGTGATGATCTGAAGCTCCTCCATCTCGTGTTTATCTGAGGTAGAAACTGCAGCAGCAGCCTTGTACTTGGCTATCTTCCTCCTGTTTCTGCAGGAAAGAAGACAAGAACGATCAGAAAAAGTTAATGCACGCCCTGGAGAGCCACTGTAACTAACCTCCTCTAAAAGCTAATATCTAGCACTAGCCTGTTGCACCATCATTAGGATTTTAAATTGGAAATACTGACCTGTTGCCCATCATTCCCATGACCAGGAATACACAGCCCAAAAGCAGACCCACGAAAGACAAGATCAGCATTGCAAACACCCATGTTGCTGCTGTAAAAACAGAAAAACATTTGTTGTTAGCGCACTACAGGTAGCATTATCCGCCATATACTGGGTTCCACTCGTTACTATGCTAGTGGGCTGTTTTCCTTTACTGTTAGCAATGGTATCCTTTTACATGGGATCTGTTTTTATTTTAGTGATGTCATAAAAACATATTTACATATATCCATAGATTCAGCTCAGAGTAGTAGTAGAGCCCACTGGCAAAAGCAAAACTGGTTCTTTGTGGATACCCATGATTCAGACTATGGGGTTGTATTGGGTGTTTCCTACCATGAACCCACATCTCCATGTTTTTCTTCTTAGGGATTTTTTCTGTGCTGCCCAGCTAAGGCTAATACAGCTAGCCTTAGAGAGCCCTTGTCTAACTGTCTAGCCTGAAAACTAAAACATTAAGATGTGGACACAACGCAAGATGTTTTTAAATATCTGACCGGCTGCAGCAAAATGTGCATTAAAAGCTTGGCATAATTCTTGCTGGCCAAAGATCAAATTATTATCAACTAGAATTTTCGTTGGGGGTTGTTGAGGGTTGTTCTTGAGGAGGTTTACTGCTTTCCAGAAATCCTGTGGGTTTGAGGAATTAGAAATTCGGCTGAGGAAATAATCTGATTTGGCTTTTCTGATTACAGAGGTGCATCTGTTTCTCAACTGTCTGAATGCAAGCCGTTTCTCACGTTCACCTGTGCGTCTGGCAATAGACCAGGCTTTATTTCTTGACTGTAGCAGTGAGGAAACTTCGCCTGTAAACCAGGGGCTAGATCTGTCTCTTATTCGCAGCTTTTTGTACGGAGCATGTTTACTTGCCACTGAGAGGAATGATTTCCTGAAATGGTCTAGTGCCACATCCTGAGTGCTTCCTGAGTGCTGGAGTGTCTGTGTGGACCCTTGGGGTACCTTTTGAAATTGCTCCTAAGGAGGAACCTGACTTGTGAAGGTCTGCAATGGTTTTTGGAGGTCCTGCCTGAGTTGATTAATTGTTTTCATGGTATTAAGGTGAGAAAAGGTGCTGGTTTTTAAGGATAAGCTCTCAAATACAGCCACATGTGCACGTCTTATTATAACAATTGGAAGCTTCCAGACCTTTTAAGAGAGTCAAGCTGGTGTGTGGAAACTCTTGACCCACTGCAAACCCAGAGCATCAACGGTATCCTCAAAGGACAAGTTTGGCTTTTGCCAGTTGGTGCTAATGTTAGCTAGATTGGCTAACCGTACAGCCCACTGGCATCAAACTAAGGAAAGTGGCAGAATGACAAGTTGCTAGTTTTTTGGATTCAGAAATTGGATTCTAGTCAGGCATTAAGAGCCTCAGCCAACCCAGCAGAGGCTTGGAGCCAGATATGAGGGTTGATCATGTCTTAACAAGTGGATTGTAATGGCCAAAACACTCCTCACAACATGATACTGCCACCCCCATGCTTCACAGTTGGGATGGTGGTCTTATCTGTATTCCTCCATACATGGCGCTCGTCATTATGGCCAATTCTTGTTTCAACTGACCAGAGAACACTTCTCCAGCTCTCTGTCCTGCTGGTTTAGTCAGCCTTTTTATGCTATTCTCGGAGTACAGGACTCCTTTTAGATCTTGGCGATGTAGGACACTCTAATATAGACTCTTTATTATGATGCCTCCAACACCAGTTTCTTTCTTGTTGTCTTGTTCAGTCCCACCTTTTGGCCCAAAGGGTAAGCTTTGGGAGTGAATTGTGCCGTCTTCCTGAGTGCTGGAGTGTCTGTGTGGACCCTCGGGGTACCTTTTGAAATTGCTCCTAAGGAGGAACCTGACTTGTGAAGGTCTGCAATGGTTTTTTGAGGTCCTGCCTGAGTTGATTGATTGTTTTCATGGTATTAAGGTGAGAAAAGGTGCTGGTTTTTAAGGATAAGCTCTCAAATACAGCCACATGTGCGCGTCTTATTATAACAATCGGAAGCTTCCAGACTTTTTAAGAGAGTCAAGTTAGTGTGTGGAAACTCTAGACCCACTGCAAACCCAGAGAAATGGTTCAGGTGTCACGGTTTATGGCAGTTTATGACAGTATGGCAATTTTTGCTAATGGTAATGCACGCTGGCTTATCTTTGAGTTATGAGTCATGAGCAGGGATGGTATGATGGTTTTCATGATAGGCCCAGGCCATATAAACCTTTTCCAGGTGTGCTTCATCTTTCTCTCAGTATTATGTAATTCTGTATATTTTTATTTTATAAAATATACATATATTACTTGTGCTTATTACACAGTGTTGTAAACCTGCAGTGCCTAACCCATGTCCTAGAGGTCAATGGCCCCTGCAGCAGTTTAGTATTTTATCTTCTTAACCTTGTCCTGTCATTTATTTTATATTATCACTGTCCAAAGAGACGACAAGTATCTCCAAAATGACAACACCAGTCTTTACTGTTAGTGTAGGTCAATGGAACTAGAATTTTTCAGAACTATTTTTTGGAGATAAAAACTGGAAAAAACTATTATAAAAACTATTTTGGAGCATTTCTATTGCTCCATCTGCCATGAAGTTTTCAGTGATGTAGAACAATTACAATGGCCATAACAGGAGACGTAGGGTTTTCTTTGGATAACAATGATATTCTTCTTTTTAGTCCGCTAATTTTCCCACAGTTTTCGAGATACCATCACCGTTCCAACTTCGGAATGTTCAGTCTGGGGTGAGACTCCCGATAGCAATTGATCTTAGTGATTCACGAACAACTTTAAGAACCCCAATTTTGTGAGTGTTTCCCGAACGCCTTCTTAGTCTCCAAACTTACGAACTAGTTTCAATTAACTCTTTGTTGACTCCGCCCCCCAGCGTCAGTTTCCTCATTATTATGCCACAAATGTTTCGTTTTGTAAATAATTATAATAATAAAGAACAACAAATAAGTATTTACATAACTTTTATGTAAAAAAAATAAGTAAATAAAAACATTTCGCTTGCAATTGTTGTCTATAGCACGCCGAGCCAATAAATAGGCACACGATTAACCTTCCTAGCACATCACACTACTACGACTGTAACACTGGAAGAAAATTTATTAAAAATATGTACATTTATATGATATGTGTATATCAACAAATTATGTATTGTACTTTAAGCAGTTTAAACTGTTTGTTTACGTGATTACAATGATTACAACCTTGAAATAATAAATTAAAATGTACATTTATGCACAGTATTGAACTCAGGACTTTCAGAGTGGGAGACAGTTTACTTCCCACTACACCATGATACAAACAAACACCTGTTTATTCTAGAAGTTTACTGTTTACATCATTCAAGCTGTTGGGTATGATATTTGTTGACATTGGCTGTCATTTCCGTTTGATTATAAATCTTCATGAATTCATGTTTGTATGAATACATGTAGTTTTTATGCTCAGAACTATACGTTTTTAAAGGATGATTAGCGCCCTCTTTTGTTTTTGAGACAGAATTGCTTGTGAACTTCGAGTTAGGAAGAACTTACAGAGTTACGAGTGGGTCGGATTACTCTTACATTTACAAACGACAACACGTACTACGTTAGTTACGAAGGCTTTCGGGAAACATTCATAATTTTAAATATGTTCTTAAGTATGAAGTTACGAAGTACTTAGCGTTACGAACGTTTTGGGAAACGCACCCCTGATCGGTAACGATGTGCTTGTACACAGCTTTTTGATTGGACGTCTTTGCATAGAATTATCTTTCAATTATCAACTTGTCCCCCCAGTAATGAATGGCACCCAGCTTACATTACAATGGTACAAGTTTATAGACCACTGAAGTTGTGCGTCATTCTACTTTATGCCATATTTGGAACCCCAGGTCTAAGCTAGATTTCTTTACGGCAAACATAAATTGTTTTTTTTTAAACAATCACCTCTATCGCCCCCCTGTGGTGAATAAAAAAATGTCCTGACCGCAGTTTAGTTCTGGGAAGATTTTCTCCTGAATGTCACTGGAGCCTCCAAATTGCAAGCTCGTTATTGGTAATATAATACTGGTAAAGGTAAACTAAAGCTACTGCATATCAAATTGACCTCACTGAGATAAAGGAAAGTAAGGTGGGCTAGATGGTGGTCTCTACGTCATGGAAAGTCGTATTACAGCCAACATCTATAGTCTAAATTACTGAATCAAAAATACTACCAGTGTTACGAGGCACCTGTCCAGCAGAGACAGCAACCTCACAATGCATTAATAGCTTTTAACTAAGCTGAACTCACCTTTTTCTCCTGCTTCTTGATCAAAATGTTCTGCTCCACCTTAAATTTAAGGTGGAATTGAGGAAAATGTAAACTAAAGGCTTGGATAATGTCATCATTAGAAAATGTTTCCAGCATGTAAAGAAGCCTTAATCAACTTGTCAAGGAGTCAGAAGTGGTTATTAAAGTGAAGTTATTACAGTCTTCATTACTAAATAGCCCTCATTCTACTGATGTGAGTTCAGTGCACTGTAGCATTAGCCTACAATATTATATTATATATTATAGCCTACAATACATAGCAATATTTATATATAGCAATAAATATAGAAATATATAGCAATATTCATATTTTAACTCTTTAATGACCTCACGATTCATAGGATCCCATGATATACAGGAGAAAAATGTACACAGGATATAATGTGTGCGGTTTTTTCATTCATTCATTCATTTGTGCCTCTGAAAATCCAGTTTGGATCCGGACTGACATACACAAACCTAACAACATGGTGCTGACAACATGATGACATGACATCTGTGGTCCATTAATAACATCCTTTATACTACCATAACAACCACCTGGGATACCATATCAATCACCTAATAATTTCTTAACAATCACTTGGAATACCATAACAACTGCCTAGCAACAACATAGCTAGCTAAGGTTGTGTAATCGCTACTTACACTAGGGGCACTAATCGTCTTAGATAAAACAACAGCAGTGAAATAAGGAGCAGACACTTACAGTCCTCAGTACGATAGTACCACATCAGATACTCTCTCTGTTCAGGGGTCAGGGCGGGGCCCATTTGGGCCCTGTCATCCTCTGTATCCTCGAAGTCATTTGGTTCACTCTGTCTTCTGGATCCTGGGGGGCCGACATGGACAAAAGAAAAAGAAAAAAGAAAAATTTATTTTTAATTAATTTTTGAGCATCAGCTCTTTTTATGGGTTAGAACTAAACAGGTGCTTTTTGTTACTGTGGCTTTAAGAGTGATGTATGTAAATGATGTCTGTTCTGATTGGCTGCTTGAATAGGTAACTATCTCTCCTCTTACTCCTTTTCTTTACTTTGCATTGTCTCTTTGTAGTCTTTTTTCTCTCTATCTCTTTCTTCCTCTTTCTCCCCTTTTCTGTCTCTCTTCTCTCTTTTTTCCTCTTACTTCTTACTTTCTCCCCTCTTCCTCTCTTATTCTTCTACTACTCTCTGTCCCCTTTCTCTGTGTCTCTCTCTCCTCTCTCTCTGTCTGTCTTATTCTTCCACTCCTCTTTCTCCTCGCTCTCTCTGTCTCTCTCTCTCCTGTCTCTCTTTCTATGTTATTCTTCACTCCTCTCTTTCTCCTCTCTCTCTCTCTCTCTCTTTCTGTCTTATTCTTCCACTCCTCTCTTTCTCCTCACTCTCTCTCTCTCTCTCTCTCTCTCTCTTTCTGTCTTATTCTTCCACTCCTCTCTTTCTCCTCACTCACTCTGTCTCTCTCTCTCTTCTCTCTCTCTCTCTGTTTGTCTCCTCTCTGTCTCTCTCTCTCTCCTCTCTTTCTGTCTTATTCTTCCACTCCTTTCTTTCTTCTCGCTCTCTCTGTCTCTCTCTCTCCTCTCTCTCTGTCTGTCTCCTCTCTCTGTCTCTCTCTCTCCTCTCTCTCTTTCTGTCTTATTCTTCTACTCCTCTTTCTTCTCTCTCTCTCTCTCTCTCTCTCTCTCTCTCTCTCTCTCTCTCTCTCTCTCTTTATCTTTAATATGTGTTCTGTATGGCAGGTTTTGGTATGTACTAGTTTTAAAACTGTATGTAAACATTAATAACACCAGAACCCACTGTTCACTCCTCAGTACAGGCTGGGGGTCTGTTAACAGTGTTAACACAGTTTCACATCTCAGACTCACTCAGCTTGTCCTGGCAGATGTCGGCTTCGTCCAGAGACTTCCACCCGGTGTTCTTTCCGCGGCCGGTCAGAGTCAGCGCCCCTCTGTCTGCGGCGAGTTCCAGAGAACGACTCACACTGATCAGCCTGCGGTTCACACACTGCCACTGCAGGTGGTCTTCACCATCACATTCCACCGTCAGGATGGGGTCGTCTCGGAGGGCGGACAGGCATCTCTGAGTAGCCACATTCATGAGGAACCATGTCTCTGTCCAGACCCACTGCTGGAGCTCGGAGTCCACACTGCATCTCCTTAACTGAACTCCAGCATCTGAGTCCTCCAAACACAGGCCTTCCACAGCACTGTGGACCATGAAGCCACTAACACCTGCATAAACGCACAATATGAATTTTTATATATATATATATATATATATATATATATATATATATATATATATATATATATATATATATATATATATATATATATATATATATATATATATTAATAAATTAATTTATATGATAAATAATAGTATAGTTGTTCTGGTGTGATTGCATGAATCAACAGAACTGAAATATTTGAACTAAAAATATTTCTAGTCTATTTGTGTGAGGGCTACCGACCTTGACACTACACCATGAAGGTCATTTAGGGTTTTATTTATGATGCAATACACTTGCCTCTCTTTTGTAAACACATGTCAAAATACAATTTCTTTGTTCTTGGTTACGCCACCTGGCATTTGAGGAAGTCAGAGTCAAAGTCAGACTTAAAAACATTTAAAGTTGCCTTATTTTGCAGCATGACTTTTATTTTATAGGTTTCAAACTTTAAATCATGCCAAACTATATTAAACTATTTGACTAAATTAATTATTTTGATACTTTACTTAATCAACGTATGTGGTTGGATGGTTGCACCACCTGATATTTTAAGCCTAGCCTTTTTGGGGGGAAAGGAACTTAAACTTTATTGACATTAATTTTATATGGATTCACTAAAAGTTGTTTCATATAAAGAATGATGATTTCTGTCATGTATATATTAAATTACTTAGGCACATTATGTCAATGTAATATATATGGGGTACACCATGGACAGGTTTTATATATATATATATATATATATATATATATATATATATATATATATATATATATATATATATATATATATATATATATATATATATATACTTTACAGGAGAGAACAAAAACATACTTTGATTTCAATGCAAGTCAATTGAACCAGAATTTTTTCCAAGCTGTTCTGGAGCTATTCTATTGGTCCATTCATCATGAAATTTCATGTAAATGCCCATTGGCGTGTTCAAATGATGCAGAACACTCATATATAACATTTTTATATAATTTTTTTTCCTAGAACCACTTTTATTTATTTGCTAAACTTTATATATTGAAAATGAACCAAATAATAATATTGGTCACAAATTTAGCAAATGCCATTTATGTTTTAATTTATTCTTTCCAGAATGTATCATCCAGTCAACAAACAAAAGTAGTGATGATTATTTTTTTTAACTTTTTGTTAATTTATTTTATTTTATTTTTATTTGTATATATAGGTTTTTACTTGTATTTGGTTTTATATAGATATACAGATATACAGAACTGAATTACTATTTATAAAGAGAGTTTGTTACCTTGCCACGTGAGGCACAGCGCTATCCACAGCCGCAGCATTTCTTGAATCTGAGGTGTCAGGGTCTGTCAGCGTTACACAAGATATCATAGTTAGTACAGCTCGAGTTAGCTTCAGTGACTCGTTTCATTGTGAGGATTATTACAACCTCATATGACCCACTCAGTGCCTGTTCTAACTGATCCTGGACCGTCAGACAGGCAGGCAGATTTCAGCATGTTCATTTTGTGCTCAAGTTCACAGAAATCTCAGCGTCAGTTCAGCAGCGTGTTACTGCAGAATTCCCTCCTTTCATTTCACCCTGTCTCTCAGCTGTTCACCCAGAACACGAGGCAGCACCATAAAGAACATTTGGTGAGCAAGCATGTGGTGAACTTTACTTTTGATGTAAGTCAGTGGAACCAGATGTTTTCACAAGTAAATTCATGCCCATTTGGCCCATTCATTATTAAACATACACACAATGGATTTGGTTAGTTTACACTGATATATTATTTGATCAATTTTTTTAAATTACATATTTCGAAAATTCTGCAATAAGAAATAAGTGAAATGATAAGTCCACTCATGTTTGAACGTTATTGTAACAATACAAACATTTGAATACCATTTCCATACTTCTGAATGCTCGTGCATATCGTCGCTGTCCAGAATAGCACCTTACTGGAGAGTTTACAAAAACGAGTTTACTTTTAATACAAATAAATGGAACCAGAAGTTTTTCCAAACTATTTTGGAGCACTTCTATTGGTCCATTAACCCTAATGATATACTGACTATATATACACTACCAGTCAAACGTTCAAGAACACTACCAGTCAAACTTTTTAGTACACCACCAGACAAACGTTTTAGATACACCACCAGTCAAACGTTTTAGATACACTACCAGACAAACGTTTTAGATACACTACCAGTCAAACTTTTTAGATACACTACCAGTCAAACTTTTTAGATACACTACCAGTCAAACTTTTTAGTACACTACCAGTCAAACGTTTTAGATACACTACCAGTCAAACGTTTTAGATACACTACCAGTCAAACGTTTTAGATACACTACCAGTCAAACTTTTTAGATACACTACCAGTCAAACTTTTTAGTACACTACCAGTCAAACGTTTTAGATACACTACCAGTCAAACGTTTTAGATACACTACCAGTCAAACTTTTTAGATACACTACCAGTCAAACTTTTTAGATACACTACCAGTCAAACGTTTTAGATACACTACCAGTCAAACGTTTTAGATACACTACCAGTCAAACGTTTTAGATACACTACCAGTCAAACTTTTTAGATACACTACCAGTCAAACGTTTTAGATACACTACCAGTCAAACGTTTTAGATACACTACCAGTCAAACGTTTTAGATACACTACCAGTCAAACTTTTTAGTACAAACGTTTTAGATACACTACCAGTCAAACGTATTAGATACACTACCAGTCAAACGTTTTAGATACACTACCAGTCAAACGTTTTAGATACACTACCAGTCAAACGTTTTAGATACACTACCAGTCAAACGGTTTAGTACACTACCAGTCAAACGTTTTAGATACACTACCAGACAAACGTTTTAGTACACTACCAGTCAAACGTTTTAGATACACTACCAGTCAAACTTTTTAGTACAAACGTTTTAGATACACTACCAGTCAAACGTATTAGATACACTACCAGTCAAACGTTTTAGTACACTACCAGACAAACGTTTTAGATACACTACCAGTCAAACGTTTTAGATACACTACCAGTCAAACGTTTTAGTACACTACCAGTCAAACGTATTAGATACACTACCAGTCAAACGTTTTAGTACACTACCAGACAAACGTTTTAGATACACTACCAGTCAAACGTTTTAGTACACTACCAGACAAACGTTTTAGATACACTACCAGTCAAACGTTTTAGATACACTACCAGTCAAACGTTTTAGATACACTACCAGTCAAACGTATTAGATACACTACCAGTCAAACGTATTAGATACACTACCAGTCAAACGTTTTAGTACACTACCAGTCAAACGTTTTAGATACACTACCAGTCAAATGTTTTAGTACAAACGTTTTAGATACACTACCAGTCAAACGTATTAGATACACTATCAGTCAAACGTTTTAGATACACTACCAGTCAAACGTTTTAGTACACTACCAGTCAAACGTTTTAGATACACTACCAGTCAAACGTTTTAGATACACTACCAGTCAAACGTATTAGATACACTACCAGTCAAACGTTTTAGATACACTACCAGTCAAACGTTTTAGATACACTACCAGACAAACGTTTTATATATATATATATATATATATATATATATATATATATATATATATATATATATATATATATATATATATATATATATATACAGCAAGAACTTTGGTTCAGAAATGATGAAGATATTTACACAACAATACCAACTGAATGGAAAAGCCTGCAAATGTGCAAATTCTCAGCTTTTATCACTGATATAAACTACAAGCCTCTGCTTATCAAAGTCTGAGCTCTATCACAGTCATTATAGAGGATAATGAGGAGAAAGAGCTGCTACTTACCCACAGCGGCTCACGGGACAGGTATGAAGAAGCTTTACGCATGCTGGGCGTCCTCAACCCACACCGTTTCCAAAGTTCAAGTGGGAGGAGATTCATTCAGCTTCATTCTTCCAATTTTATTGTGCAGTTTATGTCCGTAACTCAAGGGCGGCTTCACAGCACGCTGTCTGATTCACACAAATTAAAATATCAGACGAACACAGTGAAGGCAGCTCAGTCTGATAGGCAGGACTGTGCTGGTGTAATGTGTTGCTGTCTGTGGGACTGATGTGCAAAGCACAGTAGAAACTTACTGTGGTGTGTTATTGTGAATAAGGGTCTTGTAGCTCTGATTTAGGCCTCCGGGTGATGAGAAATAGTCTCACTCCTGCTCTCTGTAGGTGCTGTTTGTGCGCACTCCTCTCTCCGCTCTGAACCTGCAAGGCCGCATGATCGAGGCTTTTTGGTCAGTGTTTGGTTAGCCTTGGTCCAGCCATGCCATGTCAGTCATGGAGAAGAAGACAGGGTTGTTGACTCGGCGGTCAATCACCTGGCACATGCAGTGGTGTTTGCTCACGCTAGCCGTTATTCTTTTATGGCGAGAGCTTTGAGGCACAGGCGAGGTGAATGGTCGCTGGGTCAGTCACTGTTCCTACAGTGACACGGATACTGCTGAAGTCTTCTTACTTAGATGAATCTGATATGTAGTACTATCTGATGTACAGCCACTATAAAATGAATAAGATAATAATATCTCAAGGCTTGTCACTCAAGTAGTTTAAATTTAAAATTGATTTCTATGTGTCTGATCCACAGCCAATGGTCCTACTGACCATCACTCTTCAATCTTTCTAATCCACAGCCATACTGTTCTGTACATGTCTATGTGTCTAATCCACAGTCGTACTGACCATCAGTACTCTATGTGTCTAATCTATCATCATACTGACCCTCACTTCTCTATGTGTCTAATCCACAGTCATACTGACCATCATTCCTCTATGTGTCTAATCTATCATCATACTGACCATCACTTCTCTATGTGTCTGATCCACAGCCAATGGTCCTACTGACCATCACTCTTCAATCTTTCTAATCCACAGCCATACTGTTCTGTACATGTCTAGTGGGTCTAATCCACAGTCGTACTGACCATCAGTACTCTATGTGTCTAATCTATCATCATACTGACCATCACTTCTCTATGTGTCTAATCCACAGTCGCACTGACCCTCACTCCTCTCTGTTTCTAATCCACAGTCATACTGACCCTCACTCCTGCATGTGTCTAATCCACATTTGTACTGACCTTCACTCCTCTATGTGTCTAATCCACATTTGTACTGACCTTTACTCCTCAATTAGTCTAATCCACAGACATACTGACCTTCACTCCTCTATGTGTCTAATCTACCATCATACTGACCATCACTCCTCTATGTGTCTAATCCACAGCCATACTGTCCTTCATTCCTCTATGTGTCTAATCCACATTTGTACTGACCTTTACTCCTCAATTAGTCTAATCCACAGACATACTGACCTTCACTCCTCTATGTGTCTAATCTACCATCATACTGACCATCACTCCTCTATGTGTCTAATCCACAGTCATAGTGGCCCTCACTCCTCTATGTGTCTAATCTACCATCATACTGACCCTCACTTCTCTATGTGTCTAATCCACAGTCATACTGACCCTCACTCCTCTATGTGTCTAATCTACCATTATACTGACCCTCACTCCTCTATATGTTCAATCTACAGTCATAGTGACCCTCATTCCTCTATGTGTCTAATCCACAGTCATAGTGACCCTCACTTCTCTGTGTATAATCTACAGTCATACTGACCTTTACTCCTTTATGTGTCTAATCCACATTTGTACTGACCTTCACTCCTCTATCTGTCTAATCCACAGTCATACTGACCCTCACTCTTCTATGTGTCTAATCCACAGACATACTGACCCTCAATCATCTATGTGTCTAATATACCATCATACTGACCATCACTCCTCTATGTGTCTAATCCACAGTCATACTGACCCTCAATCCTCTATGTGTCTAATATACCATCATACTGACCATCACTCCTCTATGTGTCTAATCCACAGTCATAGTGGCCCTCACTCCTCTATGTGTCTAATCTACCATTATACTGACCCTCACTCCTGTATGTGTCTAATTCACAGCCATACTGACCCTCACTCCTCTATATGTTCAATCTACAGTCATAGTGACCCTCACTCCTCTATGTGTCTAATCTACAGTCATAGTGACCCTCATTCCTCTATGTGTCTAATCTACAGTCATACTGACCTTTACTCCTTTATGTGTCTAATCCACATTTGTACTGACTCTCATTCCTCTATGTGTCTAATTCACAGTCATACTGCCCCTTACTCCTCTATGTGTCTAATCTACAGTCATAGTGACCCTCACTCCTCTATCTGTCTAATCCACAGTCATACTGACCCTCACTCCTCTATGTGTTCAGTCCACAGTCAAGCTGCAGAAGTTAGCGCTACTGCTGAGGTAAACAATGAAACAATGATTACATTCCTCCTGATTGGTCTTCTCTGAGCTACAGCTCCATACAGTCTGAGTACATATTCAGATAAAAACACAGATCAGAGTCACTAAAAGTCTAAATCTGTCAGTAAAAGAGCTTTTAAATAAATAGCAGGACTTTTACGGTGGTGGTCTGACGTCTTGCGTCACAGGATGCTGGCAATATGGTGGCCGTAGTACGTCGTACTTAAAAAAATTACCCAGCTGGCATTTCATCGTTGAATTAACGGTAACATTATGGTTGAATCAACGTTGGATTTGTGTCAATTTTGAAAAGTGAATCAACCCATTCTTTACTCATACGGGTCTGGGCCGGTGTCGAGATGTACAATGTGCCAACAATATTTTCTCCACTACACTTTATATATGAACCCTTTCCAAACAGATTCGAACAAGAATATTATATTATATTTCAATTAATTAAATTTAAACAAAAGGATATACACATAATTCATAATTACATAATTTATTTTAACATTTTTATTCCACACAATATTAACAAACAGCCATTCCCTACGTTGATCTGAGCATTCTTGGACACTGAGACTTGACACAGTGCATCATTTCTTATGTAAGCAGCCTAAAGAGGAGACACAAAGAGATTTTATTGTGAACCATCACTAATGAAGTGCCCAGCAATAAATACACAGTCCCTGGTACCTACAGCTGTGACAGCTGTGACAGGTAAACTATAGAAGTTATGTAGAGTAGATGGCCCATTAAAAATATGTTCTTGGGTCAAACTGATAAAAGACAGTCTATTTCTATGACCTTCTATGTCCAGATTGTACTATACCTACTAGTCTGCTCGAGCAGTACGTACTGAGTCTAATCTGGTACCTACTGACTAGTAGGCGATTTCAGACGCATCCGTTGAAACCGTGTGCGGCGTCTCTCATTAAGAAGTAGAGGAGCAGGTGAGTGACGGAGAGAGGTCTGTTAAAAGTTTGCCAAATGGCTCACTTGACAAAACAAAGGCTGTCTGGTCTGCAGGTACTGTCAGGCTGAGTTTAACTATCACCCAACATCCAGCCTGAGATACCACATGCAGACCAAGCACACATTTGGCAGCAGGTTGAGCTCTGGCAACGTCAACAGACAGCATTGGACAATGTTCAACCACAGACGACTGACAAGCCAACCTCCAAGCAATTAACATAGTGGAGGTCGAGGGTCTGCTCGATGTAGTTAGGACTGCTTTCAAGGACCCGTCCTATGAGCTGCCCTCGAGGTCAACTATCGTCAACGAATTCACAAGCTATATTAAACAGAGGGGGCAAAACTAGCTCAGGATTCGAAACTCACAGCCACTGTTGCTCTTACGGGTGATTATTGGACATCAGTAGGTAAGGACAGCTATCTCAGAGTTACAGGTCATTATACAGATGAACAGTGTACTCCAGCAGTACTACTCATACCAGCACCACACCAGGCAGAGAAACTCATCACCAGAGAAAGGTTCTCCATACCATAATAGATTATGTGACTTATAAGAAATATAAGAGTTGTTGTTATTGAGTTCTATAAGTTTGGTGATGCAGTGACTGAGTGATATACAGTATATAGTATATATATTAGAAATATAAGACTTGCTGTTATTGAGTTCTATAATGTTCTCTCACTCTTCTTTCTCTGTACAGTCTACTACATACATACATCCATATCCAGATGTTCTCTCACTCTTCTTTCCCTGTACAGTCTACTACATACATACATCCATATCCAGATGTTCTCTCTCACTCTTCTTTCTCTGTACAGTCTACTACATACATCCATATCCAGATGTTCTCTCACTCTTCTTTCCCTGTACAGTCTACTACATACATACATCCATATCCAGATGTTCTCTCACTCTTCTTTCTCTGTACAGTCTACTACATACATACATCCATATCCAGATGTTCTCTCTCACTCTTCTTTCTCTGTACAGTCTACTACATACATACATCCATATCCAGATGTTCTCTCACTCTTCTTTCTCTGTACAGTCTACTACATACATCCATATCCAGATGTTCTCTCACTCTTCTTTCTCTGTACAGTCTACTACATACATACATCCATATCCAGATGTTCTCTCTCTCTTCTTTCTCTGTACAGTCTACTACATACATACATCCATATCCAGATGTTCTCTCACTCTTCTTTCTCTGTACAGTCTACTACATACATACATCCATATCCTGATGTTCTCTCACTCTTCTTTCTCTGTACAGTCTACTACATACATACATCCATATCCAGATGTTCTCTCACTCTTCTTTCTCTGTACAGTCTACTACATACATACATCCATATCCAGATGTTCTCTCACTCTTCTTTCTCTGTACAGTCTACTACATACATACATCCATATCCAGATGTTCTCTCACTCTTCTTTCTCTGTACAGTCTACTACATACATACATCCATATCCAGATGTTCTCTCACTCTTCTTTCTCTGTACAGTCTACTACATACATCCATATCCAGATGTTCTCTCACTCCTCTTTCTCTGTACTGCACTTTTATTTATCTGAGAGAGTCTCAGATCACTCTGTACCACCGTCTCCACCAGTGACTCTTCTGTTCTTCATATTTATATCTATTTAATTCAGTCTTTCTGTCCTTCACTGCTGCACTCAACACTTTACTCTAAATATACAACTCTGCACATGTTTAGTTTACAGGTGTGTCAGTGTGTCAGTGTGTGTGTGTGTGTGTGTGTGTGTGTGTGTGTGTGTGTGTGTGTGTGTGTGTCGGTTAGGTGTGTTTGTTGATTCTGTGATGTCATTTATTGTGCACTGTGAGCTCCTGTAACCAAACACAAATTCCTTGTATGTGTGAGCATACTTGGCTAATACAGTCTGATTCTGATTCTGATAGTTAAATAATTATTCATTATTCACTAATCGGTATTCATAATACTTTTGTAAAGAGAGTCCGGCCATTAGGTATTTTGATATTGTCCAATCTGGCCCCTTTGAAAAAAGTTTGGACGCCCCTGTAGAGTTTATGTTTTCTTGCTTCACAGTCACTCAGCTTATAGAATCAATTTACTGTATAGAGTCGAATCCTAGAATCAGCAGTCGACGCCCACATTTCTGGAATCAGACAGTCCCAGTTTTAATACATTTTGATTTAAATATTTAATAAATATTTATTGTTTTACAGACAGAAAGCTGGTGTGATCTCAGGGTGGTGTGATGCTCCATTCTAGAGAAGCTCACTGACGCTGTTCGCAGTAGGGGTGATAACTGCAGCTCTGGTTAGTTTTAAAAAAGTCTGAAGCTTGCTGATTGAGGGTGAAGCAGATAAATAATAACAACATAAATAATAATAATACGTTTATTTTGATTTTGTGACTTTCAGGCGGTCAGAGAAGTTCTGCATGAGCAGAAGATTAAAGAAAAGACATTACTGTCACCACGATATGTAACTGGATTACATATAGAATACATATAGTATTCCAATATCTGCTCTATAAGACGTCTCTAGTTTAGAGAGCTTGTCCAATAGAAGTTCTTACCGTGACTGGTCCTCACTTGTTCATTAGAAGTCTTCAGCCCACTAATGTTCCTCCTCCTGAAACAGTTCAGATCAATCATATCTAGTTCTATCACCAGCAGATACATGCAGCCTCCAGAAGGTGGTGCCAGTAGAAAGCATAGCACAGGGCTTCCAGCGCCAGGTCCAACTTTCTGAGGCATTAAGGTCACCCTGCATTCTTTAGCCAGTGATAGTGGACATGAACAAGCCTGCACTGAAAAGAGCTCCATTAGCTGCAAACCTATTTCAATGCCCTATTGCACCTAATATCAGTTTTAGCTAAAGGCTTTTAATAAATTACCAAGGATTAGGATAATAAACAGCTTACAAACTGAGCCCAAACAGTTTAAGTCCTGTTTAATTATGAGGTAATATCATCTCTACGTTGCTGATATTCTACTTTCTTTTTAGCATCCAATAAAAAAACAGTCAATTAGAAAACTCTAAAAACTGCATTTAAATAAGTAAATATTTAAGATGCTCTTATTGTGTAAGCATTGTCGTGCAGTGCCACCAGAGGTCTCACTCTCCTGCACTCATCCCAGCACACACACCCCCTCACACCTGAGCACCATCACAATTATTCATCTGCAGCTTATTAGCAGGCCCATATTGTCTCTCCAGGCACTGCACTCATTGCGAGAGTAAGCCCTTCAGCACTCTCTGCTGGGAGATCGCAGTCCCCGGAATTTAAGTTAGCTCCGGACACTGAATGAGCGTCATTGGAGATCTCTTAAATGCTCGGTGAGCCTAAAACTGGACAGTAGAGTCATGACTGTGTTTAACAGTGAAAATAAGATCACTCAACTCACAGGATTGGGACGAAACAACTTGGGACGAAACAGCTGTGTGTCAACTTGTTAGTAAGCTTCAGTCTGTAGGGAGCATGAAGACTGGACGATGGAAAAAGGTCATGTGGTCTGATGAGTCCAGGTTGACCCTGTTCCAGAGTGATGGGAGGGTCAGGATAAGAAGGAAAGCGCATGGAGAGTTCCCCCCATTATGCATAGTGTCCACTGTACAAGCCTCTGGGGGCCGTGTTATGGCTCACCGAGCACCAAATAACGTTGCTGAGCCTTGACCCCCCCGTTCAGATTGTTGGGTCGAGGCTCAGCAACGTTATGTGGTAATAAAAAGTCTGACCATTTCAATGTTCTGAATGGCCAGGTTATCCCATACAAGGCTGTTTTCCATATTCCTGGTCAACAGTACCAAGATTCCTGGAGCTCAGATTGTGGAAGAGTAGTTCAGGGAACATGGGGAATCATCCTCAAACATCGCCCACATTTCTGGAATCAGTCCCAGTTTTAATAAATTTTTATTTAAATATTTAATAAATATTTATTGTTTTACGGAGAGAAAGCTGGTGTGATCTCAGGGTGGTGTGATGCTCCATTCTAGAGAAACTCACTGACGCTGTTCGCAGTAGGGGTGATAACTGCAGCTCTGGTTAGTTTAAAAAAAAGTCTGAAGCTTGCTGATTGAGGGTGAAGCAGATAAATAATAATAACATAAATAATAATAATAAGTTTATTTTGATTTTGTGACTTTCAGGTGGTCAGAGAAGTTCTTCATGAGCAGAAGATTAAAGAAAAGACATTACTGTCACCACGATATGTAACTGGATTACAGGTTATCCCATACAAGGCTGTTTTCCATATTCCAGGTCACTAGTGCTGAGATTCCTGGAGCTCAGATTGTGGAAGAGTAGTTCAGGGAACATGGGGAATCATCCTCAAGCATAAACCACCCCATTGGAAGTCCTTGGGATGTGCTGGAGGAGACTGGAGGAGAAGGTTGGGCCGACATCATATTAAACTCTATGGATTAAAAATGGGAGGTCACTCCAGTTTATATGAGTGTGAAGGCAGACAAGTGTCAAGTAAAAAACAAGCCTCTCCAAAAATGGAACCAGATGTTTTTCCAAGCTATGTTGGAGCATGAAAGTTGTACACAATGAAATCAACAGCTATTGAATTCAAACAATGCAGAACAATGGAGATTCAGATGTAACCTTATTTGTCATGTGTGTTTTTTTTATTATTTTATTTCTATATATTTTGGAAAATATGTAAACATACAATGTCCAATTCATACAAACAGGCCATATTTTTTTCATTATGAATGATTCCGTAACCCTCGTGTTCAGAAAGCAGAGGCCGTGTTGACGCACTGACGTAGAAACATTAAACGCCAATAGGAGAAGCGTATGCAAATAAGGAACACGTGCGCCGCTCAGGTCGTGTCCCAATAAGAGCACCACTGTTCCCGTTCTTGCATAACCGTTTAGACTACCCCAGCAAGCTATGCGTTCTATCTAGGGGACAAGTAAATGGGTGACGTCCCAGGCTTCTAAGCCAATCAGAGGGGCGCTATGTAAATGAGCAGCGGTACAGTAGGAAGTGTCCGCCCTTCTGAGTGTGGAGTGGATGAGAGTTGGGAGAAACTGCTAGAAAAGGAGGGCGGATGAATGCTGCAGCTCTTATAAACACAGGTTTACTGATGGAAGGGTGTCAACACAGATAAGGTTTACCTGGATACGGGGGAAAGGGAGCTGTGGATGAAAGGCTTTGCACAAACAGGTACGTTTTATTAGCGCCGAGTGATGCTGAGGCGGTTTCCTCGCTCACTCGCTCGCTAGCTGCAGCTGCTAACGGCGGATAGCTCTGCTTTCTGAGGAGCTTTGAGTCCCGCTTCTTCTTTTAACTTCAGAATATGAAGGTTTTGCTTATTTTACATATTTTTTAGACAATGTATGTGTTCAGGCCTTGGTGTTAGTGCTGGCAGAGAGAAAGAGAGAGAGAAAGAGATGCTCGTTGGCGTTTGGTTTGTTGTGGTTAGCGGGTCTCGCGGCCTCTTTAGTCGTCAGGTACCGAGGCAAAGACGAAGGTTTTATATGTTTACATTTTATATACTTTCTAATAGCTCTGCAAGGTCAATGATAACAGTATGTGAATAAAGGCAGCTTATTTGCTCGCTTCAGGTTCGAATTTTTCCGTTCCACCTTAAATGATGCAGGAGTTACGTTCTGACGCCTGAAGCGTTTAAGGTGGAACGGGAAGAATCGAAGCAGAAGCAGGCGAATGTTTGTGTCGCAGTCACGAAACCTCTTAAAGAATCCCGTTTCGTCGTTTCACACGGAGCCTGAACTCATTTAAGAATGAATAATTTTATAATATTACAAAAAATAAATAAATGTATAAATATGTGATTTTAATAGTAGTTGTAGTGGTGGGCGCTGTGGTAACGTGTAGTATCGCGATACTTCGCAATATTTGTTTGTTTAGATATCTGATTGTACCTTCAGAAAAAATACTGTGCTCTATATATATATATGTTTTAGCAGACACTCTTATTAAGAGAGATTTACAGTTAAGGTAGGTGAAGGTAGTGTTACAGATTACAGTGTTAGGAGTGCCATATCGTGTCATACACAATAATATCCCCAAAATGTTTGAATATTGTGAACGATATTATACCCTGAAATATCGTCCTATATCACCCATCCCTAATTATCGCATCAGGGTACTACGTTTTACTGTTTTTAGCAAAAGAAAAATTCACACTTCTCATTTCCTGTTATATATCTACTAGAGACAGATTTTATCTGGCCAATATAATTCACTTTACTTCACTCCTGGATATATGGAGATATTTGGAGTGCATTATTTAGTATCGTGACATTCTGGATCATTGACTTCTGTTACAATCTGATGAAAATTTTTGTATTTTTTAATATCTCAGTTAGGGGTGTGCCATATCCTATGCAATAATACAATTTTATTTTCATTTTGTTGCAGTAGTGTATTCTTGAAATATAGGGCCATATCACCCACCCCTAATTAGGAGTCACTTTATCACTGGCATTGTTACTGCATCCCTTCATTCCTTTGTCATCAACATTGTTCCCTCATCCACTCCTTCATTCACTCGTTCACACGTAAAAGCTGGCTAATGTTATGTTCTGATGTTGAATGATGTGAGTTCTGTTTGGGGGCCGGAGCCGACTGGGAGTGTTGAACAGAGAGCTGTCGATCAAGCTTCTCATTAGCCACACAGTTCTCAGATCAGTCAGATCAGTGGTTCTATAGCCATGTTTAATCATATTTCTATCCTAATTTTCATTCAGGCTTAGCTGGCTGTTTAGTATAAACGCTGAAGTTTAGTGATAATCAAGCGTCTTTAATATCTCACTCAGCATCTGAAAGTAAGCTGTGGGTCTCGAACTACGTGAACACCTTCAAACATTCAGATGTAATCTCTCTCTGCCTCCGATATCTGATCCAGCTCTATTGCTTTTCTATCACAGAGTATTTTAGGTGATTTGATGGAGTGCGTTGTTTTTGGCTGGGGCGTAATTTGTGTTGACTAGACTCCGGACTCCCTTCCGCGAGGATGTCTAGTGTTCAGTTCACTGCAATCTCTTAACTTACTTTGGGCTGAGCTTGTGATTCTTATCTAATGTAGCTTGTGATGATGGCTGCTAGCCAAAACCCTGGCTCCCAACCTGCCTGTGCTGTCCTCTGTGTTAAACAGAGCAGTCTTCGAAATAGCAGCTGCAGGGCAGTAGAGTCAGTTATTATTAAAGGGGTGACAACCTCCAGTTCCGTTCTCGTCTGTATGTGTTTAATCATCGTCTGTATGTGTTTTTTGTCTTTCTTCACAGCTTGGACCTGAACACTGTGACCAAGAACTCCACAAGTACGACATTTGTGACCAAAGCCTACGTTCTAGACGTCAACTTGAGGAACAGAGTAAGTTACACAATCTTTCCCACTTCACGCTGACTATTAGGGGTGTAAGAAAATATCGAAATATCGAGATATTATGTTTTGTGATACTGTATCGATTCTCAAAAACACAGTATCGATACACAGATTCCTGGCAGACAGTGAATCATTGTGTGTTGTGTTTAAACCTCTGACCACTAGATGGCAGTGTTGTAATCCATTTTCAGCTCCACTCCAACATTAACAAGTAGCACAAGGGCGCAATGCTATTGTAAGCATTGACAAACCTGTTCATACAGTGGTGTGTTTTAATAGTAAGATTTGAAAAATCACAGTATATGACTTTGCTTGCAGTATTGCAGTATATCGCAATACATTGAATCATGATCGCTGTGTCACGATACATATTGTATCACCAGGTCCTTGCCAATACACAGCCCTACTGGCTACATTTACATGCAGCCTGATAATTCGTTAATAATTCAACTAATAGCTTTATTGGACTCTGAATGAGGTCAGTCAGATTACAATTTCTACCCGATTGAACGAGGTGGGTAATCCCGTTAGTAATCTGTTTAATAAAAGAATAATAGTCGTGTAAACGCCTGTGTCTGATTACATTCCCAATCGGAAAAAGTTGAAGTATGTTTTGCGCATGTGCAGTTGCGTCATAGAGGAACTTTCAACATGGCGGGAAGTAGAAACTGGTTTCAGAAGAGACAAAGTTCACGGTTCAAACCTTAAAAGATTTAGAAATAGTTAACAGTGTGGACGACCATAAAGCTCGCAATAACAAGCTCTAATTGTGATTACCTTCAATAACCCCCCTTAGTTAATTTAGCATTACACTGACTTAAGGCTGAGACTATAATATACGTGAAAACAGGACTACTAACAAGAGATACTAATATGATTAGGAAATTATAATATAAGCCAATAAGGAAGGATATATCTTCACACTACACAGCAAAATGCCTTTTTTCATTGGTTCCGAGATTAGTTACTTGCATTGTGATTTGTGAGCCAAAGACAAAAACAGTGACACTGTTTGTCACACTGTTGGTTTTCCCTGTTTCCTGTTTATTAGTTTCTCTTAGAACACACACGCAATGAGTTTTAGCAATAATGTTCCTCATTTTAAAAGTTTAAAAGTGGTTCCTGCTTGGCTGTTCTGCATCTGTCCTACTTTAACTGTGACTTCTGCACTAACCAAGAATGAATCAAACCCAGCTCTGTAACAAGTCCATCCTAGACGATGAAGTTAAAGCTTTAGGAATTTGTAGACCTCTTATTGCGTATCCTGGGGTGTTCTTTGGACCCCTTCTTCAAGCATCTAAGCCTGATGATTGAAAGAGAACTTCCTTTTTTGGTGATGGACATGTCCTGAGAGGATGTGAGTGAATTATCTACTATTGTCATCATGTCCTCATTAGTATAGTGTTGAGTTTGAGACCCAAACATCGAGCTGGACTTTCTTTTTAAGGCTGTACATGTGACGTTTATACGTAACACATTAAGACATATGTCTCACCATTTAATTGAATAAAATGCAGCTTGTAAAATATTAAATAAACTTCAGTATAGTTTGGATTTTATTATTTTTACCGATTGTATTAGTAATAAGTGTATCAAAGTGTATAATTAGAACATATGTGAATTAGCATAAATACAATACAAAGTAGGGCTGTGTATGGGCAAGGTCCTGGTGATACAATACGTATTGTGATACAGCGGTCATGATTTAATATATCACGAGATGCTGTTATACTGCAAGCAAAGTGATATACTTTGATATATAAACAGGTTTGTCTGTGCTTATCATAGCATTGCGCCCTTGTGCTGCTTGTTAATGTTGGAGTGGAACTAAAAATGGATTACAACATTGCCATCTAGTGGTCAGAGGTTTAAACACAACATGCAATGATTCACTGTCTGCCAGGAATCTGTGTATCGATACTGTGTTTTCGAGAATCAATACAGAATCATGAAACATAATATCCCGATATTCCGTATTTCGTTATTTTTTTACACTCATCATAAAAAGTAGCATAAATGTCTTATTTTAAAAGAAGTAGATAATATCTTGTGTAGGGCTGCACCTAATGATTGGTGTTTTATCGCTTAATCTTACGATTCTTTTTTTTTTTGATTAGTCAGTTAATCTAACAGCTGATTCTTAGATTACTCTAATGTGAGTGTGTTAGGATTTAAAATAGTTTCTCCAAAATGATGAAAAAACTCAGACTTTAATATTGCAGTATTTTCTTTAATAGTATTGAAAACACAGTATTTTTGTAACAAACAATACTTCAGTGTTAACAGCTTTGCAACCAAACATAAAATAAAATCTCGATCACAAGAGATTAAATAATTCAAGTGAACGAAATTATGTGCGACACATTTAACAATCTAACAAAATAACTAAAACAATTATAATTATAATTAATCAATTCAGCTCCACTCCAACATTAACAAGCAGCACAAGGGCGCAGTGCTATTGTAAGCATTAACAAACCTGTTTATTAAGTGGTGTGTTTTAATAGTAGGATTTGAAAAATCACAGTATATCACTTTGCTTGCAGTATCGCGATATATCGTGATATATTAAATCGTGACCGCTGTATCACGATACGTATTGTATCTCCAGGTTCCTACCAATACACAGCCCTACTGCTAACCATGATTAACCTCCTGTTTTTCTGTCTCTCCTGCCAGGTGAGCCATGGCCTCTCACGAGTCAGAGGTGTACCCGGTGGCGCCGGAGATGCCAGCCATGTTCGACGGGATGAAGCTGGCAGCCGTCGCCACCATCCTTTACATCGTCGTCCGGTGCTTGAACCTAAAAAGCCCCACCGCCCCTCCCGACCTCACCTACCAGGACACGGCGCTCAACCGCTTTCTGCTCAAGTCCTGCCCCCTTCTGACCAAAGAGTGAGTGTGGCTCGTGACCCCGTTGCCATCAATGTGTTTCTGTTAAACTGCTGAACACTGAGGCGGAGATGTGGCCGCCGTTTAATCTCGATTTTGATGGGAAGCCAAGCTTTTTGAGCACAGATAGGAAAATGCCTTTTAGTGCTGCTGTAATGAAACCAGTCAATAAGCGTTTGCATAGCCGTATCAGTTCTCTTCTGACTGTGTGCCCGTTACCATACTATAGCAGTGATGGTATACGTGGTAGCGCTGATCCCTGTAAACCGAACAAATACAACAACATTCCTAAACCAGCTAAGACAAAATTAAAAACTGGTTATGTTTAACCTTTTAACTGTGTTATTAATACTAATTATGTTCCTTTCACATAGGCATATATGTAGGTTTATATTCTGTTTTAAGCTGTTTCAGTTCAAGGGCGCTCCACTTTTGTGGACCACTGAGAGCAAAAAACCTAGATGTGGTTGTTTTTGGTGTTTGTAAAAGTTGAAATTTAATATATATCAACAGAAATAACATGCTAAACATATTTGGAGGCCAAAAATGACACTCATGGTAGATCAGTCAAATATCATCATCATCATCATCATCATCATCATAAAAAGTATTTACCCCTTGTTGGATGCACTCAGGCAACAGCCAGCCAATTGCATGTTGTTATTAGGTTATTAATGTTATCAGCTAATAACAGAGACTCCAATAACAGTTCTGAAACCTGGCATATATAGATAGATGTAGCATTATTATGTAGGGTTATATGGGTAAATGTAATACAATTAAAATGTTTAAATCAATTAAATAGGTTTATCTAGGCAGATATAATACAATTGGGAAGGTTTATATTGATTTGTTTAGGTAGATATAATGCAGTTAAAAATGTCTATATAGGTTTATGTATGTGGATATAATACAATAAAAATATTTATGTAGGTTTATATTGGTAGACATAATTATTAAGGTTCATGTATGTAGATAGTATACTATAAAAAGGTTTATGTGGGTTTATATGAGTACATGTAATACATTTAAAATGATTTATGTGGGTTTATATAGGCAGATATAGTACAATTGGAAAAAATTTATATAGATTTATTAGGGCAGATATAATACAGTTAAAGTCTATATAGGTTTATGTAGGTGGATATAATACAGTTAAAATGTCTATATAGGTTTATGTAGGTAAATGTAATACAGTTTAAGTCTATATAGGTTTATGTAGGTGGATATAATACAGTTAAAATGTCTATATAGGTTTATGTAGGTAAATGTAATACAGTTAAAGTCTATATAGGTTTATGTAGGTAGATATAATACAGTTAAAGTGTCTATATAGGTTTATGTAGGTGGATATAATACAGTTAAAATGTCTGTATAGGTTTATGTAGGTAGATATAATACAGTTAAAGTCTATATAGGTTTATGTAGGTAGATGTAATACAGTTAAAGTGTCTATGTAGGTAGATATAATACACTTATAGTGGTAGATATAATTATAAAGGTTTATGTACATAGATAGTATATGGTTAAAAGGGTTACATTTTTTGGTAGATATATTAGAATTACAAAAGTTTTTAATGTAAATATTCATACAGTTAAAAAGGTTTTTATAGGTAGATATAATACAATTAAAAGGCTTTGTGTATGTGTGTGTTGGTAAATATAATATATTTAAAAAGCGGGACTGGAAAGCTAGAATAGTTTCACATAAATGTAAATATAACAGGAAGCACAGGCAAAAAACAGTAAGGCTATGTAACCTCACATTAGTGTGAACATTAGCTTAACATAAACCCAACTGAGGTGCTCAAAGCCGTGGCTAAAATTTAGCCCATCAAGCAGCCGAAGCTTAAGCGTATTGCCACAGCAGGCATGAAGGATATTTATTGAGCATTGATATCTAATCTGTGATGACCTGACGCACCTGACATAGATCTATTCTGTTTTAAGATGTTTCAGTTCAAGGACGCTCCACCTTTGTGGAGCAAAAAACCTTGATGTGGTTGTTTTTGGTGTTTGTAAAAGCTGAGATTCATATATAAAAAAAGCTGTTTGTAAAAGCTGAGATATATAATCAACATAAATAACATGCTAAGCATATTTGGAGGCCAAAAATGACAACGCTGATGGTTGACCAGTCAAATATCACCATCATCATCATGAAAAAGCAGCCTAAAAGTATTTCCCCCTTGTTGGATGCACTCAGGCAACAGCCAGCCAACTGCATGTTGTTATTATGTTATTAACGTTATCAACCAGTAACAGAGACTCCAATAACAGTCTTAAACGTTTGTTCGTCTGCCAGATCTTCTTTCATGTTTGTTATTTAATTTCTATCCGACAGCCGTTTTCCTGCCGCTGTTTGAGGGTCTTGGGTGTGCAGCACTGGGTGTGATCTTCCTCCGCACCCTCAGGCTCCGTTTTCATGTCGTGAATGGTTTGTCGTTCAGACCAAACGTAGAAAGCTGTGTTTATTATGAGCAACGACCGTAGAAATGTTTACCTAGACAGGGCTGAGTTGGGAGCGCGGGTGTTCCAGCTAGGGTGGGATGATTTATTAACCTACTGTTATTCTTGGCTGGGCTTCATGTTTGAATTCCAGATGAAGTCGGTCATGAAAACAGTGCAAGAGACACAACATGTTCAGGTCAGTTCGTCCGTTGGATGTCTTGACCGACGGAGAGACGGTGACGCCTGAGCACAGGAAAGTGGTGGTGAGCGGGTGGGCTCCTGTTCTGTAACCCGGGGTGACACCCGCCTGGTTATGTAATCGTTTGTTTTCCGGCACAGTTACTACTCTGGGGACTAAAGGATCAATCAGTGCTGCGGCACAGCAGCGCCAGCCACCTCCCTTCTTTGCTCCACACGATTACATTAACCCCTTTTACCTTGACGCTTCCAGCATTCTCGAGTGACTAAGCCATTCCAGAGCCACTCCAGCGTCTTAAGGTCTTGGAAGCGGTAGATGGAACACAGACCTGGCATTCCGTGTGATGTGGTTCTGGACTTTTGAACTCTAATAGGTGTGTCGAGCCAACGCGGCATGTACCTGCCGGAGCGACGGTGATATGTTATCGCTATTGAGATAGAAAGAGCATACTGTGGCTTTAATTCAGTATATCAAGGATGTCGTCAAATTTAGATCAGTGTGGAGCCTATTAACAACATTCTCCAGTGTATAGTAACTGCCTAGTAGCTGATTTGATGTCAGCTTGTTGGGTTGTTTTCTTATTATGTTAAGTTATTATATTACTATATACTCTGTGGGTGCAGTTCTCTTGATTGATGACCAATTGAGGTGTTTCTTACTGATAAGTAGGACGAGGAATGTGTGTGCATAAACCGTATTAAAAGCTAAGCAGCACTTATAGACACCCCTGGTGATTTCACATTGTTTTAGATACTGAAAATATATAAACATGACTTCAAATTAAATTCTCTGCTTAGTCTACTTTAAAGTAGACGATTTCAATTAAATAGATGGAAAAACCCGAGCTCGCTACAGAAACTCCTGAACGCTACCGTGTGACGTCACTGGTGGACACCAGTGAACAGTGCCGCGGTACAACAGCACTATGACTGACTGGGACTGAGAATGTTCCAGAACTGCTTCTTCAGATTCTGATGATATTTCTGAATTTTAATCTGAAAGAGCTGTAATGTAGAAATAGACCACCATACCATTTAGTCCTGATACTTTTAGACCACCATATCACTTAGTCCTGATACTTTTAGTCAAACCACACCCACAACAGCAGCTCATCCTGAGTGTAAACAGTATCTAGCTACATAACCAACATTATTCACGACAACAGCCTAGCAACCAGCTACACTCAGATATAGAGGTACAGTTATTGTAGTAGATATGATTAAAGTGAACTCGCTCTCATACGACTCTATAAATCTTCATAACTCAACTACGTTAGCTTAGCATAACTTGAGCCACCGAACTTAGCAAGTGAAGCTAATGTTAGCTAACATCAGCTAAAGCAGGCTCAGTAACTGAGCTTACCTGGTTTACCTCCACGTACACGGAGGCTCTTGAACACCTCTCGCTGGTTTATTGTTGGAACAGCGCCAGACTTAAGATCCAGTCGTCGTGTAAGACTACGTCCCATAGTGATAATCTTCAGACGTGAAATGATCTACAGATGATGGATGATGATGTTTGTTTAAACTTGACAGGTTTAGTCCAATTTCTGGATATTTGGGGGTCGTTTGTGTACGGGGGTCCACTGTACATCCAATTACTGCAGCCAGAAAGAACACCACCTTTCTGTCATTGTGTATTACTGTTAGTGCATCTTCTAGCATTGTTGTCACACGCATAACATCTACAGCAGTTTTTGAACAGTGGGCGGAGCTAAACAGTCTTTTAAGCCGTATTCCTTGACGTTTTCATTTTTTTATGATCAAGTTAGGATCTCAAACACTTTTATATTAGCTATTGCTCAGCCTTAAAAGGTGCTGCAAATTTTAAATTTATATTTTCGTCTTTATTGAAAGTATGTTACTTCAGTATTGGTGAAAAAAGCCCAGATGCAGATTTACACCCCCTATTTACTCCCTATGATTTGCCTACAGAATGGAATGAGCTCTTGTTCTCACACTACACCCTTTGAACATGGTGTGGTGTTTTAATCATCTTCTCAAAACATGTTCCAGTGCAACACTAGCAGGCTTATCTAGTGGAACCAGTCGCCCATAGTGCCTTTATGCATGCAGTTCAAAGAATGTGGCTTAACTTGCAGTATAGATTAATAACTTTATGACTTTACAACTTTACAAATGATGCATATGTGTGTATGTGACCTGATAAGTCAACTTTTCAGATTCTTCATGGAAATAATGGACATTTCAAGCCAAAGATAAAAAGACCGTTTAGACTGTTGCCAGCATAAAGTTCAAAAGTACTGTGCAAAAGTCTTGGGCACCTAAGCTGATAGTTTAAAAGCCTACTATTTATCTTATCAATAAGTATATGTTCACCAGTAAGAACAGCAGATCTGATAGATATAAATAATCATACATACAAAGTAACATGAATATGTTATTGTGAGAGAAGTAGATCAGATCTTGAGCTCCAGTTTGAAGAACAAAGTGTAGTTCCAGATTTCTCCTGGACGCCCCAGACATTGTTTGAATGTGTTCAATTCCTTCAGCAGCAAATCTTGATTTAGCTTAATATAGTACTGAGCAGTCAAAGCAGGTATTAGATGAGAACTGTAAATAATACTGGGTTGTTTCCACAAGGAGAAGCTTAGAAAGGGTTAAATAAACACACTGACGTATGTGAAAGCACCATTTACTGAGTAAATAATAGCTTTTTAAATATAATTAGGTCTCCAAGGGCCTAAAACTTATACTAATACGTAGAGGTGTGCCATATTGTATCGTACGCAATAATATGGCCAACATTATTGAATAACGTGAACGATATTATACCCTGAAATATCGCGCCATATCACCCATCCCTAATTAACACATCAGGTACTACTTTTTTTACTGTTTTCAGCAAAAGAAAAATTCACACTTTTCTCATTTCCCATTATATATCTACTAGATCTACAGTATCATTCACTTTATTTCAGTCCTGGATATATGGAGATATTTGGAGTGCATTATTTAGTATCGTGACATTCTGGATCATTAACTTCTGTTACAATCTGATGAAAATTCTTGTATTTTTTAATATCTCAGTTAGGGGTGTGCCATATCATATCGTATGCAATGATAAAATGTATTTTTTATTTTGTTGCAGTAGTGTATTTTTGAAATATTTTTCTTTAATTCAATGTTTTGTCATATCGCCAAGAATATCGTTATCGCAAAAATCCCAAGAAATATCGTGATATTATTGTAGGGCCATATCGCCCACCACTACTGTTACGTATATACACACATTTTAGTGTTATGTTTCTGCTGTTTTGCCCACCATCTCAATACAGTACAACACAAGCCCTCAATTACATTCTACCTAATCACTCATCACTGGTATTTGTGTTTCTGGTGCTCACAGATAGCGACAGGGTTCCACAAAACCCCTCCCCCCAGACTTCTCTGTTCCTACTGATTGGATATACTTGGCTTAATCTTCTGTGTTCGACTCCCAGGAGGCATTTTCAGGCTATTTTAAGGTTGTCTCATCACCTTTGTTGTTGTGTTTGGATAGGCTTCAGCTAAATTTACTCTTCTAGTTAGTTCTTTTCTTGACTCTCTTTCTGTGCTAGGCTGCTTATCTTCTCATCAGTGTGTAGTCCAAGCCTCGGTGACCGGGTTGCAACAGAGCCCATGCTTCTCTTGAGTGATGCTTCACTGTTACTCATATATTAACTGTCGCATAATTAAGTGGCGCTGGACGGTAAGGGTTACGCAATTGTCTTGCATAATAGGGCAGGTCCTGCGTTATCGCTTACAGGGGAGCTGATTAAAGGGACGGCTTGGTGAAATGGATATCCACGGACTTTGCTCTCTCCGCAAATATTAATTGTAGTCCTCCTGCCTGCTGCACTGAGTGCCCTTGGGTATCTCTGGAAGGAAGACCTACACAGCTTGTTCCATTCCGGTCATATCACAATCCGAGTGGGGGATGGCCGCTATAGAGCACTGCCGTAGCTCGACTTATGTAAGGGACATGCTTTGAGGTTTTGAAGAGCCGTTATAGTGGGCTATTTTGCAGCCCCTGAGGCTAAAGCGTTCATCTCGCTTGGAAAAACACTTGTTTGTGTTCGTCCGCTGCCACTTAGCTGTTTGTGGAAACGGCGATTTCAGCCTCGCCGTAATTGCGGCCGGCCGAATGAACGCAAAGCGCCCGCTTGTAGAGCCTGTCCTTGTTTACATTTCTGCCTTCAGCCTTTGAAGACAGCTCGAGCTGTTTCCCAGTAGCTGCATGTGGGCTGAACCGTTGCATAACTGTGCACTGTTCACCTGCATAGCACTGCCTCGAGTCAGCAGTAATATGACCTCTCGCTGAGCGGAACACCCACTCCTAGCATCCTAGAGCCGCATTCCGAGGAGTGACCATGGGCTTTTGAGTTGAATAGCCCTCCGCTTATCATATCATTATCATAACGATACAGACCTCCCCAGATAATTTTATAACTTGCTATAAAAAGAGGTGCAGTGGAATAGTTTGAATTTTTTTTTGCTTACAAAGGCCAACATTTTTGAATATTGTGAACGATATTACACCCTGAAATATTGCGCCATACCTTTTTTACCGTTTTTATCAAAAGAAAAATTCACACTTTTCTCATTTCCCGTTATTTATCTACTAGAGACAGATTTTATCTGTCCAGTATCATTCACTTTACTTCATTATTTAGTATCGTGACATTCTGGATCATTGACTTCTGTTACAATCTAATGAAAACTCTTGCTATAAAAAGAGGTGCAGTGTAATAGTTTTTAATTTTTTTGCTTACAAAGGCGTATAACCATATGCCAGTGTTTTACTTACTTTGCTTTCAAGTGCTCCACATATAAAGTACTGTTATGAGAGTGGAAGAACATCTATTTCCATTTTGGTTTGAATGCTGCAGCTGCTGTTTACATTGTGTAAAGCTTTCGTGATGAATGGACCATTAGAAATACTCCATAATAGCTTGGAATCAGTCCTGGTTAAATTGGCTTACATAATAATTGAAGAATGTTTTTGTCCTCTCCTGTGAAATCATGTTTTTTGGAGATGTATGTTTTGCTTTAGGCAGCAATGATTTGTTATAGCATTTATTTCTACAGCGCAGCCGAGTATTACAGCCTTTTGACACATAATTGAATTGAATTGAACACAGTAAAACATCACCTCTGTATTAACCCTCCTATTATGTTTAATAGCACTGTTTAAATGCCCTCAAAAACAAGCAAAGGGTTAAGTCAAAATATATGGTATATTTACAATTGTAACACCTATTTAATAAACATTTTCCTCAGAGAGAATAGTCAGTATTTCAAACCTCAAAGTAGAGATGGGTCTTACACACACACACTAGGGGGCAGTAAAAGACCCATCTACATACATACACACACACACACTGCGCCCTTGTGCTGCTTGTTAATGTTGGAGTGGAGCTGAAAATGTATTACAACACTGCCATCTAGTGGTAGATTTAAACACTGCCAGGAATCTGTGTATCGATACTGTGTTTTTGAGAATCGATACAGTATCACTAAATATAATATCCCGATATTAGTGGAAGATGATGGATGGATGGATGAATATTAATATCCTTTAAAAGTGTAAGCTAGTAAAATATAAGACTTTTACAAACACATTTCTAAATAACGCAGAATAATGTTTATTATCGTTTATTATCGACAAATTTACAGAAAATATAGAAATTAAATTTTTTTGGTCAACATTGTCAACACTAATTTAAAGTTACATTTAAACAAAAAATGTTGCAAAAATCTCAAAAGCTAAATCTATCTTCTGATGTTGGAAATGGAGAAAACAATAATGGCGGTTTCCTGTCTTCTGTGGTTTGCTCTAGGGGGCCTTGGACCTGGATACCTTTATCAAGTTTTGCTATGCATGGACTTATCGTCCTTCTCTTTGATTACTCTTTCATATAAACTGCTTTTCTGTAAAGCTGCTTTGAGACAACACTGGTTGTAAAAAGCGCTAAATAAATAAATGTTGATTGACTGATTGCTTTTATGGCGTCTTATGTTTTAATAGGCTTTTAAAGCTGCGTCCTGTGAGCACTTTTATCTGAAACACTAACCCGTCTTTTTAAATAGCTCAGTTTTAAATGGAAGCTCGTCGTTAGTGCCAAGTCTAAAGTCAGCTTACTAATCATGTCATGCAGGTCTACTTATCCTTTCAACGTACTTATGGTCATAAAACGGTTGCCCTAGCAATGCGGCACAGTAACCTAGCCTGGTGAACGTGGTGTTTCAGTCCAAGTGTAACGATGACTTCCTCCTCCAGATACATTCCACCATTGCTGTGGGGGAAAAGTGGCCATTTGCAGACGGCGCTGTACGGCAAGTTGGGCCGAGTGAGTTCGCCGCATCCGACCGGCCTGCGCAAGTATCTGCCCATGCAGGACGGAGCCACGGCGACTTTTGACCTCTTTGAACCGCTGGCGGATCATCAGAGCGGAGGTTGGTGTCTCTTGGGAGTAAAGTTGCTTTCACTTCAGACTGGGGCGAAATACTAAACCTCTCTCGGCAACCTAAGCCCCCCTGAATGCAGACGGGTTAAAAAAAGAACAAAAAAAACAAAAAAAAACCCCGAAATCCACAACAGACAGCAAAAAATTTTGGGAAATTTGGTGATCAGTCTGTGGGATATTAGGAGATAAATTATTTTTCCATGTATTATGTCAGCCATATTGCCTTGTATTCTGCCTTGCCCTGTTATTATCTTCACCCTCATTATTATTATTTATTTACTTTTTCAACTATTAATTCAAGTCCATATTGTATGTTAACTCTCTTTTGTTACTGATGCAGCGAGATATGTATGTTTTTTATTTATTCATTTATTTTGTATTCCATTTTTATTTTTGTATATCTCAATCTCTGTAAAAGTCAATAAATATATAATTTAATAAAAACATGTTTCTATAGTGGAAAAAAACCCCAAAACAAACAAACTAATGACCAGCTTTACTGCATGCCAGATTTGCATTCCCTCGTTAATATCACTGAGTAATTTGAATCGTGTTGTACATGCAAAGCAGTTTCGCGGAACAGCTGAACCACGTCTTTCTTCTCTTTGGTCTTCACAGCTGACATCACTATGGTCATTTGCCCGGGGATCGGGAACCACAGCGAGAAGCACTACATCCGCACGTTTGTGGATTACTCGCAGAGGCAGGGCTACCGCTGCGCTGTGCTCAACCACCTCGGGGCCTTGCCAAACATCGAGCTCACCTCCCCCCGCATGTTCACCTACGGTACGTGGTCTTTAGGGCTCAAGCGGACAGTCCTGTTCATCTTGAAGCTGTAACAGTACAAGGCAGTTTCTTCTTGGCTGTTTTCTTCTGACTGTGCACCACAGCTCCTGAGAAAACGTTAGCCTGCTTGAGACTGTGCCATGATTCGCCAGATCAAACATTGTGGTGTACAGTAAGGCCGGACCTGTTATCCTGTTATCCTCCAGACATGCAGCACTTGTTGCGTCGTAGCAGCTGTGTATTAGGGCTGTTAGGTCTTCGTAGGGCTCCGTGACCTCACGTTGCACTTTCTCACACTCTGTAGGCTGTACCTGGGAGTTTGCAGCCATGGTGGGCTACATCAAGAAGACGTACCCCCAGACCCAGCTGATCGTGGTGGGCTTCAGCCTCGGGGGCAACATTGTCTGCAAGTTCCTGGGAGAGAACCGCGCCAACCAGGAGCGAGTACTGTGCTGCGTGAGCGTGTGCCAGGGCTACAGTGCACTCAGGCAAGCTGTTTATTTTCCCTCGCTAAGCTACTTCAGTGTTGGTGGTCAGTGCAAGATTCCAAAGTGCAGAAGTCACCCAAGCTGAGCGTGTATCCAGCAGACCAGCTTATCTCCACACGAGATTGACTCAGATTTGTTTTAGAATAAGATCTGTTGGGATGGTGAGGAGCCTACCAACAAATATGTGTAGTGTCTATTGCTGGACCCACTGTTGCACAAACCACTGTAATGGTTTGTGAGCTGTACAGTGAAGACCATACTTGCAATTGCGGAACTCTTTTTGGTGCTATATAAAACCATATACACTACCGCTCAAAAATTTAGGATCACTTTAGAATTTCATTTCATACAATTTTCATGCAATTCACAAACAATATTGTTCATTTCACAATTAATGTAAGTGTATCAGATGATTTTTAAAGAATAGAAATGTTTGTATTAAAGTCTATTTTTGTATAGAGGCTTATTTTCCATATAGTCCTATTATCAGCAATTCTCAGTCCTCTGTCTAAATCTCCTGGTACGACCACCAATCCAAGTTAAGGATGTTATTGGACTAATTGGTTGTTAGGACACTCTTGATCAATTGTGATGCACAGCTGAAAAACATTCTACTAATAAGTGAGTATAAAAGGGAACAACATTCTAGGTTAGTTTAGTATCTGAAGATCAGCAGTTGATGGCTTGCTGACCGACTCACAATGACCAGAAAGAAACAACTTTCTTTAGAGACCCGTCAGTCCATTGTTGTGTTAAGGAAGAAGATACTCCATTAAAACAAGAACATCTCACTGTGATCCCAAACTTTTGAGCGGTAGTGTACAACACATTCTCCGTTCAATCTGACACACAAAAAGATTGTTCTTTAAAGGTTCTTTGGTTAATGGAATGGTTCTAAACAGAACCATATACATCCTCCATTCATTTCAAGAAGCGTTTCACCACGCAAGGCATGTAAGCAAGAAAAGGTTCTATATAGAACTACTGGCATTACTAAAGAACAATTGAAGAATCATCTTTGTGGGTTGTAAAACAGCACCAAAATAGGAACCAAAATGATGGTTGTTGTTACAAGCTTGACATCGTAACAATAGCACTCTTTTTGGTGCTATATAGAACCATATACACCACATTTGCAGTTGGCAGTAGTATAATAGGTCAGAGTGCTCAATGCCTTAATACTTAGACAATGTCTACAGTACATGTACACTACCAGTCACCTAACCAAATAACCTAACCACTATATTGCCAAAAGTGTTCACTCGCCCGTCCAAATCATTAAATTCAGGTGATCCATTCACTTTCAGGGCCACAGGTGCATAAAACCAAGTACCTATTCATGCTGACTGCTTCTACACACATTAGTGAAAGAATGGGTTGCTCTCAGGAGCTCAGTGAACTCCAGTGTGGTACCATAATAGGACGCCACCTGTGTAACAAGTCCTGTCGTGAAGTTTCCTCACTACTAAATATTCCACAGTGGACTGTCAGTGGTGTTATAACAAAGTGGAAGTGATTGGGAACGACAGCAACTCCGCCACCAAGTGGTAGAACACGTACAATGACAGAGCGGGTCAGCGGATGCTGAGGAGCATAGAGCACAGAGGTCACCAACTTTCTACAGAGTCAATCACTGCAGACCTCCAAACTTCATGTGGCCTTCAGATCAGCTCAAGAACAGAGCGTAGAGAGCTTTATGGAATGGCTGAGCAGCTGCATCCAAGCCTTACATCACCAAGCGCAATGCAAAGCATCGGATGCAGTGGTGTAAAGTGGTGCCATGTTCTCTGGAGTGACCAATCACGCTTCTCCATTTGGTAATCCGATGGACGAACCTGGGTTTGACAGTTGCCAAGAGAACTGTACTTGTTTGACTGCATCATGCCCAGTGTAAAATTTGGTGGAGGGGGGATTATAAACTATGATATTGGGTTCCAGTTTCTCTGACTCTCTGGACCTCGGTCGTGGGTGAGCGTCCCACCAAGGCCACACAGTGTGTGCTCAAGCTGGATGCAAATTTGCGAGATTCTGGGGTCTCTGATTCCCTGAGGGCTAGTAATGCGATCCAGGCAGGGCTTGTTGGAAAGGGCACACCATGTGCTGCTGACCTGCCAATTTTAAAGTCGCTTGGCGCAAAGCTTTCCCTTTTCCTGTGGTGTTATTCATGACATCATCAGCGATGAGTCAACATCGACATGACTTTAATTACATAATTGTAGAGTTAAAAAAAGCTGAAGTCTTGCAGCCTCTGATCACCACCACTGTAAAAAGTATGATAGTATGATACATGAGGGTGTGATGCATGATGACCACAGACCTCTTGTGCAACCCTGTATTTCAGTCATGATGAATAGTTTGGCTAACCAACTAAAACAAACTGAGTTACACAGATCAGCGTGACGGGGCCACTGTTGCTTAGTGACTGAGAACTTGTTTCCAACACCCACATCTAAACATTCACAGCCTAAAAAGAATAACATTCTGCAACCTTGTTTTAGAGAACCGTGAACAAAGTTGAAGTTACTCAAGAGTGACCTTGCAGCCCGTAACTACAGACAAAGAAAACTTGCTGTCAGTCCGTAGCAGCCACTTAGACACACTTGGAATGTGGCAGCTGTGTTTTCAGTCTGGTTTATGAAAGCCACACCTTAGTTTTGGAGAGGTTGCCAGGGTTACCCTCCAACAGGTGAGCTGAGCAGTCCTAGAAAGTCAGTAGATTTGGTGTGTGGGTGTGTGCATGGTTCTTATGTTGATATTTAATATACTGCTGTGTTGTTCTTTTGAATATTTCTCTTGCCTCTTACTCTCTGTTGTGGTCCGTGTATCATTCTGTAGCTGATATGCTGTAAAGGCTGGATTGCATTGTGTCAAGCTAGGCACATGCACACAGCCTCGTTATACAATCAGTGTTGTGATCCAGTAACACAGTTCGGCAGGATTAGCCTGTTTTGTGCTTACGCTTATGTTTATACAGGGCTCAGGAGACCTTTCTGCAGTGGGACCAGTGCCGGCGCTTTTATAACTTCCTCATGGCTGACAACATGAAGAAGATCATCCTGTCCCACAGGTACCACATAGCCTCCAAGGCGTTTAGGCACATCTAAAGCAGTAGTGTGAATGCTTTGATGGAAAAGATAGACCAGCATGCTAGAAATGTATTGTCTTCCATCATACAGTTTGGTATTTAAGCTGTTTACAGTGATTACATAACCACTGATGAAAGTTATTTAAAGCGGCTGCAGATATTCTACAAAACTTTCTTTTACAGCCATGTGGTTACATTACAGCAAACGAAGGAGGAATTAGGTTGAAGCCGACACAAATAAAGGAAAGCAGAAAAACACTTATTAAAGGAGAAATATGTAAAATTTCTAGTATTTCAGTTTTGACACTCTGTCAGTGCCATGTGTGTATCATACATCCACAGAAGATAACATGCTAACCAGCTCCCCTCGGCGCGCTATGTAATACTACTTTGCACCTCAAGAGGTGATAGTGAGTCACTGTAATACCAATTTGTACCTAAAGTGGTGATATTGAGTCACTGTAATCCCACTTTGTATCTGAAGAGGTGATAGTGACTCACTGTAATCCTACTTTGTTCCTGAAGAGGTGATAGTGAGTCACTGTAATACCACTTTGTTCCTGAAGAGGTGATAGTGAGTCACTGTAATCCCACTTTGTTCCTGAAGAGGTGATAGTAAGTCACTGTAATACCACTTTGTTCCTGGATAGTTGATAGTGAGTCACTGTAGTACCACTTTGTACCTGAAGAGGTGATAGTGAGACACTGTAATCCCACTTTGTAGCTGAAGAGGTGATAGTGAGTCACTGTAGTACCACTTTGTACCTGAAGAGGTGATAGTAAGTCACTGTAATACCACTTTGTTCCTGGAGAGTTGATAGTGAGTCACTGTAGTACCACTTTGTACCTGAAGAGGTGATAGTAAGTCACTGTAATACCACTTTGTTCCTGGAGAGTTGATAGTGAGTCACTGTAGTACCACTTTGTACCTGAATAGGTGATAGTGAGTCACTGTAGTACCAATTTGTACCTGAAGAGGTGATAGTGAGTCACTGTAGTACCAATTTGTACCTGAAGAGGTGATAGTGAGTCACTGTAGTACCAATTTGTACCTGAAGAGGTGATAGTAAGTCACTGTAATCCCACTTTGTTCCTGAAGAGGTGATAGTGAGTCACTGTAGTACCACTTTGTACCTGAAGAGGTGATAGTGAGACACTGTAATCCCACTTTGTACCTGAAGAGGTGATAGTGAGACACTGTAGTACCACTTTGTACCTGAATAGGTGATAGTGAGTCACTGTAGTACCACTTTGTACCTGAATAGGTGATAGTGAGTCACTGTAGTACCAATTTGTACCTGAAGAGGTGATAGTGAGTCACTGTAGTACCAATTTGTACCTGAAGAGGTGATAGTAAGTCACTGTAATCCCACTTTGTTCCTGAAGAGGTGATAGTGAGTCACTGTAGTACCACTTTGTACCTGAAGAGGTGATAGTGAGACACTGTAATCCCACTTTGTACCTGAAGAGGTGATAGTGAGACACTGTAGTACCACTTTGTACCTGAAGAGGTGATAGTGAGACACTGTAATCCCACTTTGTACCTAAAGAGGTGATAGTGAGACACTGTAGTACCACTTTGTACCTGAAGAGGTGATAGTGAGACACTGTAATCCCACTTTGTACCTGAAGAGGTGATAGTGAGTCACTGTAATACCACTTTGTACCTGAATAGGTGATAGTGAGTCACTGTAGTACCAATTTGTACCTGAAGAGGTGATAGTGAGACACTGTAATCCCACTTTGTACCTGAAGAGGTGATAGTGAGACACTGTAATCCCACTTTGTACCTGAATAGGTGATAGTGAGTCACTGTAATACCAGTTTAAACCATTATAACCTCTGGTCAGTCATGGTGAAGGAGCTGCTCCTGGTTAGATCATTTAAGACTAGGCAGCCAATGAAAGAGCAGTAAACACAACGATGGCTGAAGCTCTTGGTGAGCGATCTCTGCCTGCGAGAAACCACAATCAAAACAAGAGATAAGAGCAGCAGCACCTTCAACATGACCGGCACGAGGTTAGAATAGCTTGAACTGGTATTACACTGACTCACAACCGCCTCTTCAGGTACAAAGTGGCATTACAGCAACATGATTAATAACAGGTTAGAATACAACATCAGGGCAGCAGCACTACTTCTTCATCCTCTCATGTTGGACTGATTACACTCCAATACAGTGACTCACTATCACCTCCTCAGGTACAAAGTGGTGGGCCCTGGTTAGCATGCTGACTTAAGTAAATTTCTCTGCAACATGATGCATAAATATCTTTTACATACCATCAAAATGATTTTCTTCGCATCTTGTTGATAATTTTACTTAATTTTTTAATGTTTTAAAAGAAAAATCTTATATTATTAATGTATATGTGTATTATGTGTGTATATGTGTATGTTTTGGCAGGTTTTCGCAGATATTATTTTATTAATAATAACAAAGTGTGGACAAAATGCAGGGCTACTATATTTGGTCATGCAATGTACTTGTGGTGATGGGTTTGGTTTGTCTTACAGTATCAGAAACCACATAAGCAAGTCTATTTGAGACCTGACAGTCTGAGGTGTAATGATAAACTGGTAGCTATAGCCGTCCATTATTTGTAAGCTACGTCAGCCTAATAATTCCAGTGTGAAAACAAAGACGCAGGCTTCAGACACTAAACATATTTCGTCTGATGGAGTATAATTAAGTCAAACTGTGTATATTGAGCTGTATGAGCATAGAATTTGTCCAGCTTTGCTTATAGCTGTTATTGTTTTTGTCCCGCAGAGGCAGCCTGTTTGGTGGAGGCTCTCCAAAAATGGTCGACGCAGACCTAAGACGCCTCTACACGGCGACCTCGCTCATGCAGATTGATGATAACATCATGAGGTTCGTATCTGCCACCGCGTAGTTCAGAGAAAGCCTTATGCAATTCAGTCACCCTCTTGTGAAATCCCACGTTATCTGTGCTCGTCTGAGTGACGTTAAAAGAAGCCGCATGCTTTGATGGGCACTGTGATTAGGATATTCTAAAACAGTTTAAGGAAATTTCTATAAATATCCTAGAAATAGCACTCTTTGTCCTCTGTGCACGGGGATTTGTTATGCAAACATCCTCACTCACAAGCTATGAAAACAAAACTCAATCATATTCGTCTCCTAGAACTGACTGGAGCGTTTTGCTGAAGTTCTTTCATTCTAAAGAAGTACAGTTGCATTAAAATCCATGTTTAGTGTCCAGGTTTTGAACAGGTTCATTTTATGTATTCCAGGAAATTCCATGGCCACAGTTCCTTAAAGGAGTACTATGAGAAGGAGAGCTGTGTGCATTATATTCACAATGTGAGTACAAACCACCTGTTTTTAAAAGCAGACCCAGATTAGGTCAGGCTTTTTTTTTTTTTTTTTAAATAAACTGTATCTCCTGTCTATGTGCTGTAGGTCAATGTTCCACTGTTGCTGGTAAACTCTGCTGATGACCCTCTGGTGCACGACTCTCTGCTCACCATTCCCCGTACACTTGCAGGTACTGTTTCCATTTTGGGGCCTTGTATACTGTTTACTCATTCCTGACTTGGTTGTTGTACTGAATCAGACCCCACCTGTGTCCTGAGTGGAACTGTGAAAGCGTCTATTAGGAAATAAATCAGTCCATACTGTCTCTCGTTGAGAATTATTTCAGGATTATTTTTAATATACTGATTTAAGGGTGTGCAGTTCGACTTTGATGATATCTTAATTGCTGCGTTAACGATGCGTGAGCTGACGTTATCGAGTACGCTACTGACCAGGAAGTTTGACTTGTAGTGTATCTAAAACATTTGTCTGGTAGTGTATCTAAAACGTTTGGCTGGTAGTGTATCTAAAACGTTTGGCTGGTAGTGTATCTAAAACGTTTGTCTGGTAGTGTATCTAAAACGTTTGGCTGGTAGTGTATCTAAAACGTTTGACTGGTAGTGTATCTAAAACGTTTGACTGGTAGTGTATCTAAAACGTTTGTCTGGTAGTGTACCTAAAACGTTTGGCTGGTAGTGTATCTAAAACGATTGGCTGGTAGTGAATCTAAAACGTTTGACTGGTAGTGTATCTAAAACGTTTCGCTGGTAGTGTACCTAAAACGTTTGGCTGGTAGTGTATCTAAAACGTTTGGCTGGTAGTGTATCTAAAACGTTTGACTGGTAGTGTATCTAAAACGTTTGGCTGGTAGTCTATCTAAAACGTTTGACTGGTAGTCTATCTAAAACGTTTGGCTGGTAGTGTATCTAAAACGTTTGGCTGGTAGTGTATCTAAAACGTTTGTCTGGTAGTGTATCTAAAACGTTTGGCTGGTAGTGTACTAAAACGTTTGGCTGGTAGTGTACTAAAACGTTTGACTGGTAGTGTATCTAAAACGTTTGACTGGTAGTGTATCTAAAATGTTTGTCTGGTAGTGTACTAAAACGTTTGACTGGTAGTGTATCTAAAACGTTTGACTGGTAGTGTATCTAAAATGTTTGTCTGGTAGTGTATCTAAAACGTTTGTCTGGTAGTGTATCTAAAACGTTTGACTGGTAGTGTATCTAAAACGTTTGACTGGTAGTGTATCTAAAACGTTTGACTGGTAATGTATCTAAAACGTTTGACTGGTAATGTATCTAAAACGTTTGACTGGTAGTGTATCTAAAACGTTTGACTGGTAGTGTATCTAAAACGTTTGGCTGGGAGTTTATCTAAAACGTTTGGCGAGTAGTGTATCTAAAACGTTTGGCGAGTAGTGTATCTAAAACGTTTGACTGGTAGTGTACTTAAACGAAATTAGTTCAGACTAGTTTTTTGTTTAAAAGTAGTCCAAGATTTGTATTTTGGCATAAAGTGCCAGATGGGTACATAGTAGGCAGTTCTATTTATTTTTTAAGTGCATATGACTCCTCCATACATATTAGCACTTCCCAGCAAGGTGTTCACACATAGCTGCTGCTTAAATGCTCCTGGAGTTAAACGGGCATGCATCCCACCCATCATGCAAAATACACAGTACTTTAACACAGCTATTCTTAGACTAGCATGTGAGCCTGAGATAGCTGTGTAAGTCCTGGATTGTGACTCACAGCTAGGTTCCAGTAAGCATGACTATGAAAGTCTTCCTGAAAGGCTTATCATGGACGCTGGAGAGATTCCCATTTTGCTGTGTGGGAACTGGATTAATGTGTCACTGTATCTTATGTCAGTAAGTAGTTGTATACATGAGATTGAGTGACCACTTCTATACTTTACCTACTACACTGAGTGTACACTTCTTTACCCAACCTACTATACCAATGACTGCACTTCTATACTTCAACGCCTGCACCAATGAGTACTCTTAAACTTCACCTACTACACTAATGAGCTCTTCTATACTTCACCTACTACACTAATGAGTACACTTCTATACTTCACCTACTACACTAATGAGTACACTTCTATACTTCACCTACTACACTAATGAGTACACTTCTATACTTCACCTTCTACACTAATGAGCTCTTCTATACTTCACCTACTACACTAATGAGTACACTTCTATACTTCACCTACTACACTAATGAGTACACTTCTATACTTCACCTTCTACACTAATGAGCTCTTCTATACTTCACCTACTACACTAATGAGCTCTTCTATACTTCACCTACTACACTAATGAGTACACTTCTATACTTCACCTTCTACACTAATGAGCTCTTCTATACTTCACCTACTACACTAATGAGTACACTTCTATACTTCACCTACTACACTAATGAGTACACTTCTATACTTCACCTACTACACTAATGAGCTCTTCTATACTTCACCTACTACACTAATGAGCTCTTCTATACTTCACCTACTACACTAATGAGTACACTTCTATACTTCACCTTCTACACTAATGAGCTCTTCTATACTTCACCTACTACACTAATGAGTACACTTCTATACTTCACCTACTACACTAATGAGCTCTTCTATACTTCACCTACTACACTAATGAGCTCTTCTATACTTCACCTACTACACTAATGAGTACACTTCTATACTTCACCTACTACACTAATGAGCTCTTCTATACTTCACCTTCTACACTAATGAGTACTCTTCTATACTTCACCTTCTACACTAATGAGCTCTTCTATACTTCACCTTCTACACTAATGAGTACTCTTCTATACTTCACCTTCTACACTAATGAGTACTCTTCTATACTTCACCTACTACACTAATGAGTACACTTCTATACTTCACCTTCTACACTAATGAGCTCTTCTATACTTCACCTACTACACTAATGAGCTCTTCTATACTTCACCTACTACACTAATGAGCTCTTCTATACTTCACCTACTACACTAATGAGCTCTTCTATACTTCACCTACTACACTAATGAGCTCTTCTGTACTTCACCTTCTACACTAATGAGCTCTTCTATACTTCACCTACTACACTAATGAGCTCTTCTATACTTCACCTTCTACACTAATGAGTACTCTTCTATACTTCACCTTCTACACTAATGAGTACTCTTCTATACTTCACCTACTACACTAATGAGTACACTTCTATACTTCACCTTCTACACTAATGAGCTCTTCTATACTTCACCTACTACACTAATGAGCTCTTCTATACTTCACCTACTACACTAATGAGCTCTTCTATACTTCACCTACTACACTAATGAGCTCTTCTGTACTTCACCTACTACACTAATGAGCTCTTCTATACTTCACCTACTACACTAATGAGCTCTTCTGTACTTCACCTTCTACACTAATGAGCTCTTCTATACTTCACCTACTACACTAATGAGCTCTTCTATACTTCACCTTCTACACTAATGAGTACTCTTCTATACTTCACCTACTACACTAATGAGCTCTTCTATACTTCACCTACTAAACTAATGAGTACACTTCTATACTTCACCTTCTACACTAATGAGCTCTTCTATACTTCACCTTCTACACTAATGAGTACTCTTCTATACTTCACCTTCTACACTAATGAGTACTCTTCTATACTTCACCTACTACACTAATGAGTACACTTCTATACTTCACCTTCTACACTAATGAGCTCTTCTATACTTCACCTACTACACTAATGAGCTCTTCTATACTTCACCTACTACACTAATGAGCTCTTCTGTACTTCACCTTCTACACTAATGAGCTCTTCTATACTTCACCTACTACACTAATGAGCTCTTCTGTACTTCACCTTCTACACTAATGAGCTCTTCTATACTTCACCTTCTACACTAATGAGTACTCTTCTATACTTCACCTACTACACTAATGAGCTCTTCTATACTTCACCTACTACACTAATGAGTACTCTTCTATACTTCACCTACTACACTAATGAGCTCTTCTATACTTCACCTACTACACTAATGAGCTCTTCTATACTTCACCTACTACACTAATGAGTACTCTTCTATACTTCACCTACTACACTAATGAGCTCTTCTATACTTCACCTTCTACACTAATGAGCTCTTCTATACTTCACCTTCTACACTAATGAGCTCTTCTATACTTCACCTTCTACACTAATGAGCTCTTCTATACTTCACCTTCTACACTAATGAGCTCTTCTGTACTTCACCTTCTACACTAATGAGCTCTTCTATACTTCACCTACTACACTAATGAGCTCTTCTATACTTCACCTACTACACTAATGAGTACACTTCTATACTTCACCTACTACACTAATGAGTACTCTTCTATACTTCACCTACTACACTAATGAGTACTCTTCTATACTTCACCTACTACACTAATGAGCTCTTCTATACTTCACCTACTACACTAATGAGTACTCTTCTATACTTCACCTACTACACTAATGAGCTCTTCTATACTTCACCTTCTACACTAATGAGCTCTTCTATACTTCACCTTCTACACTAATGAGCTCTTCTATACTTCACCTTCTACACTAATGAGCTCTTCTATACTTCACCTTCTACACTAATGAGCTCTTCTATACTTCACCTTCTACACTAATGAGTACTCTTCTATACTTCACCTTCTACACTAATGAGTACTCTTCTATACTTCACCTACTACACTAATGAGTACACTTCTATACTTCACCTACTACACTTATGAGCTCTTCTATACTTCACCTACTACACTAATGAGCTCTTCTATACTTCACCTTCTACACTAATGAGTACTCTTCTATACTTCACCTACTACACTAATGAGCTCTTCTATACTTCACCTACTACACTAATGAGCTCTTCTATACTTCACCTTCTACACTAATGAGTACTCTTCTATACTTCACCTACTACACTAATGAGTACTCTTCTATACTTCACCTACTACACTAATGAGTACACTTCTATACTTCACCTTCTACACTAATGAGCTCTTCTATACTTCACCTTCTACACTAATGAGCTCTTCTATACTTCACCTTCTACACTAATGAGTACTCTTCTGTACTTCACCTACTACACTTATGAGCTCTTCTATACTTCACCTACTACACTAATGAGCTCTTCTATACTTCACCTTCTACACTAATGAGCTCTTCTATACTTCACCTTCTACACTAATGAGCTCTTCTATACTTCACCTTCTACACTAATGAGCTCTTCTATACTTCACCTACTACACTAATGAGCTCTTCTATACTTCACCTTCTACACTAATGAGCTCTTCTATACTTCACCTTCTACACTAATGAGCTCTTCTATACTTCACCTACTACACTAATGAATACACTTCTATACTTCACCTTCTACACTAATGAGCTCTTCTATACTTCACCTTCTACACTAATGAGCTCTTCTATACTTCACCTACTACACTAATGAATACACTTCTATACTTCACCTTCTACACTAATGAGCTCTTCTATACTTCACCTTCTACACTAATGAGCTCTTCTATACTTCACCTTCTACACTAATGAGCTCTTCTATACTTCACCTACTACACTAATGAATACACTTCTATACTTCACCTACTACACTAATGAGTACTCTTCTATACTTCACCTTCTACACTAATGATACACTTCTATACTTCACCTTCTACACTAATGAGCTCTTCTATACTTCACCTACTACACTAATGAGCTCTTCTATACTTCACCTTCTACACTAATGAGCTCTTCTATACTTCACCTACTACACTAATGAATACACTTCTATACTTCACCTACTACACTAATGAATACACTTCTATACTTCACCTACTACACTAATGAGTACTCTTCTATACTTCACCTTCTACACTAATGATACACTTCTATACTTCACCTTCTACACTAATGAGCTCTTCTATACTTCACCTACTACACTAATGAGCTCTTCTATACTTCACCTTCTACACTAATGAGCTCTTCTATACTTCACCTACTACACTAATGAATACACTTCTATACTTCACCTTCTACACTAATGAGCTCTTCTATACTTCACCTTCTACACTAATGAGCTCTTCTATACTTCACCTTCTACACTAATGAGCTCTTCTATACTTCACCTACTACACTAATGAATACACTTCTATACTTCACCTACTACACTAATGAGTACTCTTCTATACTTCACCTACTACACTAATGAGTACTCTTCTATACTTCACCTTCTACACTAATGAGCTCTTCTATACTTCACCTACTACACTAATGAGTACTCTTCTATACTTCACCTTCTACACTAATGAGCTCTTCTATACTTCACCTTCTACACTAATGAGTACTCTTCTATACTTCACCTACTACACTAATGAGTACTCTACTTAACCGAGTACATTAAGGAGTGACTAATGGAATAATGTAATACTATGAATTGTATTGTGTTGTATTGTGATTTTAGTGTTAGCTTGTGGCTAATATTTTTAGCTTGGTGTTAACATATTGGTTTTGTGGCTAGAGCTTTAGACACTATAAAATAACATGCGTTATAAGTTATATTAAAAATAAAACATTAAATAATTATTGTAAGGCATATTTTAACCTCATTTTTTGTGCATAAGGTAAAAAATCTATTATTGGTATTGCAGTGTGTAAAGCGTTACACTCCTACCAGTTTACTAATGTTACAGGTTTGGGAGTTGATGGATGGCTGGATGTTTCCTGCTGAGTCTAAAAAAAACTCACAACAGCAGTAATTGATTGGCTGTCTGTTACTATATACAGTAGTTTCAGGTCAGTGAGGTGAAAGCAGGCTGTCCTGTATTTGGGGAATTATGTCGGTGCGGATTAATCCTGCTGGGTACTCTTGAGTCGTGAGCTGTCGTGACTGGTTTGGGTGCATCAGATGATGTTGGAGTTATTTATGGGCCACTGAACCATTTCACAGCTCCGCAGGCAAATTAGTAGACTCTCTCAGCTGCTGCCTGGCTTCCATTACCAACTCTGATGATCTAGACCTTTGATCTAGATACCTCCACCCTCGTTATTACCTGGAGTTTCAGCTTCAGTGGTCCGGGAGGCCTACGGAGTGTGTATGTTTGATGTTTTTATTGCGGTTGATAGGAGGAGGTGGGGAGCGTTTAGTGTGTTTGCCTGCTGGGTGTATGTATGTATGTAATAGATTGATGACTGTGTGGGACGTAGGAGCTCCAGTTCAGGCTTGTTGATCATGTTGTGCTCTCAGCATGACAGAGAAACTCATTCAGTGTCGTGAAGTGAATGAGATGCAGGAACAGAGACGCTCTGGAAGTAGAACACTGCTCACTTTATCCGCTGCAGTGTCTGAGCCTCCAGACTGGAACGGTTCTGTCAGGTTCTGCTCTAAACTAATTATACTGACTGAACTGTGTGTGCCTGCTGTAGTGACCTGATGTAACCTCCCTCCCTCCCTCTCTCTCTCTCTCTCTCTCTCTCTCCTCTCTCTCTCTCTCTCCTCTTTCTCTCTCTCTCTCTCTCTTTCTCTCCCTCTCTCTCTCCCTCACTCACTTTCTCTCTGTCTCTCTCTTTCTCCTTCTCTCTCTTTCTCCTTCTCTCTCTCTATCTCTCCTTCTCTCTCTCTCTCTCTCTCTCTCTCTCTCTCTCTCTCTCTCTCCTTTCTCTCCTTTTTCTCTTTCTCACTTTCTCCTTTTTTCTCTCACTTCCTCTTTCTCTATCTCTCCTTCTCTCTCTCTCTATCTCTCCCTCTCTCTATCTCTCTTTCTCTCCCTCTCTCTCTCCCTCACTCACTTTCTCTCTGTCTCTCTCTTTCTCCTTCTCTCTCTTTCTCCTTCTCTCTCTCTATCTCTCCTTCTCTCTCTCTCTCTCTCTCTCTCTCTCTCTCTCTCTCTCTCTCTCTCTCTCTCTCCTTTCTCTCCTTTTTCTCTTTCTCACTTTCTCCTTTTTTCTCTCACTCCCTCTCTCTCTCTCTCTCCTTTTTCTTTCTCTCTTTCTCGCTTTCTCCTTTTTTCTCTCTCTCCCTCTCTCTCTCTCTCACTTTCTCCTTTTTCTCTCTCTTTCTCTTTCTCTCTCCTTTCTCTCTCTCTCACTTTCTCTCTCTCTCCTTTCTCTCTCTCGCTTTCTCCTTTTTCTCTCTCGCTTTCTCCTTTTTCTCTCTCGCTTTCTCCTTTTTTTCTCTCTCTCCTTTTTCCTTTTTCTCTCTTTCTCTCCTTTTTCCTTTTTCTCTCTTTCTCTCCTTTCTCCATTTTCTCTCTCTCCTTTTCTATTTTTCTCTCTCCTTTCTCTCTTTTTTCTCTCTCTCTCCTTTTTTCCTTTCTTTCTCTCTCTCTCTCTCTCCTTTCTCTCTCGCTTTCTCCTTTTTTTCTTTCTCTTGCTTTCTCCTTTTTTTCCTCTCTCCTTTTTCCTTTCTCTCTCTCTCTCTCTCTCTCTCTCTTCTCTCCCTTTTTTCTCTTTCTCACCTTTCTCTCCTTTTTCTCTTTCTCTTTTGCTTTCTCCATTTTCTCTCTCTCTTTTCTCTCTCCTTTCTCTTTTTTTCTCTCTCTCCTTTTTCCTTTCTTTCTCTCTCTCCATTTCCTCTCTCCTACAGAAAAGAAAGAGAACGTCATCTTCGCCCTGACTTTACACGGCGGTCACCTGGGCTTCTTCGAGGGTGCCGTCCTCTTCCCCCAGCCGCTCACCTGGATGGACAAGGTCATCGTAGGCTACGCCAACACCATGTGTCAGTGGGAGAAGCTCAAGCCAGCGTGCCAGAGCCAGGGAGCCGACGCCGCGGAGAACGACTGCTCGGACAGCACATCTTAACCGTTCCAGCTCCTTCAGTTCAGGACCACACAGACTTTCTCAGTCACTCTTACACCCGTTACACCCACTGTCACAAACCAGGACAACACACATGGACACGAGTAGGTAGTAGGTTAGTCTTTCAGAGCAAGGGAAAAAAAAAACGACAGGGAAACGCAGGATGACCAAAAACCCAACCAGACAGGTGCTGAGGCCAGCCCGCCGTGTAGTGATTTAAACTAGCAGGTGCACTCTGGCCCTACTTATTGACCGTGCTACGTGGAAAGGGTTCAGCACAAGCAGCTTCTATAGTCCAACACCGCACAACAATACTGTACATAACCTGCGGACAGGGGCCGTTATGCAGGCACTGTGTGCTTTATAGGTAGGACAGACATACTGCAGGGGCCTGGTTGTGCCGTTAAACTTGCTCACTGGTCTGTCTTGGATGGACCCTGTCAGCTTTCCATTATTCTCTGAACTGTATACTTTATACGCAACCAACAGATTCTGTACAGAACCCAAAAACTCAGCTCTGCTCCACGTGTTGGATTCAAACAGTGTCCTCAGTTCGAAGACTTCTTAATTTTTTATATTATTATATATTTTTTTTATGGACAGGAACACTCTGGCGTTTTTCAGCCTACTCTCTATCTGCTGCGTATGTAGCTTATGCACACTCATGAGAATCCTATCAACCACTATCATTTCCCTGTTCACAGAGAACGTACAGTAGAAGCCAATGGGAAGGTGTCCCGGCAGCTTCCTCCTCGCTACTACTGTAGATCCAATAGTGGCTTCCAAGTATTGTCCATGGTATACGTTACATATACATCAGATAGAGGTGAGATTGGAAAAACGCTGCAGTACCTGATTTAAAGCACTTTATATTCTTTTTGGTTTTTGCCATATTTGAGGAGGGACTGGTGGAAATCAGTGCGAGAACCTAACGGAGGGAGAGATGTCCAGACTCCCTCCTGCTCACCAAAGCCTGTTGCGCAGAGTAGCCGCGGCGTAGTTCGCTTAAATTTCGTTGATGCTTCTTCTTCTGATTTCCAGACGAACGAGTGACGGATATTAGATTGCTGTCCAGATTTTTGTTCAGTTTGTTGTTAGTTGAGACTGTAAACCCAGCGGGAGACGTTGGCGCTCGTTCGAACTTCTCGTCTGTGAAAGCTGGCTCGTTGCAGGCACGCGACCGAGTTCGCTGTGACTCTCAAGGTTTTGTATTTGTGCCCATTGTGTCTTGTATTGTGAATAGCAGCTGAACTGTCTCACAGTGCCCCCTATAGTCACTTTCTTCGTTGTGTTGCAGTGGAACCTTGTTTAAAGGAAGAGGCCCAGACTTTGTGGATCACCTGAGTGACTGACTGTGGAGGAATCGAGTACTTGTTTTTGAGTGTACGCTCTTGTTATGGTCGTTATAACTGATTACCGTTATTATTTCGTTTGTCTAACGTCTATTCAGGCTTTCATTATTTGCTCATGCGATGTGTTTTGTTTTGGTTTAAAGGAGTGCTCCAGCGTTGTTCAGTAGGGATGCACCATGATATCAGAATCTTATCGATATCCTCAAGGACCTAAAGCCAAAGAGTCTAATAGTTGAATTCAACATAACAAGTGAAAGACTTTGGTTATTGTTGCAGCATTAAGGTGGCCATAATGATGGAGAGAGGATACTTCAGACACTTGAAACATAGTTTCTGTACCTCACTTTAAACAGTGACTTGGGATTTTTGGATGCTTTGCAACATGGAGGCCTTTAAATCAGGTAGTTTTGCAGGCGCAAGAGGTGAAGATATGTACATGTAAAACATCAGACATCATCCAGGAATTCATTGGTGCATCCCAGTTTTCCAACCTAATCTCTATCCTGCACAATACCGCTTTATCATTTCCAATACCGATACCAATATTGAAGCCTTGAGTATCGATACCAATACTCGACTTAAGATTAGCATCAAAAAGTAGTCCTATGTGGTCAAACACTCTTAACACTAGTTAGTTAATAGATAGTTACTGTCCAAACCCACCAGTGATCCTACACATGTCTTCTGAGTTGTTATTTGTGGGTTAAAGATTCTTTGGGAACTGTTTTGAGAACCTTAGAACATACAACACCCCCCAGTTAATTTGGAATCAAATTAATTCAAATGATTGAATACAATGTAGACCAAAAACTATCCCAATATATCTGTAAAATAACATCTCTGATATCAGGCAGCGTGTTCATACCCAGTTCTCACTATCGGTGAGAAAGCTGGTGGACGTCTGGTTCCATTCGCTACCACTGTGAAAAATTCTGCCTCACGGTTTGTTTGTTTCTGTTTGAGCTGGTTAGTTGGCTCCGGTGGTGTTGAGAACAAGGAAAACAGTAGGATTCCAGGAATATAGTTTAAAAACAAAACACCTAAGCACTCTAAATGACTCATCCACTTAATTATGGGAATAGTTTTTGGAAAATTGGAGGAGTTCCTCTTAAAAGCACCAAACTAAAGAAGCCATATAGACTGATCTTGGTTTCCTAGCGATCAAAACTTAGTGGTAGGTCCAACAGTTCAAACATTACTGACTGCTGCCATCTAAAGGTCTAACAACACTGTTCAGAAGTTCTGGTTACTTTCTGATATTGTTTATTTACCTCTATTTCCAAAGGGAACCCAATTCACCTTGTGATTGAAAGCTAAATCAGGCCTACCATATGGTTTTTAAATATATATAATAATTCTGAAATATTCTTGTACTTTAAAGCAAAAACAGCCATTGGGCTGTTGTAGAATTGGCTCACAGGCTTGAACTTATTGTCTATATGAAGCAGCCATTCGCTACGGAGAGATGGCAAAATTCCGCTTTATCTTTTTCAATACTGATACTATTGAAGCCTTGAGTATCGATACCAATACCCGACTTAAGATAAGCATCAAAAAGTAGTCCTATGTGGTCAAACACTCTTAACACTAGTTAGATAATAGATAGTTACTGTCCAAACCCACCAGTGATCCTACACATGTCTTCTGAGTTGTTAATTGTGGGTTAAAGATTCTTTGGGAACTGTTTTGAGAACCTTAGAACACACAACACCCCCCAGTCGTCATTGGAATCAAATTAATTCAAATGATTGAATACAATGTAGACCAAAAACTATCCCAATATATCTGTAAAATAACATCTCTGATATCAGGCAGCGTGTTCATACCCAGTTCTCACTATCGGTGAGAAAGCTGGTGGACGTCTGGTTCCATTCGCTACCACTGTAAGAAATTCTGCCCCACAGTTTGTTTGTTTGTTTTTGTTTGAGCTGGTTAGTCGGTTAGCTCACAGGCTTGAACTCTAAGTTAATTTCCTTATGAAGCAGCCATTCGTTACGGATGCAGCAGATAAGGATTAGGTTGGAAAACACTGAAGCGTTAGCCTCTGCCTGAACTGAGTGAAGTGTTCGAGGACGTGGTCGTTGTTGTTGTAGAGGAATAATGCCTCCTGCTGGTCTTCCAAAGTAACTGTCACTCAGGTTGCTTTGGTGAAGGTGAGCCTGGCTCTGCTGGTTTTACTGCCATACGCACTGAAAGGCGTATTCTTACATTAACTGGACATCCTGAGATCAGACGGCTCGATCCGAGCACATGTTGGAGACGGCGGTGTGCAATCTCATGCAGTTCTCCTCGGCAGTGCTTCATGTCGAGAGTTTATGTTTCCTGGTTTTATACGCTTTTAAAGGACCTCGCGCAGAGAGAACCGGTTCCTTCGTCCACGTTGAGGGACCCGAGCTATTTGAGCCTTGCACACCAGCAGAACTCGACTCTCTGCCGTCACTTGATTCAGAACTTCTGCCTTTCTGAATGTTTGTTTTGCACAAAAATGCAGTCTCCTGATGTCTCCGCAGAGCATTTCTGACGGTAGACTTGATTCTGATTGTTTGTTTTTGTTCTTTTTATATATTCTTCTTATTCTTATTGCTGTTGTTATTTACTCCGTTGTGTTGAATGATGATTGTAAACGAATGAACGTTGATGTCCGTTTATCATATCGCCACTTTTTTTTTGGTTATGAGAACCAAAAACCATGTGAGAAATAGTGAACCGTGTTAGAGCTTGTACTATATGGACTAGAGGACAAGTATCAGCAATAACGTGTTATTTTTCCTCCATGCCAAACTCGATAGCCTGGTCCTTAAAAGAAAGGAAAAGAAAAGAAAAGAAAAGAAATGATGCCTAAAATCACAAACAGTATTTGTGAAGTATTTATTTTGGATGAAACAAATTGATGAATATTGGAGTGAAACGTCATGCGGTAGAGATGATGTTGAAAGTATTTTAAGAGTATTTTAGGTGATATTATTCATGAAGCCATTGGCTTTTACATTCCCAACCAAATCTCACACTCTCCGGTGCTCATAGCCACGCCCCGCCAGCAATTGATTGGTCTTCTTTTCAGAATTCCACGGTGGTCCACTTTGTCTTAACAGTGCTGCGTTTGATGGGTTGGTTTGAACCCATGAATATCATATTCACCACTTCACTCACCATAACACGTAATTCTACATCACTTGTGTGTGTGTTTTGAATTTGGGGGGAAATCCAGTGGTGTGTGATTGAATAATTGGATTAAATATTGTGTTCCAAAATAAATTATTTTCTTGTAAAAAAAAAAAAAAAAGTTCTTTCTTTCTTCTCTTACTTTTAACAATTAATGATCATTTAAATAATTGCGATTAACAGTCACACTGCATGCGACTATTGGCAATATTTGATTGGTAACTAACTTATACTGGTTGTACAGTCATTGTAGTGATACACTAGACCAGAGGTCATTAATAGGTAGACTGTGGTCCGGGTCCAGATCCAGACGTTGTCCAGTGTGGACCCAAACTGATAAACTACTGAGGAGGATTTAATTCTGACAGTGTTTATTTTAAGAGGCGGAGCTTTTCTAGTCTACGGTATACAGGCTTTGTGGAGCAGAAACCTCACAGACCAATCATGTGCGCTGTAAGACCACCAAAGGCTCCTCAGCCAATCAGATCTGTACAGATTGGGAGTGTGGCACACACAGGCGAGGTATGAAGCAAGAAGCGGCAGTCGGTAGAAAAAAGCGAGTCGGAAAATAAAGCGAGTCGGAGGACAAAGTGAGTCTGAGGATAAAGCGAGTCGGAAAATAAAGCGAGTCGGAGGACAAAGTGAGTCTGAGGATAAAGCGAGTCGGAGGATAAAGCGAGTCGGAGGATAAAGCGAGTCGGAGGATAAAGCGAGTCGGAGGATAAAGCGAGTCGGAGGATGTCGGAGGATAAAGCGAGTCGGAGGATGTCGGAGGATAAAGCGAGTCTGAGGATGAAGCGAGTCTGAGGATAAACTGAATCGGAGGATGAAGCGAGTCTGAGGATAAAGTGAATCGGAGGATGTCGGAGGATGAAGCGAGTCGGAGGATGAAGCGAGTCGGAGGATGAAGCGAGTCGGAGGATGTCTGAGGATAAAGCGAGTCGGAGGATAAAGCGAGTCGGAGGATGTCGGAGGATAAAGCGAGTCGGAGGATGTCGGAGGATAAAGCGAGTCGGAGGATAAAGCGAGTCGGAGGATAAAGTGAGTTGGAGGATGTCGGAGGATGAAGCGAGTCGGAGGATGAAGCGAGTCGGAGGATGAAGCGAGTCGGAGGATAAAGTGAGTCGGAGGATAAAGTGAGTCGGAGGATGTCTGAGGATGAAGCGAGTCGGAGGATATAGTGAATCAGAGGATGAAGCGAGTCTGAGGATAAAGCGAGTCGGAGGATGAAGCGAGTCGGAGGATGAAGCGAGTCGGAGGATGAAGCGAGTCGGAGGATGAAGCGAGTCGGAGGATGAAGTGAGTCTGGGGATAAAGTGAGTCTGAGGATGTCTGAGGATGAAGCGAGTCGGAGGATGAAGCGAGTCTGGGGATAAAGTGAGTCTGAGGATGTCGGAGGATGAAGCGAGTCGGAGGATGAAGCGAGTCGGAGGATGAAGCGAGTCTGGGGATAAAGTGAGTCTGAGGATGTCTGAGGATGAAGCGAGTCGGAGGATGAAGCGAGTCTGAGGATGAAGCGAGTCGGAGGATGAAGCGAGTCGGAGAAAGGCTCATTCGGACGGCGGCCTCTAAAAAGCTTTATTTACTGCCTCTATAAATAAACACTTTCAGATTCTCTTTTTTTCAGAAGTGTTCTGTTTGTTTATTGTAGCTCTTGTTTTTATTGAAGTGAGTAAAAACATTAATTATTAGTTTATAAATAATTAATTCAGTTCAGTATTTAAACAGTAAATATACTGAAATATACTGAACGGTATGTGTGGTGTGTTGGTGTTTCAGTAGCTGATGGTAGAAGATGTTGATACTGGACTACTTCAGTAAACAGGATACACCACTGAATCAGAACACACGTTAGAGATGATGAGGGTCCGGACCGGTCTGAGGAGATCTCCTCTAACTGGACCGTACTGGACTCTAATTAAATACTCTTGGTCTAGACAATTGTAGCCACACAGCTTGTTTAAATCAAACTAATGTAAAAGGTTGTAGGATTTAGTAATTGCAATAAGGCGGTTATGTAATAATTATTTAAGCCCTATGGCTCATTTCAGGCGCCCCTGCCCCACTAGCACATATGCTAACACCCAGAGTTCACCCAGATACTCTCAGACTACTCTTTTGAAACAGGTTCCCCAAAAACAGTGAGTCAGCTTGTGTGTTTGGGGTGGTATTAACTTCAACCTCCTGCAGATGGTGCTGCATAAGGGTGATTGGACCATCAATACACTGTCGAGTCACGTTATTATGCAGCTAGACTGGGAGACTCAGTAAGGTTCTGGTAGGTGGTCACAGGTATCTGGAGGTATCATGCTGACTGCAGTGCATCCCACAGCTGCTGGAGGGAGCGTGGAGGAGGATCCATAGAGCCAACACCACCATCTAGGTGGTCCCACAGATGCACAACTGGATTCAAGTCTGGGGAATTAGGGGTCCAGGGTAGTACTTGGAAGTCTTGGTCAGCTCTTCCAACCAGTGTGGGACATTTCTAGTTGTGTGATGTGTCTCATTGTCTTGCTGGAAGATCCCATCCGCCCCAGAGAAGACAATCAGCATGTATGGTGTACGTGATCTGCAAGGATGGATTCAGACCTAAATTGGTTGAGAGTGTCTTCCACATGGATGAATGAGTCCAGAGAGGGTCACGAAGACGTTCCTCAGACCAGAACTCTGGTACTGTGTGGAAAATGAGGTTAGTGATGTAAAGAGTGACCAGAGTGTGAAGGAAGTAGCTGGATTTGCAGGTGTATTGAAGCGTATAGTCATGCGGGTTTAACAGCAGTCTGTGGGAATACCTGGACCACCTGGAACATCGAGTAAGTGTGTAATTCTTTGATGTGAGACTGAATCAATGTCAACATTGATGTAGCCTTCATCCAAAAACGTGTCCAGTGGATCATGTGTCCACGCGAAGTGGAATTGCAGCTGTTATTAATTCTCGTGGAGGTATTACACGCTATTAAGTATGTTTCAATTAGAGATGGAAGGATCTATCGGCCATGTATTGGTATCGGCCGATTTGTAATCAAAATATATGATTGGTGATCGACCGATATTTCTCCAATATAGCTGATCTCGAGAGCCGAACGATGGCGTTAAACAAATGAGCCTAATTTCTGTATTTCCAGCTAGCGTTTCATCCAGGAAGAGGAGCCCTGCGTGAAACCTTCTCCGGCCAGCTCCCTGCAATTCCTATCTGAACCACTAGGTGGAAATATACATCCTTTCATTTTCCACAGACTGACTAAAGCAGCGGCTTCACGAGAAAAGTTTAAGTGTTCATCGCATGTGCAGAAAGAAAACATCGTCTGACAGTTTGTTACCGTATGTGACTTCCAGGACAGTTTATAACATCTATAAAATTAGTAACATCAGCGTCTCTCACGGCAACCAAGACAAAGACATTAAACTACTAATCTGATACACACTTCAGAGACACCACACAGCTGAACACAGTGAGTATCAGTAACAGCAGAGCTAGAACACACAGCTAACACAAAACTAATAACCCAGAAACCCTACAGACCAGATCTGACCGGTACCAACAGAACAGCAGCAGAAACAGCCAGAGAGCTAAAGAACCACAGCCAGAGTGATTGAGTTTATAGTTCTAGATAAGCAGCTCTTCTCGGCTGTAGAAGACGTTCATTCTGCTGCTTAATGTTCCACCTGGATCCACGCTCTGCTGTTCCTAGTAGAGATACTTTTCAGATGTGGCTCTTCCGGAGCTTATCAAGCGGTTTACTCCCACATAGACCAACTTCTAATTTAGTTACAAATATTATACTGTTTACCATGAGCTCGTTAAAAATTTAATAAACCAGTTTAGCTCATGTTTCATGACTTGCTTGCACTAATAATATGTAGCCCTGCCCTCGATCGGTATCGGAATCGGCCTCAAAAACGCTGATCGGTCCATCTCTAGTTTTAATCAAATCTTCTTCTGTCTGGTTAGCTTATGTTTATTGTTTCTAGTTTTAATGTTGGTGTTTTATGTGGAATTTGCACACTTAAAGTACAAACAAACAACATTTTTTTACAATTTATTGAAAACAGTATCACTAATAAAACACATTAGAAAACCAGCAGCCCTATAACAAACAGGAAAGGGTTAAAATACTATTAGCCTAAATTAACTTCTAAATAAACTTCTCCTTACATGTTTATATATGCAGTAAGAATATCAGTGGTTGATCATCGTTGATCTGTGGACGTCACCACTGCATTGCCCAGTTTGAGAATATATCCTATATGTGGTGCTGGCCTCAACTTCTAATATCACTTCTAATATCACTCGTACTTGAATTTTGATTACAAACTTTAACACAAACTACAGTCACGCGTGACTCTAGCACCAGGCTTTACCTTTCCTAGCCAGGTATTTACACAGTGATCCCACACGCGCTCGGCTGAGCCTGTACCCTCGTACCTGGGCCTACAGGGTGTTGCCCTCTGCTTCCAGATATTTGACTTTATGAACTTCCAGATCAACGTTTATCTTCATGTTCTATAGAGAACAGCATTCTAGTACTTTTCTCCATAGAGGTCCAAATCTCAGCCAGTCTCATGCATGGGTTCTAAAGGGCCGTGTCCTCGGAGCCGAACAGCTTGATTGCCGTCTCTTTGCCGTCACAGTGAGGGCCCTTCCCGCCGAAGTCTGACGGAAGGATTTCGGGATCAAAGTCTCGGAAATAGGCGTCCAGCTCGTCACCGTGAACGAAGACCTAAGAGTGAGATGAAGAAGAGGTTTAAGTTGAGGAACATAACTGGACTGGAGATGATGGTGAGCAGGTCCAGTTGATCTCCTTTTAGAACCCCATGAGTCACCCACACTATTTTTCACATTAGCTAATGCTAACAGCTGAGGTAATATATTAATAACATTAGAGGTGTAATGTTCTAGATAGTTTTTGGTGTTTAGATATAATCTTCTATATAGTCTTACCGTTCAGCTCTAGGTAGTGCTAAAGCTGAAGGAATATATTAATAGCAATGGAATGTTCTAGATAGTCTTGGCATTTAGCACCAACTGATTCTAACAACTGAGGTAATATATTAATGTACATTAATTATATTTAAGTAATGTAATTTGTATTAAATAAATGTTCTAGATAGGCTTGGTATTTAGAATTAGCTAATGCTAACAGCTGAGTGAATACATTAAGAGAGATGTACTGTTCTAGATAGTTTTTGTTGTTTAGCATAAGCTAGTGCTAACAGCTGAGGTAATATATTGACAGAGATGTAATGTTCTAGATAGTTCTTGTTGTTTAGCCTAAGCTAATCCGATTTTGGTGTTTAACACTAGCTAACAGTAACAGCCAAGGTAATATGATAATGGAGATGCAATGTTCTAGATTGCTCTTGTTGTTTGTTGTTTAGCAATAGCTAACACCAACAGCTGAGGTAATATATAAAGAGAGACGTATTGCTCTGGAAAGATTTTGGTGTTTAACACTAGCTAACAGTAACAGCCGAGATAATATAATAATGGAGATGTAAAGTTCTAGATAGCTCTTGTTGTTTAGCAATAGCTAACACCAACAGCTGAGGTAATATATAAAGAGAGACATATTGTTCTAGATAGATTTTGGTGTTTAACACTAGTTAACAGTAACAGCCGAGGTAATATAATAATGGAGATGTAATGTTCTAGATCGCTCTTGTTGTTTAGCAATAGCTAACAGCTGAAGTAATATTTCACAGGGATGTAATTGTCTAGATAGTTTTTGGTGTTTATCACAAGCTAAAACTAACAGCTGAGGTAATATATAAACGGAGAAGCAATGTTCTAGATAATTCTTGGTGTTTAGCATAAGCTAGTGCTAACAGCTGAGGTAATATATTAACGGAGAAACAATGTTCTAGAAAATTCTTTGTGTTTAGCATAAGCTAGTGCTAACAGCTGAGGTAATATATTGACAGAGATGTAATGTTCTAGATAGTTTTTGTTGTTTAGCATAAGTTAGTGCTAACAGCTGAGGTAATATATTGACAGAGATGTAATGTTCTAGATAGTTCTTGTTGTTTAGCCTAAGCTAATGCTAACAACTGAGGTAATATATTAACAGAGATGTAATATTCTAGATAGTTCTTGGTGTTTAGCCTAAGCTACTGCTAACAACTGAGGTAATATATTAACAGGAATGTATGTTCTAGGCCTTTAGCATTAGCTAATGCCAGCAGTCGTGATAAAATATTAACAGTGATGTAAGGTTCTAGAAAGTTCTTGGTATTATTGGTGCTGCTGAATACACAATACTGTTTGTTAGCTGAACTGGATCTGATCACTCACCCTCTCCAGCAGTTTACTCTTCATGAAGGGTTTCACTACATTGTAGGTGGTGGTGAAGTACCAGGGCTGGTGGATCACATGCACTGCCTTGAAGCGTGCAGGGAAGGAGTCCTGCAACAGACAGACACCATGAAAAAAAACTATTCACTGCCGGTTCACCAGGAAAGAAGTATAAACACATTCTATTATATCACTGTTTTCTATTCTCTATTCTTTCTATATAATTATTTTATATTTTTCTCATTTTTCTCCTTCAATAAGCCCAACTCCACCTGCAGAGGGAGCACTATACTGCCTACCCAGACCCAGCCAGGCTGATTACACTGTTATGGATTCCCTCTCACAGATGGCTGGACATTCTTCTGGAAATTGTGAACTTCAGGACACACTCATCATCTCAGAATGGTGTGTAGAGCTGCAATAGGCCCTCGCTCTAAGGTCCACGCTCTCAGGCCCGCACTCTAAGGCTGCACTCTCAGGCCCCCGCCCTCAGGCCCGCGCTCTAAGGCCAGTGCTCTAAGGCCAGTGCTCTAAGGCCCTGCCCTCAGGCCCTCGCTCTAGGGTCCTCGCTCAAGGGTCCTCGCTCTAAGGCCAGCGCTCTAAGGCCCGCGCTCTAAGGCCCGCGCTCTAAGGCCCGCGCTCTAAGGCTAGCGCTCTAAGGCCCGCGCTCTAAGGCCCTCGCTCTAGGGTCCTCGCTCTAGGGTCAGCGCTCTCAGAGGCCCGCGCTTTAAGGCCCGCTCTCTAAGGCCCTTGCTCTAAGGCCCTCGCTCTAAGGCCCTCGCTCTAAGGCCAGGGCTCTAAGGCCCTCGCTCTAAGGCCAGCGCTCTAAGGCCAGCGCTCTAAGGCCCTCGCTCTAAGGCCCTCGCTCTAAGGCCCTCGCTCTAAGGCCAGCGCTCTAAGGCCAGCACTCTAAGGCCCTCGTTCTAAGGCCCGCGCTCTAAGGCTAGCGCTCTAAGGCCCGCGCTCTAAGGCCCTCGCTCTAGGGTCCTCGCTCTAGGGTCAGCGCTCTCAGAGGCCCGCGCTTTAAGGCCCGCTCTCTAAGGCCCTCGCTCTAAGGCCCTCGCTCTAAGGCCCTCGCTCTAAGGCCAGGGCTCTAAGGCCCTCGCTCTAAGGCCAGCGCTCTAAGGCCAGCGCTCTAAGGCCCTCGCTCTAAGGCCCTCGCTCTAAGGCCCTCGCTCTAAGGCCAGCGCTCTAAGGCCAGCACTCTAAGGCCCTCGTTCTAAGGCCAGCGCTCTAAGGCCAGCGCTCTAAAGCCCACGCTCTAAGGCCCACGCTCTAAGGCCCACGCTCTAAGGCCCGCGCTCTAAGGACTGCGCTCTAAGGCCAATGCTCTTAGACCCACGCTCTAAGGGCCGCGCTCTAAGGCCCACGCTCTAAAGCCCACGCTCTAAAGCCCACGCTCTAAGGCCAGCGCTCTAAGGCCAGCGCTCTAAGGCCCACGCTCTAAGGACTGCGCTCTAAGGCCAATGCTCTTAGGCCCGCACTCTAAGGCCCACGCTCTAAGGCCAGCGCTCTAAGGCCCACGCTCTAAGATCCGCGCTCTAAGATCCGCATTCTCAGGCCCACGCTCCAAGGCTGCACTCTCAGGCCCCTGCTCTAAGGCCTCGACCTCAGGCCCTCTCCCTCAGGCCCTCGCTGTAAGGCCCACGCTCTAAGGCCCCCATGTTCTAAGGCCCACGCTTTAAGGCCCGTGCCCTAAGGCCCACGCTCTGAGGCCCACGTGCTCTAAGGCCCACACTCTAAGATCCGCGTTCTCAGGCCCCTGCTCTAAGGCCTCGACCTCAGGCCCTCTCCCTCAGGCCCTCGCTGTAAGGCCCACGCTCTAAGGCCCCCATGTTCTAAGGCCCACGCTTTAAGGCCCGTGCCCTAAGGCCCACGCTCTGAGGCCCACGTGCTCTAAGGCCCACACTCTAAGATCCGCGTTCTCAGGCCCCTGCTCTAAGGCCTCGACCTCAGGCCCTCTCCCTCAGGCCCTCGCTGTAAGGCCCACGCTCTAAGGCCCCCATGTTCTAAGGCCCACGCTTTAAGGCCCGTGCCCTAAGGCCCACGCTCTGAGGCCCACGTGCTCTAAGGCCCACACTCTAAGATCCGCGTTCTCAGGCCTGCGCTCTAAGGCTGCACTCTCAGGCCCCTGCTCTAAGGCCCCGACCTCAGGCCCTCTCCCTCAGGTCCGCGCTCTAAGGCTGCACTCTCAGGCCCCTGCTCTAAGGCCCCCGCCCTCAGGCCCTCGCTCTAAGGTTCGCATTCTAGGGCCCTAGCTCTAAGGCCCGCGCCCTCAGGCCCTCGCTCTAAGGCCCTCACTCTAAGGTTTGCACTCTAAGGCCTGTGCGCTCAGGCCCACTCTCTCAGGCCCCCGCCCTCAGGCCCTTGCTCTAAGGCCCCCGCCCTTAGGCCCTCGCTCTAAGGCCTGCACCCTCAGCTCTGAATATGTGGCATTTTATTAAATGGACAGCAGTGTGTAACTTTATTAGAAACCCTTGAACACTACAGCTCCTAATTGGCTCTTTACAGTTTACACAGTAAACTATATGAATAAAGTAATACATTAATAAAATAAAATTAATTACTATATTTGAGTTTCTGCACAAAAACATGTGGCATATGTGGTTGAATCACATGATCCTTTCTTAAATATGTTACACACTGTTTGAGTTACGGAGTTACCTACACGACGATTTAGGTCTATTGATCATGCTGCTGCAGTCAAGCCAGTGTGATTGGCTGGGTGAACCATCAGCAAATCAGAAATGATATACACCGATAATATACACAATTACTTCATTAGTCAAATACAAGAAACATGGTGTATTAGCTGTGTAGCTACAATAGTGTAGTGTATCACTCTGACTGCACAACCAAATATTAATCATACTCAGCCAGCAAGCCAGATAGTCAATCAGTGAATTTGGCTACTTCTGGCTTGTACCTCAATAGTTACAGTTGACCGTTATACTGTATAATCATAATTATTTCCTGACCTGCAGCATGTCCACCATCTTCTTCAGCTCCGTGTGTTTGATGCCAGAGGCGTGCTGCATAGTAAAGCCCTTGAAATTCTCAATGAGGACAAACCCATTGATCTGAGTCTCTTCATTTTCCAGAAGCTTCTCCAGGATCACACAGTATGCGCGCAGGGTCTGTCATTAATGAGAGGTGGGACATAAACAGAGTTGAGTAAGAATATTAGTATTAATTACGATTACTATAAAGTTTATAGAATAAGTCTATATGTCAGTAGGGCAGGGGCTCATAACCTTCTCCACCCCAAAGCCCACCTTGCTTATAACTATAAAGCATAGCCGCCCACAGTAACGCCAACATCAACTGTTTAAAACGCAGCTTTCTTTTTCTTTTCTGAGACGGTAAAAGATCAGATCATTCATTTCGCTTCAAACATACACACCAAAATGTGCAGTGAGGAATGTAGGAGGTGGATGTGGACGGTGTTCTGGAGCTGCAGTGCCTCATGTCCTCACTAATGATGCTCCACTGTGTTTCCCACTAGGGTCCCTGTTTGGTCTGTATAGTTTGGAGGGTTTTTGGGATACATATGAAACAGCTGAACCTCTCTGACTCCGCCCACTAAACCTCTCTGACTCCACCCACTGCACTTTCTCACAACCAGCACTAATAATAAACCTGATTTCTGCTTCTTTATCAGTTTATCAGTTGGGGTTTAACCATTCGGGTCACTGATGCTCGGCTGCTCTGAGATCCTGAAGCCCAAATTAAACCAAGTTTAGCAGCAGCTGGTGCCGCAGGAACGATATGAGAGTCTGTGAAGAGTCGGACGATAAAACAGGCTGATCATGCTGACAGTGCGGCGCCGAGGTGCTGCTAGAAGAAGAAAAAAGATCTACTGATGAAGCTCCTTGTATAATAATAGAATGGGTTCCACCAGCAGTGAACTGGACCAGAGTTGGGCTGGAAGTGAGTTGATTATGTTTATTTATAATTTATAATGTTTATAATATAAAAATACATATTTAATGTATGTATAATCTTATATATATATATATATATATATATATATATATATATATATATATATATATATATATATATATATATATATATATATATATATATTATCGCTGGCCAATGAAAAAGTTAATTTTTGTTGATTTTGAGTTTTCTACCATTTAAACACACCAATGGTCGTTTACATTGTTTGAAAATGTACTTAAAGTGACATTACCTGCCCATTAAAGGCCTGTGGACCATTAGCGAATGGATGGTATGGTCCATAGGTGGTCAGCCGCCCACTCTGTGCTAGGGTAGATTGTACTCTACCTATTGGAGTCTATTATGAGGTTGCAGGCGTACACCGGGTATCACTAAAATGATTCAAATCTAGGGCTGAGAATGATTGACGACCCAAGTAATACTTGCACTGTGGTGGTCTTGTAGGGGTCATGACCATTGAAGAACGAGTAACAAAGTTGGCAGATGGACTACAGTCTATGATTGTAGAACTACAATGTGCGTCTATACGGTCAGTGGAGCTGATAGAGTGGACAGTGAATCTGGAAACAAGAAGGTGTTCCTAATAAAGTGGTCAGAGAAGGCCAATCATCAATGACCGTGTCAGTTTATATACATACTTCATCAAAGGTGACCTCCTCCAGATCCCATTTCTCGATGTTGAACAGGAGCACCACGCGGCCGTATTTGTCCCGGCTGGAGAGGATCCGCGGGTAGCCGGCCTCAATGGTACTGCGTACTGCCTCCGGGCTCATGTTCTCGAACAGCTCGGGGTAGTCCCGTCTAAAACGTACATATCCTGCCAGAGACAGTAAGACAAACTCAGCCGCCTAGACGATCGCCAGCATGAATCGCTTCCTTTGTCATGATTTTTTGAGGTTAGCAAAGAAAACCAAACAGACACACAATAGCATCACTGTCCTGCTCGATCTTGGGGCAGAGCTCAGTCTGTGATGGACCAATTAACCTCTCCAGCAAGTGTGCGTTCACATGGCATTCCGTTTACACTGGCGCGAAGGGCAGTGAAGTGTGGCTTGCATGTCTTTCCGGGGACAACTATGCATACCTACGGAGAGAGTCCAGTGTGTATGAAAGATGCCAGGGCATCAAAGCCTATCCTGTGTGCCTGGACTATCCCACAGTCCTTTGTGAAAGTGAACTTGCCCCATTTGCACACAAAGGCCCTTTAGATAAAAGCCCCAATTAGGGCAAAGCATTTCTTTCTGCCCAAGTGATGAGCAGCGTCCAGAGATGCATAGTGGGACACAAAGAATGTTTAGTTGCCCATGACGGCACAGTTTGTTCCATCCCCCACCCACTTTTGCTAGTTCGTTATGAACTGTAGGGGCAGTTTTTGCCTGTACAGTTACCAACAGTAGCCCATCGGTTGGGGCACAATTTAGAAGACACCATCTACTCTGTTGATAAATGGACAGGAACCATCATACTTCACCAGATATACTTGGGTGATGTCCCATTCCCAATATAGTAATGGCATGTCCACCTGTTGTTCAGGTGGTGGAGGTGAACGTAAGGACAAGAAATAGTCCAGGTACCCCTCATAAGATCGTGTGCCCTGGTCACGTCAAATTTCCGGGCTCGGATGAACCTCAGAAGCAGGGAGTCTGGTTTGTCCCCGAACTTCTCCCGTACACCCACAGACAGGTCGTCCCCTTCTCCTGCCTTCTCCTTGATCAGGGATCTCAGCTCCTTCAGGGAAGACACCCTCTTCTCTTCCGTCTCATTCAACTCATCCTTTGCCTGTTGATGAAGAAGGTACAGTTGGACGGGGGAGGGTCGAATGGAGTCCTATCTCTTTAGCATATATAGAGTAAAAGAATTAAAAACTTCAAATTTGATTGGAAATCTTCAGCTACCGTTGGCAGGTTTTGCTCACATGAGTAGGACAACTGCTTCCCCCACTGTTCCTCAATATTGACAACCTTGATAGGGTTGATAAAGCAGTTGAAAGCTTGCCCGAGCAAGCATCATATAATAATAATAAGCCCATAGATTACCTTCTGTACCGTATGATCAGGTAGCTTCTTACAAGGCCCATAGACTGGACCGTGGTCCTTCACGGTCAGGTGCTCCAGCTTGGACCGCAGGGCCTGTTCTTCTTCCGACACCATGCGGAAAGTCCCGGTCTGAGTGAACAACAACAAAAAATCAGGCTAGCATTCAAAGAAAACTAATCCCATGTCTGTAGGTCTGCAGTTTGAGGACAGTAACCCACTGAACTGCCAGTCTCTCAACCCATTCCCACCCTGCCCAGTCATGCAGGTCAGCCACTGCCTCCTAATCTCTTTCACAAGACTCTGTGGATCTCACAAAAACATCCAGGTTCATCATATAGGCTAGAGGTTTCTAAACCCAGTTCTGGAGAATGCACATTCCTGTAAAACATCTCAAGAAGGGGTTGGTAAATTAGCTGGATCAGGTGGCCTAGAGGAGGAAAACACCAACGTTCTCTTCAGCAGTAGAATCATCACCAACGTCAGTATGTATAATTGTAGCCATATGAATGTCCAACTTACAGAAGCCATGATGTCCAGATCTTTCAGCAGCCGGACACTGAAAACAAATAGATTCTTCTTTAGTTCTTTCATTTTAATTATTGCATTGGACTTTGGACCATTGACATGATGGATTGAGCAGGTTTCATCAAAAGGAATAGTTAATATCTGTATGTACTTGTAGGAAAGACTTCATGTTAAGCCTGTTTTATGGCTCTTTTCTGATCTGCAGGGCCACAAAACCCATGTGACAAGGGCATCACAGCTCCTTTATTATAGTTATTGGATGAGATACAATAGTTATTTATATTTATTATAGTCAAAGCCACAAATCAGTGTGCAGATGTTAAATATTATTAACCTAAACCACAGTAAAACAGTATTATAGGCCCAATACATTGTTTTCAACCACACAATCCAGATGGAGGGCAGTAAAAACAGTGGAGGAGATGGAGGTGAAGAGCCTGTACTGTGTTAGTTTAGATGATATAACAAGAGAAAGATACAAACAGAAGATATGTTACATGTGGTCCTGATGTTAAAAAAACTCCATCAGATCACCCTTACACACTACAATACTCACTCCTACTGACAACCAGCACCATCAGGTCAGCTTCTCCTTCACCAGTTCTCCTGTTTCCACCTTAAATGGAGGTGCAGGTACGTTCTGGCTCCTGCTGCACTGTTTAAGGTGGAACAGGAAAACTGGTGAATGAGCTGCTTCACCCTCGTGCGCTCGGTAGGAGTGAGTATTGTAGAGTGAACAGTTGGTCTGGGGGTGATGTGACTGGTCACTGGTGAGAGGTTTAAAACTACAGCTACAAGATACTGGAACACAAGTTCAGTCTCTCGTCCTGACCACAGACGAAGGTTCTCCCTCATGAACAACTTTTGGTACTCCATAAAAGCCGCTTATGGTTTCTCAATTAACAAAGTAAATAATTTTAGGAGAGTGTGATAGCGCCCCCTTATGTGAAAAAATAATTCCTGCTCTCCAGCCGCAGTTTTCACCATAGCAATGCAGTGACGTGCCAACAAGCTCTTGGAAGTCATAAGTAAATGACCTCACTACTGAAAAAGAATGAATAATAAATAATAATAATAAATAAATAATAAATATGATATATATCTTTTAACAACACTAAGTCACCTATACAGCACACCTGGAGTCAGTCAGTAGACTTCAGTATCAGCACTAAAAAGAAAGTCTAACTACAAATTCAGGGTCAGACACAAAGCCTTACCTTACCAGGGCTGGGAGAGCTGCGTCAGCCGGACTGAGGACTAAGTGAGAGAGGGCCAGGGGTACAACCAGGCACTCAGAGGCGGGGGGGGGCTCGGGACGGGAGGGGTGGTGTTTGAGCAGAATGATGCGGAGTGTCACTCACTGAGGGGCTGACCTGTCACAGTGTGGAATTCAGGACTGCTTCCTCGAATATGAATAATACAAATGGTCACAGGGGGCTGAACAGTATTGGGTGGGCACTAGAGAGAGATTGGGGTGCTAATTGGAGGCTGAATGGAGAACAGATAAGCTTTATGAACTACAGGGGTGACTGTGGCACATATATAAGTCTTATAATACAATAGAAGAATAAAATATAAAGTGACTGTGGCACATATATAAAGTCTTATAATACAATAGAATAATAAAATGTTAAGTGACTGTGGCACATATATAAAGTCTTATAATACAATAGAATAATAAAATGTTAAGTGACTGTGGAACATATATAAAGTCTTATAATACAATAGAAGAATAAAATATAAAGTGACTGTGGAACATATATAAAGTCTTATAATACAATAGAATAATAAAATGTTAAGTGACTGTGGAACATATATAAAGTCTTATAATACAATAGAATAATAAAATATAAAGTGACTGTGGAACATATATAAAGTCTTATAATACAATAGAAGAATAAAATGTAAAGTGACTGTGGCACGTATTTAAAGTTTTATAATACAATAGAAGAATAAAATGTAAAGTGACTGTGGCACATGTATAAATTCTTATAATACAATAGAATAATAAAATATAAAGTGACTGTGGCACATATATAAAGTCTTATAATACAATAGAAGAATAAAATATTAAGTGACTGTGGAACATGTATAAAGTCTTATAATACAATAGAAGAATAAAATATTAAGTGACTGTGGAACATATATAAAGTCTTATAATACAATAGAAGAATAAAATATAAAGTGGCTGTGGAACATATATAAATTCTTGTAATACAATAGAAGAATAAAATGTAAAGTGACTGTGGCACATATATAAAGTCTTATAATACAATAGAAGAATAAAATATAAAGTGGCTGTGGAACATATATAAAGTCTTATAATACAATAGAAGAATAAAATATAAAGTGACTGTGGCACATATATAAAGTCTTATAATACAATAGAAGAATAAAATATAAAGTGACTGTGGCACATATATAAGTCTTATAATACAATAGAAGAATAAAATATAAAGTGACTGTGGCACATATATAAATTCTTATAATACAATAGAATAATAAAATATAAAGTGACTGTGGCACATGTATAAAGTCTTATAATACAATAGAATAATAAAATGTTAAGTGACTGTGGAACATATATAAAGTATTATAATACAATAGAAGAATAAAATGTAAAGTGACTGTGGAACATATATAAAGTCTTATAATACAATAGAAGAATAAAATATAAAGTGACTGTGGCACATATATAAAGTCTTATAATACAATAGAAGAATAAAATATAAAGTGACTGTGGCACATGTATAAAGTCTTATAATACAATAGAATAATAAAATGTTAAGTGACTGTGGAACATATATAAAGTCTTATAATACAATAGAATAATAAAATATGAAGTGACTGTGGAACATATATAAAGTCTTATAATACAATAGAAGAATAAAATATAAAGTGACTGTGGAACATATATAAAGTCTTATAATACAATAGAATAATAAAATATTAAGTGACTGTGGCACATATATAAAGTCTTATAATACAATAGAATAATAAAATGTTAAGTGACTGTGGAACATATATAAAGTCTTATAATACAATAGAAGAATAAAATATAAAGTGACTGTGGCACATATATAAAGTCTTATAATACAATAGAAGAATAAAATATAAAGTGACTGTGGAACATATATAAAGTCTTATAATACAATAGAAGAATAAAATATAAAGTGACTGTGGCACATATATAAAGTCTTATAATACAATAGAAGTATAAAATATAAAGTGACTGTGGCACATACATAAAGTCTTATAATACATTATGAACCATAATTGTACTTGATCTTTTAGGAACTGTGGATACGTACTGCACTGATACTGTATGTAGTCTTGTGTTTATTCTCTTCTCTGTAGGTGTTCCAGTCTTGCTAGATGTTGCTCTGTGTCTAATCTTACATGTTGTGGTCTTCTTTCTAGGTATCAGCACTGGCACTAGTTTATGGCAGTGTTTGAGTATAAGATCTGGACTTAAACCAGTTTGTACTAGATAGAGATACATACTCTGACCAAACACTAAACACTGATGTAAGTCGCTCTGGATAAGAGTATCTGATAAATGCTGTAAATGTAATTGTAAGTTTAGTGTCACTGCTGGACAGAGAATCATCCGCCAACCAAAAGCTATCCCCAACAACAGCGTCCTCTGGGCAGTGTCTTCTGGGTAGCGTCCTCTGGGCAGCATCCTTTGACCACTGATAATAGACTAGTCTAGTTTTTGTCTACAGAGGTGGACCAGAAAGATAGGCGTGTCTAATAGAGTGGACAGTGAGTGGACACTGTTTAAACACTGTGTCTGATCCACTCTGACCAGCACAACACACACTAACACACCACCACCAAAACATCAGTGTTACAGCAGTGCTGAGAATGATTCACCACCCTAATAGCACCTGCTCTGTGGTGGTCCTGTGGGGGTCCTGATCATTAAAGAACAGAGTAATAAAGTATGAGATGATCAGATGAACTACAGTCTGTAAGTGTAGAACTACAGAAGTTGATGGTTTTAATATTATGGCTGGTTATATAATGGAATCCATATATGCTAATATTTGTCATATATTCTTCATTTATATGTCAAACAGTATCACAAACCACATGACTAGGAACTCATACAGGCTCATATAGGCCCCTGTGAACTTGTATAGGTCCCTGTGAACTTGTATAGGTCCCTGTGAACTTGTATAGGCCCCTGTGAACTTGTATAGGCCCCTGGGATGATTAAACGATCTCTATAAGCTTTAATTGCTTGTTAGCCACATTAGGCCTCTTAAATGAGAACCAAACATTTACCCAAGAAGAAAAGAGCCTAAACCTCACAGTTACACTCTCAAAGGGCAGTTCAGCAACTGGTCATGGGGTCATGTGAACGACCTACAGGACCTACAGGCCGCTGTGAGTTTAGGCATGTGAGTAAGAAGTGAATAAATGAGCTGTGAATAAAGAGACCACCCACAACTCCTGCTGCTCTGATGAACTCAGATGGGATTTCTCTCTTCAGCGCTGGAGCTTTAGGCATCTCCTGCTTCTAGAAGTGAGACAGCAGCGAGACATCGAAATGAAATAATTATGAGATGCATGAGATTAATTAGAAGTGGATTAATTAGCTTTAATGAATTGTTTTAGCTCTGATTAAAAAAAAAATAGTACCATAACGCCAACACTGCCATCTGGTGGTCTGTAGCTTTGATATCTAGCGGCATATATATATCACTCAAGTTTAGGATCACTTTAGAATTTCATTTCATGCAATTTTCATGCAATTCACAAACAATTCTGTCCATTTCACAACTAATGTAAGTGTATCAGATGATTTTTAAAGAATATAAATGTTTGTATTAAAGTCTATTTTTGTATAGAGGCTTATTTTACATATAGTTCTATTATCAGTAATTCTCAGTCCTCTGTCTAAATCTCCTGGTACGGCCGCCAATCCAAGTTAAGGATGTTATTGGACTAATTGGTTGTTAGAACACTCAATTGTGATGCACAGCTGAAAAACATTCTACTAATAAGTGAGTATAAAAGGGAACAACATTCTAGGTTAGTTTAGTATCTGAAGATCAGCAGTTGATGACTTGCTGACCGACTCACAACGACCAGAAAGAAACAACTTTCTTTAGAGACCCGTCAGTCCATTGTTGTGTTAAGGAAGAAGATCCTCCATTAAAACAAGAACATTTCACTGTGATCCCAAACTTTTGAGCAGTAGTGTATATATATATATATATATATATATATATATATATATGCCTGGGGCAGATATGAAGTTTTTATTTACTCAGTAAACACTTTATTATTGCAATATTAAACAGTATTAATAGAGTAAGTAGAGCTTCTCCACACGTCAGTGTGTTTATTTAACCCTTTCCAAGCTTCTCCTTGTGAAAACAAGATTGCTGCTGAAGGAACTGAACACATTCATACAATGTCTGGGGCGTCCAGGAGAAATCTGGAACCTAACTTTGTTCTTCAAACTGGATCAAGATCTGATCTACTTCTCTCACAATAACATATTCATGTTACTTTGTATTGTATGTCTGATTATTTACATCTGTTCTAATCAGATCTGCTGTTCTTACTGGTGATCAGACACTTATTGATGAGGGTTTTTAAACAGTGCTCTACTCTGTAGTGTATATACTGTCAGTGGGCTTGTCTGTGATATTTCTGGCAACTAACAGCTCATTTAAACCCATATGACCCAAAGCAGAAAACAATACCAGCATTTACAGGCAATACAAGCCCGATTAGCCTTTTCCTGAGTGGAAAGTTCTGCTCATGCTTATTTCAGACAGAAGACCTGACGCTACCGCCTCCTCTACATATCATCAGAATAAATAACATCTCTGAAGTTCCTCATACGGTGGTTTACAGACGTTTAGGCACTTCTGGCGTCTCACTGTATGTGATAAAAGTAAAATAAGCACACAGAGAGAACAAACATGGATACGTTAATGCACAGATATGGTTTATTTACTGTATTTGGTCTGTTGCTACTTTTCTATGTTATTTGAACTCGACAGCTGCTCTTTATATAGTTTTTGAGTTTGTCCAGTCTCTTCTTGTCTGCTGTCGAGATGCTGTGGCCCCAACAGACCCCTCTGTAAAAGAGAAGGTCCTCAGGAGTTTTCCCTGCACTCCAAATGACCTCAGTCTCCTCAGTAGGTAGAGTCTGCTCTGGCCTTTTCTGTTTTATTTGTCTATCTTCTGTACTGAGTGCCTTGCTATCCATTTGCTGCTGTAACATGATGAAGTTCCCCCACTGTAGGACTAATAAAGGATTATCTTATCATATGTTCTTATATGTTCATATCTATCTTATATGTTCTCCGTGCTACTGGCTGCACCACAAGCCCAAAGCATGATGGATCCACACATGTGCTTAACATCGGGAGATGTTTCTAACATGAAGTTCTGCTTCCTTCTTTCGTCCCCAAACGTATCTTCACTCACTGCAACCAAAGAGTTTAAAGGTTTAGATGTTCCTCTGCATGTTTCTGTTGCTGAATGTTTGTGGTGACGATGCTGGAAAGCTTTACTTCGGATTCTTATTTTTCCAGGAGGTTCTTGTTTGTGAAGGTGATGCTGCACAGTAGATCAGAGCACCACCATCTCCAGAGTCTGCTAAACCTTTCCAAAATTCTTCTACAACTTTGGAACATCTTGGGCGTCCTGCATGGTCAGCACTTACTAATATAGCGTGTGAACGCTAGCTGTAGCAGCTCAGTTCTCTTTCAGTTCTTGTTTTACTCATTCTTACTTCAAAAGGTTCTTGAGTTCTGTGAGATCCTTGTGCGTGTCTTCTATGCACTGCTCTTCGATGATGTTTACGTTGAGGGGTTTCAACTTTTTTACAGACAAGATGATGTTGGCTTCCAGAATCTCTACTAGTGAGATGTTCTCCGTGCTACTGGCTGCAACACAAGCCCAAAGCATGATGGATCCACACATGTGCTTAACATCGGGAGATGTTTCTAACATGAAGTTCTGCTTCCTTCTTTCGTCCCCAAACGTATCTTCACTCACTGCAACCAAAGAGTTTAAAGGTTTAGATGTTCCTCTGCATGTTTCTGTTGCTGAATGTTTGTGGTGACGATGCTGGAAAGCTTTACTTCTGATTCTTATTTTTCCAGGAGGGTCTTGTTTGTGAAGGTGATGCTGCACAGTAGATCAGAGCACCACCATCTCCAGAGTCTGCTAAACCTTTCCAAAATTCTTCTACAACTTTGGAACATCTTGGGCATCCTGCATGGTCAGCACTTACTAATATAGCATGTGAACGCTAGCTGTAGCAGCTCAGTTCTCTTTCAGTTCTTGTTTCACTCATTTTTCCTTCAAAAAGCTTCAAGTTCTGTGAGATCCTTGGGCGTGGCTTCCATGCACTGCTCTTTTGAGGTCTACTGACAGATCTTCGATGATGTTTACGTTAAGGGGCTTCAGCTTTTTTACAGACAGTATGATGGTGGCTTCCAAAATTTGCTGAAGTTCTTCTCTCTACCAGTGTGATGTTCTCTGTGCTACTGGTTGCAACACAAGCCCTTAACACTGGGAGATGTTCTTGACATGAAGTTCTGCTTCCCTTTGTTTGTCTTCAAACGTTCCTGTTACCTGCCATTTCTCAATTACACTATTACCTGAGGAACCAGCCACACTAACACACTCTGCTTTCTTCTTATAGCGACTCGTGCTTTGTGGTCATCAGTTGTTTTAAAGGTCAAAGTGCTGGGAAGCTGTTTAGATGAGCTGCTGATTGGTCCTCATAAGGTCCTAACAAGCTAAATAAGATCTCAGATAGCAGATTGCATAGTGGCCATTTTCTTTTATCGCAATCATAAATTGTACAAAGTGGTGTAGTGGTTAGTACAGTGGTGTAGTGGTCAGTGCGGTGGTGTAGTGGTCAGTGCGGTGGTGTAGTGGTTAGTATGGTGGTGTTGTGGTTAGTATGGTGGTGTAGTGGTTAGTATGGTGGTGTAGTGGTTAGTACGGTGGTGTAGTGGTTAGTATGGTGGTGTAGTGGTCAGTATGGTGGTGTAGGTGTCAGTACGGTGGTGTAGTGGTTAGTACGGTGGTGTAGTGGTTAATACGGTGGTGTAGTGGTCAGTACGGTGGTGTAGTGGTCAGTACGGTGGTGTAGTGGTTAGTACGGTGGTGTAGTGGTTAATATGGTGGTGTAGTGGTCAGTACGGTGGTGTAGTGGTCAGTACGGTGGTGTAGTGGTTAGTATGGTGGTGTAGGGGTTAGTATGGTGGTGTAGTGGTTAGTATGGTGATGTAGTGGTTAGTATGATGGTGTAGTGGTTAGTACGGTGGTGTAGTGGTCAGTATGGTGGTGTAGTGGTTAGTATGGTGGTGTAGTGGTTAGTGCGGTGGTGTAGTGGTTAGTATGGTGGTGTAGTGGTTAGTATGGTGGTGTAGTGCTTAGTACGGTGGTGTAGTGGTTAGTATGGTGGTGTAGTGGTTAGTACGGTGGTGTAGTGGTTAGTATGGTGGTGTAGTGGTTAGTATGGTGGTGTAGTGGTTAGTATGGTGGTATAGTGGTTAGTATGGTGGTGTAGTGGTTAGTATTGTGGTGTAGTGGTTAGTACGGTGGTGTAGTGGTTAGTACGGTGGTGTAGTGGTTAGTATGGTGGTGTAGTGGTCAGTATGGTGGTGTAGTGGTTAGTATGGTGGTGTAGTGGTCAGCACTGTCTCCTCACAGTAAGATGATCTGGGTTGGATTCCCGGTCCGGGTGGTTCTGTGTGGAGTGTGTATGTTCTCTCTGTGTTTGAGTGGGTTCCTCCAGGTACTCCGGTTTCCTCCCACAGTCCAAACACATGCATGTTAGGATCCTCACTCTAAACTGATTGTAGGTGTGAGTGTGTGAGTGAGAGTGTGTTGGCCATGCGATGGACTGGCAAACTGTCCATAGTGTACCCCGCCCGATGACTGGTATATATATATATGAAATATGCAGACCAGCAGTGTTTTTCTCCAGGGTGTATTTATTGATTTATTGTGCAGGATATAATACCCAAAACTTCTCAGTCCAGTTTAAACGTCTGGTTGATTAAAATGTCTGAATGGATGACCTGCATATGTTTATGCAAGCGATCCTTTGATCAAAGGCACTGTACAGTCGCTCGTATTAAAAAAATAATAACAATAATTAGGTCTGTCAGTCACGTACTCGCTAAAATCTAAACATGCTTTAACTGCACGGCCATCACTGGAACATATAAATCTGTTGCAGATCGGATGAAGTCAGTAAACTGAAAAATATATTGCACTGCGCGACAGTGTTTAACAGCGTCTTCGCATAAAACATGCTTCTCAAGACTTCAAGTCAGCAAACAAACATCAGGCTGTACGTAAACATGAGAAAAATGGCATGTCAAGTTCAGTATTTGAGCATCAGGTGCAGCGTTAGCGGTTAAACAGGAATAAAACTAAAAGCTAAAAGCTTCTCGAGTCATTCAGAGTGGTTTGGTATGTACTAGACTGGTTCACAGTGGTGGTGAATGGAACCAGACGTCCACCTCTAAAAGCTCCCTCACAGGAAGTTATGAATTCACTACACAGACAATACATCATCACTATCCAAAGAGAAGAAACAAGTACCTTCAACATGACTTCACAGCTTTTTAGCTTTCATTATGAGTCAATGGAACCAGAAGTCTTTCCAAGCTATTCTGAAGCATTTCTATTGGTCCAGTCAATTATTCTGTTTCCACACCGCTGCTACGTTTCAATGATAAAGAAAAATATGAATAAAAAACATATGCGTGTTTTTCTCTGGACTGAGACTAAAACACATTCATGGTGGAGGGATACATGTAGGGCGTTATAAGGCAAAACAGTCCCCAAAGAAAACGATTCATGTTTAGTAGGCATATGTAGTTTGATAGTTAATAAAATGGCTAGATTTGGGTTCTAGACATTGGTTCTCATCACCACCACTGTAAAGAAACACATTACAGATTTTGTTTACATCTTAATGAATGAAATATATAGATATTTTGAAAAGTTATCAGAATTCCCCTTAAAAAATTGGCATAAATGAATATACTATAAAACCTATAACCTGATTTTTATCCTTGTCCAGACTGAAATGTGTCAGCTTCCATTAAAATTCTGATGTAAAAAAAAAAAAAAAAAAAAAAAAAAAAAGGTAAACACAGTGTGTTGCACTTCTGGTGGTCCATGGCACTGAATTACTGTGTAAAACTAATTGGCGCCACATCAAAAAAAGTCTATTTAATTTGGTCATTTGGAAAAAATCTCAGTTCTTAAAAGCATCTCAGTCCCACGTTTAAAAACGCTTCTCCTGGCCTTCCCGGGAAGCCACAGGAACCACATGTTCTCAGCTCCTTAAGCTTAAGTGAAATGTCTGTTCTCAACCTAGAAAACACAGACCAGCCATGATGGAGAAGCCCACCAAGATGAAGAGGACTTTGAGGAGCTGTCTCTCTGGAGAGTTGAGTTCGTGAGGGAGGATCTCCAGGAAAGTGATGTAGATGAACGTTCCCGCAGCCAGGCCTTCCAGAACGGCCTGGATCAGTGCGCTCGCCTGGAGCTGAGCGGAGCTCACGCCGATGCCCACCCCGATGCCAATGGGCGACATCACGGCAAATACGCCGACGTAGATGACCACCCATAAAGGTGGGACCGCGCTCTGCACCAGCTTCACTGACAGGCTGAAGACAATGATGCTCTTGTGGACCAGGATGGCGATGCAGATCTCCAGCACCTATGTGGAAAAATGGGGTGTCTCAGTTAATAATCACTACTGACTACTGATAAACTCCTTTACACCATCAAACATCCTTATTATTCTTTTAATATTCGTTCAGTTCAGTACTCAGTTTAATAATCACTACTGACTACTGATAAACTCATTCACACCATCAAACACCCTCATTATTCTTTTAATATTCATTCTGTTCAGTACTCAGTTTAATAATCACTACTGACTACTGATAAACTCATTCACACCATCAAACACCCTCATTATTCTTTTAATATTCATTCAGTTCAGTACTCAGTTTAATAATCACTACTGACTACTGATAAACTCATTCACACCATCAAACACCCTCATTATTCTTTTAATATTCATTCAGTTCAGTACTCAGTTTAATAATCACTACTGACTACTGATAAACTCATTCACACCATCAAACACCCTCATTATTCTTTTAATATTCATTCAGTTCAGTACTCAGTTTAATAATCACTACTGACTACTGATAAACTCATTTACATCAAACATCCTTATTATTCTTTTAATATTCATTCAGTTCAGTACTCAGTTTAATAATCACTACTGACTACTGATAAACTCATTTACACCATCAAACATCCTCATTATTCTTTTAATGTTCATTTAGTTCAGTACTCAGTTTAATAATCACTACTGACTACTGATAAACTCATTTACACCATCAAACATCCTCATTATTCTTTTAATGTTCATTTAGTTCAGTACTCAGTTTAATAATCACTACTGACTACTGATAAACTAATTTACACCATCAAACATCCTCATTATTCTTTTAATATTCATTTAGTTCAGTACTCAGTTTAATATTCACTACTGACTACTGACAAGCTCATTCACACCATCAAATATCCTCATTATTCTTTTAATATTCATTCAGTTCAGTACTCAGTTTAATAATCACTACTGACTACTGATAAACTCATTCACACCATCAAACACCCTCATTATTCTTTTAATATTCATTCAGTTCAGTACTCAGTTTAATAATCACTACTGACTACTGATAAACTCATTTACACCATCAAACATCCTCATTATTCTTTTAATGATCTTTCAGTTCAGTACTCAGTTTAATAATAACTACTGATAAACTCATTTACATCAAACATCCTTATTATTCTTTTAATGATCTTTCAGTTCATTACTCAGTTTAATAATCACTACTGACTACTGATAAACTCATTTACACCATCAAACATCCTTATTATTCTTTTAATATTCATTCAGTTCAGTACTCAGTTTAATAATCACTACTGACTACTGATAAACTCATTCACACCATCAAACACCCTCATTATTCTTTTAATATTCATTCAGTTCAGTACTCAGTTTAATAATCACTACTGACTACTGATAAACTCATTCACACCATCAAACACCCTCATTATTCTTTTAATATTCATTCAGTTCAGTACTCAGTTTAATAATCACTACTGACTACTGATAAACTCATTCACACCATCAAGCACCCTCATTATTCTTTTAATATTCATTCAGTTCAGTACTCAGTTTAATAACCACTACTGACTACTGATAAACTCATTTACACCATCAAACATCCTTATTATTCTTTTAATATTCATTCAGTTCAGTACTCAGTTTAATAATCACTACTGACTACTGATAAACTCATTTACACCATCAAACATCCTCATTATTCTTTTAATGTTCATTTAGTTCAGTACTCAGTTTAATAATCACTACTGACTACTGATAAACTCATTTACACCATCAAACATCCTCATTATTCTATTAATGTTCATTCAGTTCAGTACTCAGTTTAATAATCACTACTGACTACTGATAAACTCATTTACACCATCAAACACCCTCATTATTCTTTTACTGTTCCCTCAGTTCTCACTCCGTCATCTGTAGATCATCTCAGTCTGAAGATTATCACTATGGGACGTAGACTTACACGACGACTGGATCTTAAGTCTGACTCTGTTCAACAATATGGGCGTGTAAACCAGTGAGAGGTGTTCAAGACCCTCCGTGTACGTGGAGGTAAACCAGGTAAGCTCAGTTACTGAGCCTGCTTTAACAAACGTAGTTGAGTTATGAAGATGTATAGAGTCGTATGAGAGCGAGTTCCACTTTAATCATATTTACTACAATAACTGTACCTCTATATCTGAGTGTAGCTGGTTGCTAGGCTGGTTGCTAGGCTGTTGTCATGAATAATGTTGGTTATGTAGCTAGATACTGTTTACATTCAGGATGAGCTGCTGTTGTGGGTGTGTTTTGACTAAAAGTATCAGGACTAAGTGATATGGTGGACTAAAAGTATTAGGACTAAGTGATATGGTGGTCTATTTCTACATTACAGCTCTTTCACATTCAAATTCAGAAATATCATCAGAATCTGAAGAAGCAGCTCTGGAACATTCTCAGTCCCAGTCAGTCATGATGCTGTTGTATCGCGGAGCTGTTCACTGTACAGTGACGTCACATGGTAGTGTTCAGGAGTTTCAGTAGTGAACTCGGGTTTTTTCCTTCAATTTAATTAAAATCGTCAATTTTAAAAAAATTAAGCAGCGAATTTAATTTTGAAGCCATTTTATAAGCTGTTTATATATTTTCAGTATCTAAAACAATGTGAAATCACCAGGGATGTACATAAGCAGTGCTTAACCTTTAAATGATGTGCTATAACACTATACTAAACAGCAAAAATGATTTAGACAAGACAGCAATGACTGATACTCAGGCTTAGACTTGACCACAAGCCGAATAAGCAGAGTAGAAAATAGTGCAGCTGTAGAGAATGACTCACTGGTGTCAGCGAAACCCTAAACATGAGGCCCAACATAAATAACACGACCCCAAAATAAAACGCTTTCACTTTTACACACTAAGAAACTCACTCGAACATGTTTCTGCAGGACAGACAATAAAGAAAGAGTTATAGAGTCTACAGCTTCAGTCACATGGAGTCCAAACATCAGATCAAAGCCCTGTTAGCTTTGAAGGTGCTAATAGAGAACTGAGGTAGGTCTTTGGACCGGGTCTCATGAACATGGCAATAAAACATCAGCTCACATGAGTTAGCATGTAAAGGTAACACAGAGAACATTACTGTCAGACTCCACAATCCCTCATAACATCTGAGCTTCAAGCAAAGGGCTTCCACATTGAGCATCATTGAATAATTCAAAGAGAACTCTGGCAAAACTTGGTGATGGACAATGTGAGTGAGGATGTGAGTGAAGTATCAAAAATCATTATTTTCAACAAACCATTTCACATCAAACCACTTACCACACATGGCCGCCAAATGGTGGGGGGTAGGTGGCGCTGCAGCCTCACAGCTACAAGGTAGGAGTCCTTTTAAGGGGGCAGTTGTGGGCTGGAGGTTGGGGAACCAGGCTTTTGATCTCAAGGTTGCTAGTTCAGTCCCCTAAACTGCCAGGACACGATTAAAGTGCCCTTGAACAAGACACCTAACCCGCATCTGCCCCTCGGGTACTGTGGATAGGGCTGTTTCAGGCAAGTGTGGTTACTGCCCCCTAGTGTATGTATGTGGGTGTAGCTATTAGCTTTTTACCTTTGCGTCTGTGGTTTGCAATCCGATGGCCAAGCCTTCAAACACCGAGTGCAGGGAGAGAGACAGGAACAGCATGAAGGAGCGGAAGGAGGAGTGAGCCTGCAGATCCACGTGGACGTGGTGGGCGCTGCCCTCCAAATCGTTCACAGAGCGATGTCCGTGAGCGTGTCCGTGGCCCACTGGGGGCAGCAGAGGGGCAGTTTCCTCACTTCTGTGGCCAGTGCAGCTCAACACGAGCCTCTCCAGGATCAGGACGGTGAAGAAGCCACAGGCCATGATGAACTCGGCCACGGGGTAACTGCTCTGTTGAAACAAGAAAAGCGAGTTGAGGGAAGTTGCTCGGACAAGTTTCGGACACACGTGGAAACAACGGTCAGCTGTGCATCCGAGCAAACTCACGTCCAACACCTGCAGCTGCTCGCTTATATCAGACAGGTAGTCCGGGATAATGTCCAGGAGACAGGCAGCCAGGAAGACCCCTCCCGCAAAACAGCTGATAAAACTCAGCACTATCTGATGGGTTTCTGACGGAGAGAAGCAACACAACAAAATCAGAAAGGGTTAAAAACGATACAGTCACTCAGACACAGTCGGTCTCAGACACAGCCGGTCTCAGACACAGTCACAGTCAGTCTCAGACACGGCCGGTCTCAGACACAGTCAGTTTCAGACACAGTCACAGTCGGTCTCAGACACAGTCGGTCTCAGACACAGTCGGTCTCAGACACAGTCGGTCTCAGACACTGTCAGTTTCAGACACAGTCACAGTCGGTCTCAGACATAGTCGGTCTCAGACACAGTTGGTCTCAGACACAGTCACAGTCGGTCTCAGGCACAGTCACAGTCGGTCTCAGACACAGTCAGAGTCAGTCTTAGACACAGTGACAGCTGGTCTCAGACACAGTCGGTCTCAGACACAGTGACAGCCGGTCTCAGACACAGTCGGTCTCAGACACAGTGACAGCCGGTCTCAGACACAGTCACAGTCGGTCTCAGACACGGTCACGGTCGGTCTCAGACACAGTCAGTCTCAGACACAGTCACGGTCGGTCTCAGACACAGTTGGTCTCAGACACAGTCACAGTCGGTCTCAGACACAGTCGTTCTCAGACACAGTCGTTCTCAGACACAGTCTGTCTCAGACACAGTCACATCAGTCACAGTAGGTCTCAGACACAGTCACAGTCGGTCTCAGACACAGTCGTTCTCAGACACAGTCGTTCTCAGACACAGTCACAGTCGTTCTCAGACACAGTCACATCAGTCACAGTAGGTCTCAGACACAGTCAGTCTCAGACACAGTCACATCAGTCACAGTAGGTCTCAGACACAGTCAGTCTCAGACACAGTCGTTCTCAGACACAGTCGTTCTCAGACACAGTCACAGTCAGTCTCAGACACAGTCAGTCTCAGAGTTGCTGCACCTTTTTTCTAAAATCAAATGAATATTTGTTAATATTATTCTAATTATTAGAGCTCAACAGACACACATAATACCTTAATACAACCCCAGACATGGTATGTACTCCTCTCTTATGTTGTATTCTTTATTTGAAAAGACCATATAGCTCAGAGATTCAGTATATTACTCGATGCACAAGCTGATATTATTAAGTAAGCTACTGTATGAGGAGTATGAACAGAGTGTGAGGAGTATGAACAGAGTATGAGGAGTATGAAGAGAGTATGAGGAGTATGAAGAGAGTATGAGGAGTATGAACAGAGTACGAGGAGTATGAACAGAGTATGAGGAGTATGAACAGAATATGAGGAGTATGAACAGAGTATGAGGAGTATGAACAGAGTATGAGGAGTATGAAGAGAGTATGAGGAGTATGAAGAGAGTATGAGGAGTATGAAGAGAATACGAGGAGTATGAACAGAGTATGAGGAGTATGAAGAGAGTATGAGGAGTATGAACAGAATATGAGGAGTATGAACAGAGTATGAGGAGTATGAACAGAGTACGAGGAGTATGAAGAGAGTATGAGGAGTATGAACAGAATATGAGGAGTATGAACAGAGTATGAGGAGTATGAACAGAGTATGAGGAGTATGAAGAGAGTATGAGGAGTATGAAGAGAGTATGAGGAGTATGAAGAGAATACGAGGAGTATGAACAGAGTATGAGGAGTATGAAGAGAGTATGAGGAGTATGAACAGAATATGAGGAGTATGAACAGAGTATGAGGAGTATGAACAGAGTATGAGGAGTATGAAGAGAGTATGAGGAGTATGAAGAGAATACGAGGAGTATGAACAGAGTATGAGGAGTATGAAGAGAGTATGAGGAGTATGAACAGAATATGAGGAGTATGAACAGAGTACGAGGAGTATGAACAGAGTATGAGGAGTATGAACAGAGTATGAACAGAGTGTGAGGAGTATGAAGAGAGTATGAGGAGTATGAACAGAGTATGAGGAGTATGAACAGAGTGTGAGGAGTATGAACAGAGTATGAGGAGTATGAAGAGAGTATGAGGAGTATGAACAGAGTGTGAGGAGTATGAAGAGAGTATGAGGAGTATGAAGAGAGTACGAGGAGTATGAAGAGAGTACGAGGAGTATGAAGAGAGTATGAGGAGTATGAACAGAATATGAGGAGTATGAACAGAGTATGAGGAGTATGAAGAGAGTATGAGGAGTATGAACAGAGTATGAGGAGTATGAACAGAGTATGAGGAGTATGAAGAGAGTATGAGGAGTATGAACAGAGTATGAGGAGTATGAACAGAGTATGAGGAGTATGAACAGAGTGTGAGGAGTATGAAGAGAGTGTGAGGAGTATGAACAGAGTATGAGGAGTATGAACAGAGTGTGAGGAGTATGAAGAGAGTACGAGGAGTATGAAGAGAGTACGAGGAGTATGAACAGAGTGTGAGGAGTATGAACAGAGTATGAGGAGTATGAACAGAGTATGAGGAGTATGAACAGAGTGTGAGGAGTATGAACAGAGTGTGAGGAGTATGAACAGAGTATGAGGAGTATGAAGAGAGTGTGAGGAGTATGAACAGATATGAGGAGTATGAACAGAGTATGAGGAGTATGAAGAGAGTGTGAGGAGTATGAAGAGAATACGAGGAGTATGAAGAGAGTATGAGGAGTATGAACAGAGTATGAGGAGTATGAAGAGAGTGTGAGGAGTATGAAGAGAATACGAGGAGTATGAACAGAGTATGAGGAGTATAAACAGAGTACGAGGAGCATGAAGAGCTTCAGGAGTGCTCTGTCCAAGACAGATCTAAACCAGCTAAGGAGTCTGTAAAACACACTCAGCAAACTTCAGCGGAGTCCTTTGATGATGCTGTGATTGGCTCCGACTAGCGGGATAAAGTAGAAAATAGGGGATGAATGGATATTAACATACTTTAAGAAGTGTAAGCTAATAAAATATAAGACTTTTACAAACCCAATTTTAAATAATGCACAATATCATTTATTATCGTTACTGACAATATCAATATATGTCAATATCGTAAGTTTTTTACAACACAATACACATAATGATATTTAGTTTTTCTGAGATTTACTAAGTTGGAGTAGACAAAATAGAACCTGTGGTGTCACATATAAACAGACTACTATTACTTCTACTACAACTACTATTGCTATTATTATTATTATTATTATTATTATTATTATAATAACTACTACTATACACTGCACTAAATCCAGTTAAGCCACTTATGCATTTAGTCAATGCTTTTTAAGTACTGATGAAAACCAGGATAACATGATATCAAGAAAACACTATAAACCTGCCTGCAAAGCACTTTATGCTGTATCTGGCATATAAGTTGTTATTATAATTATTATTATTAATAATAATTATTATTATTATTATTATTAACATCAGTCTCATTTAAAATAACAACAGTAAAACTACAACCACAACTATAATATTTTTCATTCACACTGCACTAAATTCTGTTCAAAATAGCCCATTAATTATAATAATTATTATTATTATTATCATTACTACTACTACTATGTTGTAGCTCAGAGGCCTCTTATCAGTTTCCTTATCTGGCCACGCTAACTGTTCCCTCTTTCTTTGCGAGGTCTGTTCAGCATGTTTATCGTTGCTATCAGTTCTGCGTGGCTGGATGTCTTTGCTTGCCAGACAGTTCTTCTGCAGAAGGCTGATAGACACTATGACACTACCAACCTCGACTTTAGACATGATCTAATACCGCACCACCTTCTTATTTCCAGACATTTGATCAAATTTAAGTGGAGTTCTCGGAGGACTAAGTCTTCTTCCTTCTGCCTGGATGTTCCAGTGTTACTACAGTGTGACAGCACTGAACTCTTACGAAGTCTTGAGCTGTTTAACCTACTTTGCGTGAGCAGACTCCACCTCTCATTGGGCTCTCGATGCACAAGCTGGTGTTATCGAGTACGCTACTGACCGGAGATAACAACAACAATCAAAACTCCTCAACTCCACACGTTCACTACTTCATGCTTTAGTACAGGCTGCTGAGAGTGCACATTGAGAGTGTCCATACTGTGAGCTAACATAGGCTAAAGCTTGCATAGCTGCCTAAACAACACACCTAAAGCTGAAAGTGAGTGAACACGCTGCACCAGGAGAAGAAACTCAGACACCACCAGCCTCGTCTACAGTCTACCTCCTTAGATTGAACTCCTAGATGAGGATCATCTTCACTCGCGTGGAGCTGGTCTGGATCTGAAAAGACTGTTGTTGATCAGAAGACGGTGGTTTTCAGACTTTGTGAGAAAGCAGCCGTTTAAGATCACTCCACACCTAACCTGTTCATCATCTCCCAACAAACCACCACACAGAGTATGAGGAGTATAAACAGAGTATGAGGAGTATGAACAGAGTGTGAGGAGTATGAACAGAGTATGAGGAGTATGAACAGAGTGTGAGGAGTATGAACAGAGTATGAGGAGTATGAACAGAGTATGAGGAGTATGAACAGAGTATGAGGAGTATGAACAGAGTATGAGGAGTATGAACAGAGTGTGAGGAGTATGAAGAGAGTATGAGGAGTATGAACAGAGTATGAGGAGTATGAACAGAGTATGAGGAGTATGAACAGAGTGTGAGGAGTATGAACAGAGTGTGAGGAGTATGAACAGAGTATGAGGAGTATGAACAGAGTATGAGGAGTATAAACAGAGTATGAGGAGTATGAACAGAGTGTGAGGAGTATGAACAGAGTATGAGGAGTATGAACAGAGTATGAGGAGTATGAACAGAGTATGAGGAGTATGAACAGAGTGTGAGGAGTATGAACAGAGTGTGAGGAGTATGAACAGAGTATGAGGAGTATAAACAGAGTATGAGGAGTATGAAGAGAGTATGAGGAGTATGAAGAGAGTATGAGGAGTATGAAGAGAGTATGAGGAGTATGAACAGAGTATGAGGAGTATGAACAGAGTGTGAGGAGTATGAAGAGAGTATGAGGAGTATGAACAGAGTGTGAGGAGTATGAAGAGAGTATGAGGAGTATGAAGAGAGTATGAGGAGTATAAACAGAGTATGAGGAGTATGAAGAGAGTATGAGGAGTATAAACAGAGTATGAGGAGTATGAACAGAGTATGAGGAGTATGAACAGAGTATGAGGAGTATGAACAGAGTATGAGGAGTATAAACAGAGTATGAGGAGTATGAACAGAGTATGAGGAGTATGAACAGAGTATGAGTAGTATGAACAGAGTATGAGAAGTATGAACAGAGTGTGAGGAGTATGAACAGAGTATGAGGAGTATGAACAGAGTGTGAGGAGTATGAACAGAGTGTGAGGAGTATGAACAGAGTATGAGGAGTATGAACAGAGTGTGAGGAGTATGAACAGAGTGTGAGGAGTATGAACAGAGTGTGAGGAGTATGAACAGAGTATGAGGAGTATAAACAGAGTATGAGGAGTATGAACAGAGTGTGAGGAGTATGAAGAGAGTATGAGGAGTATGAAGAGCTTTGGGAGTGCTCTGTCCAAGACAGATCTAAACCAGCTAAGGAGTCTGTTAAACACACCTTCCTTTGATGACGCTGGGATTGGCTCCGACTAGCGGGATAAAGTGGAAAATAATGGATGAATGGATATTAATATACTTTAAGAAGTGTAAGCTAGTAATTTTTTTACAAACCCAATTTTAAATAATGCACAATATCATTTATCATCATTATTGACAATATCAATATATGTCAATATTGCACAGCCCTTAATATAATAGTAATATTACATTTTCATACCATTTCATTTCTAACTGAATCTAGGTCATGAATTCTGCAGAAACTAATCAGAAGCTTTCTGATTGCTCAATGCAATGTTGGTTCGGCTACATTACAGCACTCATCAATTCTTTTTTTGGGATAAAAAGCAACACGAGTTTCAGTTCCATGTTTTTTAAGGCTGGCAGGAATGCATGATATGGAGGGCTTTTGTAATCAGCTGACTCCAAGTTCCGTATGTCCTCAAGACAAGTTCTGTGTGTTCGTTCTCTCAAGGCCTGGGCATTACGAAGAGGCCTGCGAGATAAAGAAGTCACTCAAGATCAAATAACGTCCTCTGGTTTAGGCTCAGAGAGCAACTCCCCCTTTTATTGACACACAGCAAAACCACTGGCTGCTGAAGGGCTTCTATCAGTTGACTGATAAACATGGTAGTAAAGTATAAACAGCCCAGAGTGATCACAGAAAGAGAAGCAGGAACTAGAGACGAGTAGGTTACCCTAGAAACATACTTCAAGGTTGCAATGAAATAAGTAGAGGCAGCTATAAAAGTAGAGGTAGCTATAAAAATAAAACTCGAGTCTAAATTAGAGCAGGGCAATGTGACTATGTTTATTTTTATTGGTATACTTTATCTCAGCATATGCTGTTCTGAGCATTCTGTGGATATTGATACTGAAATGGTATCAGCACTGTTACTAGCACACAGTGTCAATACTGGTGACATAGCGATACTGAATACCAATACAGGTGCTGCTTACCTGAACGTCTGAGCTGCTTCTTACAGTCTTACAGAGTTAACGTTAGTCCAGAACTGCGTGACTCTCAGCATAATTTAGTCGTTAAATTGACTGTGGTGCAGCTCTGATGGTCAACTGTATCACTTATAAGGTCTCATAAGGTCTCGTAAGGTCTCATAAGGTCTCGTAAGGTCTCGTAAGGTCTCGTAAGGTCTCGTAAGGTCTCGTAAGGTCTCGTAAGGTCATGTAAGGTCTCGTAAGGTCTTGTTGCTTTGGCCAAAGTGCTGAAAACAGCTGCAGTTGACAGCATGAACAAGGGTGATATTGACTAAACTCTAACTCCAGCTGAGTCTGACGCTCTGAGCGTGTAACGCAACTGAACAACATGCATGTACCAGACAAACAACTTGATTAAGTCAAACATTCAGCTCCATTTTTGCCGTCAGAGAAGCTCCTGGGGGTCAGATGTACACAACACAGGTTTATATACATACTGTTTAGTTCTGTTTTCAACTGTTTTTAAACAATAAAGATATTTTACATTTACTTACACTGTTAACAACACAAGTCTTATTACTAATTACATTATAGTAAACACTACACATATACACAGCAATATATAATCAAGACTTATAGGTTTGGTGGGATAGATATAGGTAGTATCAGTATTGGCCCTGTATTTTAAGATCAGATATCGGTATCAAAAGTGAAAAAGTTGTATCAGTTCACCTCTAGCTATCAGAGTTGGTGTCCAAATGATATATATAGAGATATAATAGGAAAATGACAGCTGTTCTTTATATCCTGTGAGAGCTTCATGATGAATGGACCAATAGGAATGCTTCAAAGTCGCTTAGAATAAAACCTCTATAGATTAACTTACATTAAAAGTAAAGAGAGTTTTTGGTCTCTCTTGTAAAGTGACAATTTTGGAGATACTTGTGACGATATGCAGCAATATCGCATCAATAATTTCATCAATAAATTGCAAAAATGGTACTAGGACAACAAAGACAACTGCTCTGAGTAAAGTAAAAACCTTGTGATGCAGGGAGGTCAGTAGCAGTGGATTATTATATGGTATACATAATTTGTAGTAATAATAATAATAATAATAATAATAATAATAATAATAGAGGTATAAACCACAATATATGTTATATCAATAACTCCATCATATTGTATTGTATTGAAATATTGTGGTATTGGGGGTCTTCGGTGATTTCCAGTATCACAGAATGAGAAATCCTAAATATCCTGATATCCTAAAGTATCATGATCTCATTTTTTGGTATACAGCTCACCTTTAGTAAAAAGTACCAGATCAGATCAAAAAACACCTGATGTGCTGAGTTCCCCATAGAGCCATTACAGGGGAACATCCAACATCTATCAGCCTAGACCTGACTTCTGTACGGCTCTGTTCTCTTTCTTTGGGTCCCAAATAAACTTTAACATAGACACTATCACTGAAAGTGTATAGAACTACAATAGGAGTAAATGAAAGTTAGCTGAAGTTAGCTTATTTAGTGATTGAGCTTCATAAATCTGCTCTTACCTGTTCCACTTGTTTCACGGAACCATTTCATCCGGGCGGGAATGAAGCCAAAGAAGAGGGTGAGGATCAACAAGCCGACCAGGGCTCCTATTTTGACCTGGAGAAGATACTCCATCTCCGCTCAGTAGCAGCTGGCTAACTAAACAGGCTAACATACATACACACAGAACCTGCTGGTAAACAAACCCAGCGCGGGGAGAAGAGTCCGCTAAAACACCCCGAAACGACTTTTAACTACCAGTCAGTTCGCTGGGTAACTCACTAGCGCCACCAGGCTTTGAAAGAAGAGCTTAAATGAAGCCCGGCTGCTCATTTTCGGTGTTTCTCTGAGAGCTGCTGCTGTTACGGTCCATGTTGTTCTCCGGCTTAGCTCCTCCCCTGTGTCACGGATTCCGATAAGCCCCGCCTCCCGCGCGGGTTCGAGCCCACAATCTGTTTTCTGTTTGGAGTATAATTTATAATATTTTGCTATAGTTTTATTCTTAACACAAAAAAATCCCAAGTTTACAAAAAATAAACAAAACAAAACAAAATTTAAAAATATATAAAAGCCTACCAGCCAATCAGCGGACACATGGGCGGGGCTTGTCGTAATACGACTGGTGGACTCTTTCACTTGTGCCTGCCACAGAACTGTAATGTCCAAATAAATATGATAAATAAATATGATAAATATGAGCCGAGTTTTGTTTTATTCTCAATGTACATTCACTGTTTAGAGGTTTTAGGGAGTTAGACTTTTAGAAAATGATACACGATTAAACACGCTGGTCCAGCAGAGGGCAGCAGAGCTCACAGCACTTAACTAACAGGCACATGACAGTCTTGTGACTGTAAGCAGTCATGTGGAGTGTTTCCCAACTTCAGCTTGTCCTTCCACAACCGGTCATGCTGACATACACTGGGTTTGTTTATTAGTGCATTTATCACTATTAATAGGAAACCCACTGGTAAGCCAATTTAGTTAAACGTGGTAAAGATGGTGACTTCTTGTCTGAATTTATGACTAAATTTCAATAGAATGTTGACACCGTATGAAAGGTATCATGCAATATACTAATATATTGTCTCTGTCCAAAGAAAAACATGTCTGTCAGGTTTTATTTTTTTACATAAATATAATGCAGCAGCTGTCATGTAGATTGTGTGAAAGTCTCATAATGAATGGACCAATAGAAATGCTCCAAAATAAATTCTGGTTCCATTGACTTAGATAGATAGATAGATGGATAGATGGATGGATGGATGGATGGATGGATGGATGGATAGATAGATAGATAGATAGATAAATAGATAGATAGATAGATAGATAGATAGATAGATAGATAGATAGATAGATACTTTATTGATCCCGAATGAAATTTAGCAAGTAAAGAAGTAAAGACAGGTGCTTACCTGAGACAAGTGTGCTTGGAAGTAAGAGATGATTGATCAATCAATCAATTAACTTTTATTTCCACTCGGTAATACATTAAGGGGTAACCTTCATTTTTTAATACAACTGGGCATTTACAACTTAAAGGGACTGAAAACATAAATTAAAATTAGAATCAAGGAAGCTAAAATAAGGAAGTTTATGAGTAAAACAATAAGAATTCAATGTAAAATCATTAGAAAAAACAGGCAAACAATATAAAAGTTAGTTAAGAAGAAATAAATAATTCAGAATAAAAGAATAAGTGGACAGGCTAAAAAATATAAAGCGATGAAATGAGATAATAATTACAATAGAACAATAGAATATAAATATAATTAAGTAATAGAAGATTAAAAAATGAGGTAAATTAAATAACACCAAGATTATGAAGAAAGTAAATGATGAAAACCTAAAATAGGACAGGAAATAAAATAAATAAAAGTGTGAAATGAAAAATAAATAAAATGGCTAAAGGTAAAACAGAAAAATTAGATAAATAAAAGGACAAAATAAATAAAATAAATAAAAGTTTTAAATGATTTAGTGACACCAGCGAGTTGAATTTTAGAGTTTCACTGGTGCTCTGTAGCTAAAAGCAGATGAAGGTCTAGCAGAGCCCACCGTGCAGAAGGGCTGACACTCCTACACTGGATTGTACAGCCACAGCAGAAGCTGTTCGGATGAGCCCACCAGGGTTGCAGACCCATGATCTCCCGGGATCAATGGCCACCTAAACCCATGCAGGCGTTGGGCGAGAAAACAAGTTGGGTACATCCTGGTTTTACTTCCCTGTGGCTCTGTCTATTAGTCTTAGACTCGTGTGTAGTACAGGCTGAGATCATGGTGCTGTGTTTTGTATCTGTTTGATTTTTTCGTTGTGCTGTAACTGCAACGCCGAGCTCTTTGAAATGCAGTTTATTAAGTCCATAAAATGGATCTCCAAGGCTGAGTGCGTATTCAAGTCAGGCACTGCTCAGCATCGTCCTGCCGCATAGATCCAACAAGAACACTCACGATAGAGGTGGGCGATACCGGGAAGTTTGGTATCAATCCGATTCCAAGTAAACACAGAGCCAGTATCACCGATACCGATACTTTTTAATATTTAAGCTTCATAGATCCAAAGGATCCAAAAGACCTAGAAAAGAATTTAGCAAAACATTGTATATGACAACAAAATACTTTATTATAACAATCAACATTTTTGTTTAGAAACAATGCAGCAGTAACAAAACTAAATTTGCCTTAACATTAGGAAAATAAATCTTTTTTTGAGGTAAAAACAACCTAAAATAAAACCTCCAGAAGTAAAGGGCCGACAAACCACAATACAACAAACGTTACACACCACAACAAATCCTGTAAACAGTTTCAAACTTATTCTGTCTAACAATACAATGAAAATTTTTTAAAAAATAAGGAATTTATTCCATTCAGTGCATTTCTGGCTTTAAACTAAATAAAAACAATAAGTGAAAATTAAATAAAGTATAAATAAAGTCTTTTTCTTGAATAAAGAGTGTAAAAAATATAACTTAAAGCTAATTAAAACAATCTTCTGAGGTTAGAGAGCGGAAAAAACACAGCGCACTGAGCGCAGCGCTGATAGAGAGTAGACTTTGATGAATCCAGTGCGCAGCAGTCAGTGCATGCGGGAGAAAAAAAAGCTAGTTCTCACTTTCTCTTTCTTTACATTCAGATTTTAAATGTTTCCCAGAATAGAGACAGTACTGCACCAGTTAGCTGCTGTAGCTGCACTGTAGAAGCAGCATTTGGTCAAATTTCTTATAATATATGGCTCTGGCTGCATGCAGGAATATTTCGGCCAAGAGGGGGCGCCATTCTGGTATCTTTGGTATTTTGGGGAAAGTTTATGTTGATCACATACTGCTTACTACTTACTGTAGAATCAGTACATGAGCAGTATGTGGCCATTTCGAACAAAGACAAACAGTTTCAGGCTGTAGGCGGACCCTTATTTCAGCCACGCCCCTATTTCAGCCACGCCCCTGTGTTTTAGAATGTTTATGAGCATCCCTGTAGCTCATAGACACATGGTAACCAGTAGGATCTGACTGTCTTAAAAGTAAACCTAAATTGTAAAAGTCTACCCATAGACAGGTAGGTGGCAGTATTGTTACAGTTTACCTGTACACAGGTAGGTGAAGGTAGTGTTACAGTTTACCTGTACACAGGTAGGTGAAGGTAGTGTTACAGTTTACCTGTACACAGGTAGGTGAAGGTAGTGTTACAGTTAACCTGTACACAGGTAGGTGAAAGTAGTGTTACAGTTTACCTGTACACAGGTAGGTGAAGGTAGTGTTACAGTTTACCTGTACACAGGTTGGTGAAGGTAGTGTTACAGTTTACCTGTACACAGGTAGGTAAAGGTAGTGTTACAGTTTACCTGTACACAGGTAGGTGAAGGTAGTGTTACAGTTTACCTGTACACAGGTAGGTGAAGGTAGTGTTACAGTTTGCCTGTACACAGGTAGGTGAAGGTAGTGTTACAGTTTGCCTGTACACAGGTAGGTGAAGGTAGTGTTACAGTTAACCTGTACACAGGTAGGTGAAGGTAGTGCTACTGTTAACCTGTACACAGGTAGGTGAAGGTAGTGTTAGAGTTTATCTGTACACAGGTAGGTGAAGGTAGTGTTAGAGTTTACCTGTACACAGGTAGGTGAAGGTAGTGTTAGAGTTTATCTGTACACAGGTAGGTGAAGGTAGTGTTACAGTTTACCTGTACACAGGTAGGTGAAGGTAGTGTTACAGTTTACCTGTACACAGGTAGGTGAAGGTAGTGTTACAGTTAACCTGTACACAGGTAGGTGAAGGTAGTGTTACAGTTAACCTGTACACAGGTAGGTGAAGGTAGTGTTAGAGTTTATCTGTACACAGGTAGGTGAAGGTAGTGTTACAGTTTACCTGTACACAGGTAGGTGAAGGTAGTGCTACTGTTAACCTGTACACAGGTAGGTGAAGGTAGTGTTACAGTTAACCTGTACACAGGTAGGTGAAGGTAGTGTTAGAGTTTATCTGTACACAGGTAGGTGAAGGTAGTGTTAGGAGTCTTACCCCTGGACTCTTATTGGTATAGTGGTATAAGGTAGTTAGGTGGGGAATTGAACACCAGTCTACTGCATGGAGGGCAGCTGTGTAACCCACTACACTATACCAGTCTTACACCCTGACACTTTATGAGGAACAGCATTCAGAAGTCAGTATTTGTTAAGAACACCACATGTAACTATGAGAATTGGCTCTTCTTTTTGTAGTAGCTGCTGGACGAACTCACTCTCGCTCTATGACGGCTGCAGGAGACCTTCCGGCACTACAGCGTGTAAAGCAATACCTTCAAGGACCTTGTACAAAGTTATATCCAGTGAGGCAGAGGGCTCGAACCAATAGGGTCAGTGGGATTCGTGTGATGAATAGAGAACAGGGTCAGTTTGGATACAGCGTTTTATGATAGCTGTTGACCGTATAGGCTAGCGGGACCTAAACTTTTTTTCTTGGCTTGAAAACTCCATTTGCAGTACACTTGCCCTCAGCCAACCACATGGGAAGTGTTGCACATGCAGGTAAATGTTTTTATTGAACAGGCAGCAAGGAAGGACCGGTGACCAACTCTACTTGAGTGACCCGGAGTAGCAGGCAGGTCACTTCTAGCCCTGTACTTTTTAATACTGACATCAAACACCCTACAGCCCAACACAGAGTAGCACCAATAGCGCATGGCTACATGCTATCAATCCCAACATAAGCAATAACACTAATAAATAATAATATGATGCAATAACACCTATACTGCTCTTGTTAAGGTACAAGCTCAGTTATCTTATCTTAACAACAAATATTGTCCACTTCTTTGCCACTTCTGGATGGAACTGGTTTGAAGTTTGTTTTTGGTTATGTACAAACTGAGCAGGCTCTGGGCAGATATCTGTAAATGCACTAAACTCTGTTTTTGAAATTCCTATTGCTGAAGAACCTTTAGTGTGATTGTTAGAAGATGTTCTCCAGGGCTTTGATGGTAGGGGCCAGATTTATCTTCTTCAAGTTTTATTTGCAGCAGCAATTATGTGTATTACTGTTAACTGGCTAACAGATACTCCTCTAGCATGTGAAACCTGGACACAGTGCCTATGGGAATTACATAACTTGGAAGAAAAAGCATAATTTGAGACTGCAGAGGCAGAAATGTATCTGAAGATGGAGTCCAGTAATGACAATAATATACTCAGGACATTGTGTATTGGAACTCAGATGTATAGCATCCCCCTGATTCTTTTACATCTGTCTGGTTTTTGCTACTTATAAACAAGTAAGTGTAAATCTCAGTGTGAATTCAAGATTCAAGAGTTTTATTGTCACATGCACAGCAGAAACAGGCCGTTACACTATAACCGTTACAATAAAATTCTTACTTTGCTGCTCCACCAATTACCAATAGACAAAGATAACAACATAAAATACAAAACATACAAAATATATAAAGCATAATAATGTATTGTAAGTAGAAGTAAAAAAAAAAATAAAAAATAAAAAGTTACATGTGCTTATATGTGTATGGTATGGAGTATGGAGAGCAGCAGCAGTACAGTGAGTGTAAACAGTATTGAATGTAAACGGCAGTACAGTGAGTGTAAACAGTATTGAATGTAAACAGCAGTGCAGTGAATGTAAACAGTATTGAATGTAAACAGCAGTGCAGTGAGTGTAAACAGTATTGAATGTAAACAGCAGTACAGTGAGTGTAAACAGTATTGAATGTAAACAGCAGTACCAGTGAGTGTAAACAGTATTGAATGTAAACAGCAGTGCAGTGAGTGTAAACAGTATTGAATGTAAACAGCAGTACAGTGAGTGTAAACAGTATTGAATGTAAACAGCAGTGCAGTGAGTGTAAACAGTATTGAATGTAAACAGCAGTACAGTGAGTGTAAACAGTATTGAATGTAAACAGTATTGTATGTAAACAGCAGTACAGTGAGTGTAAACAGTATTGAATGTAAACGGCAGTACAGTGAGTGTAAACAGTATTGAATGTAAACAGCAGTACAGTGAATGTAAACAGTATTGAATGTAAACAGCAGTGCAGTGAGTGTAAACAGTATTGAATGTAAACAGCAGTACAGTGAGTGTAAACAGTATTGAATGTAAACAGCAGTACCAGTGAGTGTAAACAGTATTGAATGTAAACAGCAGTGCAGTGAGTGTAAACAGTATTGAATGTAAACAGCAGTACAGTGAGTGTAAACAGTATTGAATGTAAACAGCAGTGCAGTGAGTGTAAACAGTATTGAATGTAAACAGCAGTACAGTGAGTGTAAACAGTATTGAATGTAAACAGCAGTGCAGTGAGTGTAAACAGTATTGAATGTAAACAGCAGTACAGTGAATGTAAACAGTATTGAATGTAAACAGCAGTGCAGTGAGTGTAAACAGTATTGAATGTAAACAGCAGTACAGTGAGTGTAAACAGTATTGAATGTAAACAGCAGTGCAGTGAGTGTAAACAGTATTGAATGTAAACAGCAGTACAGTGAGTGTAAACAGTATTGAATGTAAACAGCAGTGCAGTGAGTGTAAACAGTATTGAATGTAAACAGCAGTACAGTGAGTGTAAACAGTATTGAATGTAAACAGCAGTACAGTGAATGTAAACAGTATTGAATGTAAACAGCAGTGCAGTGAGTGTAAACAGTATTGAATGTAAACAGCAGTACAGTGAGTGTAAACAGTGTTGAATGTAAACAGTATTGTATGTAAACAGCAGTACAGTGAGTGTAAACAGTGTTGAATGTAAACAGTATTGTATGTAAACAGCAGTACAGTGAGTGTAAACAGTATTGAATGTAAACAGCAGTGCAGTGAGTGTAAACAGTATTGAATGTAAACAGCAGTACAGTGAGTGTAAACAGTGTTGAATGTAAACAGTATTGTATGTAAACAGCAGTACAGTGAATGTAAACAGTATTGAATGTAAACAGCAGTACAGTGAGTGTAAACAGTATTGAATGTAAACAGCAGTACAGTGAGTGTAAACAGTATTGAATGTAAACAGCAGTACAGTGAGTGTAAACAGTATTGTATGTAAATAGTAATGTATGTAAACAGCAGTACAGTGAATGTAAATAGTATTGTATGTAAACAGCAGTACAGTGAGTGTAAACAGTATTGTATGTAAACAGTATTGTATGTAAACAGCAGTACAGTGAGTGTAAACAGTATTGAATGTAAACAGCAGTACAGTGAGTGTAAACAGTATTGAATGTAAACAGCAGTACAGTTAGTGTAAACAGTATTGAATGTAAACAGTATTGAATGTAAACAGCAGTACAGTGAGTGTAAACAGTATTGTATGTAAACAGTATTGTATGTAAACAGCAGTACAGTGAGTGTAAACAGTATTGAATGTAAACAGCAGTACAGTGAGTGTAAACAGTATTGTATGTAAACAGTATTGAATGTAAACAGCAGTACAGTTAGTGTAAACAGTATTGTATGTAAACAGTATTGTATGTAAACAGCAGTACAGTGAGTGTAAACAGTATTGTATGTAAACAGTATTGTATGTAAACAGCAGTACAGTGAGTGTAAACAGTATTGTATGTAAACAGTATTGTATGTAAACAGCAGTACAGTGAATGTAAACAGTATTGTATGTAAACAGCAGTACAGTGAGTGTAAACAGTATTGTATGTAAACAGTATTGTATGTAAACAGCAGTACAGTGAATGTAAACAGTATTGTATGTAAACAGCAGTACAGTGAATGTAAACAGTATTGTATGTAAACAGCAGTACAGTGAATGTAAATAGTATTGTATATAAACAGCAGTACAGTGAATGTAAACAGTATTGTATATAAACAGCAGTACAGTAAGTGTGAGGTACAGTTAAAATCAGACCAGTTAAAGCCAGTTCAGATAGGAGAGGTTGGAGAGGTAGTGTGTGAGGTGTTCAGAAGCCTGATGGCCTGTGAGTAGAACCTGTTTGTCAGTCTTGTGGTCCTGGACTTCACACTCCTGTAACGTCTGCCTGAAGGTAAAAGTGTGAAGAGTGTGTGCTGGGGGTGTGTACTGTCCCTGATTATGTTGTGGGCCCTCCTGGTGACCCTGGTGTGGTAGATGTTCTGCAGTGAGGGGAAGGATGCTCCTGGGATAGACTGTGCAGTTTTCATCACACGCTGGAGAGCCTTTCTGTCCTGAGCAGTAGAGTTTCCATACCAGACGATGCTGGAGCTGGTAAGAACACTCTCAATCATACTCCTGTAGAAGGTGCTGAGAGTTTTGGCTGGCATACCAAATTTTCTCAGCCTTCTCAGAAAGTACAGTCGCTGCTGGGACTTCCTGATGATGATCTGAGTGTTGTGGGACCAGCTGAGATCTTTACTGATGTGGATGTCTCACAGCGTGCTCGTAAACACTTGATGTTCGGTATTTTGGTTGCAGGTAAATGTATAAAATGATTGCATGACTTAATATGCTGGTCTTCACATCTTCACATATAATGAATGTCCAGAATGATGACCTGAGATGACGATAGAGTAACCTCTATACACACCAAGAATTAAGTGTTGTCTGTCAAAGGCAGGGACGAAACAGTTGCATGAAACACCTGAAGCACTTGAAATGTTGTGGATGTGTCTTGATTTTAATCTAAACGAGGTTGAACACGTCAGTGTTCAGGCTGGTCAGGTGTGAAAGTGTCATTCTGCTCCTGGAGGTCCAGGGCTCTGTGCAACTGAGTGATTGTCCTCCTTTAGCACACCCGCCGGACCTGCTTGGTGTGTGCGAGCATGAAATCGCCGCTCTGTGCTGGCCCCCAGGAAAGGCTGACCTTTGCGACGCACTTTCTTTGCACCTCCGAGTCTGTGTTTGCTTTTAGATGCCAGCCTTAGCGAGAGCGCGAGCTTGTGGGTGAAGTTAGGCAAAGCCAGAGCGAGAGTAAAGTTTCTCATTTAATATTCCTCCTGCCAACTGAGCCCCACGCCGCTGAGTGAGCGCCGCTCCCCGAGGCATCAATAATACAAGAGGAAGTTATTGTTCCGCTGTGGGCGACACTGCCACAGAATTAAAGGGCTTGTGGGGAGGCAGCGCCGGCCCTTTCACTGCTTCTGCTCAGGTTTCCGGCCCTGCAGACAGCGCTCAGACACGGGAGAGATGATTCTGTACATTAGTGAAGGGCCTGATTGTCTGGAGCTGGAGACACAGCCGCGCTCTCGCTCTATGACGGCTGCGGGAGACCTCCTGGCACTACAGCGTGTAAAGCAATACCTTCAAGGACCTTGTACAAAGTTATATCCTGTGAGGCAGAGGGCTCGAAACAATAGGGTCAGTGGGATTCGTGTGATGAATAGAGAACAGGGTCAGTTTGGATACAGTGCTTTATGATAGCTGTTGACCGTATGGGCTAGGGGGGCCTAAACTTTTTGTCTTGGGGGGGTGTATGCAACGTTTGTGGTTGGCTGAGGGCAAGTGTATTGTAGAGTTTTCTTCAAATGTATTGTAGCAATGGGAGAAAATGAAACATGGGAGCTGTTGTACATGCGGGTAAATGCTCTTTTATTGAACAGGCAGCAAGGAAGGACCGGTGACCAACTCTACTTGAGTGACCCGGAGTAGCGGGCAGGTCACTTCTAGCCATGCACTTTCTAACACTGACATCAACCACCATACAGCCCAACACAGAGTAGCACCAATAGCGCATGGCTACATGCTATCAACCCCAACATAAGCTATAACACTAATAAATAATAATATGATGCAATAACACCTATACTGCTCTTATTTTAATAACAAATATTGTCCACTTCTGTCCAGTACCATGACGCAACAGTGTGGACAGTAGTGGGACATTACAGTGTTTTATGTTACTATATTTGTTTTACTAGAGTTCCTAGAAAGTGCAATACAAAAACACAATATGGCCAAAAGTATGTAGACACTAATTACTGAGCTCAGGTTTTACTGAGAGGTGTTGCCTATATAATCAAGCACTCAGGGTGTGTCTCAAACCCTAGTGAGTGTCTAAGTAGGCTGTCTAGGTAGCAGCTGTGTAAGTAGCAGTGTTCTCTCCTCATCTCTCCTCATAAAACAGATTACTGAGACGCTCTAGTTAGAGAGAGACTGCGTCACGGCTTGTTCCCGCCCACTGCAGCACGCCACCGGAGGTTTAGCTGGTTGCTAAGGTACCTGCCAGTATCCAAAACAATAGCCAGAGGCTTTAAAAAAATCTGCTAGCATGAATGCTAATGTCTGGAGTATAAAAGTGTAAATGGTGAAGGACTCGTTACAGAGTTGATAATAAAATACTGTTTTGTGTGATTATATGACCAGAAACACATTAAAACTCCAGAGAGAATCAAAATAACTCACATTTTAAAACCACTTCACTGCTCCTAGATTAGCCTGCACTGCATCATGGGATTGTCTTAGTGGCTGAGGAAGCGTTCAATACTTTCTTAAAATCAGGTCTAAATAAGGTTCCTCAGTACCAGCATGTTTAAGGTATGTAAGAATTGGGACAGTCTACATGTCGGGAGCGCATACTATGACGTAAAATGCTGCCTATGTAGGAGCTCAGTAGGATTTGAGACAGACCCATAGTCATGTAGTCTCCATAGAAAACCATTGACAGTACAGTGGGTTGTATTTAAGAGCTCATTCTCTAAAGAGTCTTTAAACATAGCTCAGACATAGGATGCCACCTTTACATACAAAAACATGTGAGAAATGTTTAATTTGCTAGAGCTGCCTCGGACAACTGTAAGTGCTAGTGTTGTGAAATTATATAAATAATATACTATATAATAATATAATATACACTACATGAAAGTCCTGGATATGATGTGGGTGTTCTCTAAAAGTTAACAAAATTTCATATTTGAAATGTGAAAACTTGCGCAAGTCACCTTATTTACACCTGGACATTCAACTGAACACCTTGTTACAGTTCTCAGATATTTACATGCTCATCTTTGCTTGGCATGATGAACATGCTACGATATGATGGCCCCAGACAGCTTATCTGCAGAACTATTTTAGCTTACCAGCTCACTCGTTTTACACTATTCACTGTTTACTTTGAGTTCTAATTATTCGTATATAATAATTACTATTAGTATTCGGGAACTCAGTGCTTAGTTTAATTTTGCAGTGTCACCATAATATTGCATAACATTGCAGTAATGGTATAACAAGAGCTCCTCAAAGCTACCTGGTCTCATATATCATCCTCAAGCCTTCATACAGTCCCTCCAGAAATCAGCCAGCTGGCACGTACCACGATGATGGCGCTGAAACCTGAAGCTCCAGTTGAAGCTTTTGTGCATCCAATTGAATCTCAAAGACTGGGAGGGGGAACAGAGCAAAGAAGTGACACTCGCTGACAGAGAGAGAGAGAGAGAGAGAGAGAGAGAGAGTTAGGGAGAGAGAGAGAGAGAGAGAGAGAGAGTTAGGGAGAGAGAGAGAGAGAGAGAGAGAGAGAGTTAGGGAGAGAGAGAGAGAGAGAGAGGGAGAGAGAGAGAGAGAGAGAGAGAGAGAGTTAGGGGGAGAGAGAGAGAGAGAGAGAGAGTTAGGGAGAGAGAGAGAGAGAGTTAGGGAGAGAGAGAGAGAGTTAGGGAGAGAGAGAGAGAGTGAGAAAGATAAAGAAAGTGATCTTAGTACTCTTGCAGAATTTTAATCAGCAGTTCTTTTGAAGACGCCTACGACTCACATGGATTATGACCCAAAAGGTTTTTATAGCCTAAAATTTAAAGACTAGACTTTAAAAAATGTAAGTTTAATGAAAAGCCGGTTTAAATAGACGCTTTGAAATGCAACACCTGTTGCAATCAAGAACGTACACGCGACCTAAGGATCAATGTAGCAGATCAACCTATAGCAGTCGGCCTTTCTTTGTGAAAGTGTAGTCGAGTGACAGTGGCCAGTCATTAACATTTTATGTCCACTCCGCAGCGTGACATTTTACTCCCTCGGCGTCTTCGGCGGCTCCTAAAGGAGCTCTGTAGCAGGTGCAAAGAGGCAGAGCTATGTCCACACTGATCTGAAGCTTGCTCAGGATGGGAAGGTTTGGAATTCTGATGTGGCTGATTGTCTTATTGGGGGAAGTATCGACTACTGCTGAAGGTAGGGAAGTGATTTAGTTTGTCTTTTTTTCTGGTATTTCAGAACAAGAGTCTGAAAATGTTGCTTTAGTTTAATTAACTATCTAAGCATCTAACCATCTCACTATTCATCTAACCTCTAACCAACCATCTAACTATCCATCTAACCATCTCACTATTCATCTAACCATCTAACCAACCATCTAACTATCCATCTAACCATCTCACTATTCGTCTAACCAACCATCTAACTATCCATCTAACCATCTAACTATCTAACTATCCATCTATCTAACAATGTCTCTCTATTTAATCATCTTCCCATCTAACTGTCTAACTATACATCTATCTAACCATCATTCTAACTATTAAACAATCTTCCCATCTAACTATCCATTTAACTATCCATCTATCCATCTAACCATCTAACTATCTGTCTAACTATCCATCTAACCATCTAACTATCCATCTATCTAACCATCTAACTACCTAACTGTTTAGCCATTTGTCCATCTACCCATCTAACTATCTAACCATCTAACTGTTAAGCCATTTTCCATCTAACCATCTCGCTATTTGTCTAACCATCTAACCAACCATCTAACTATCCATTTAACCATCTTTCTCAAATTTACCAGAACCTCAGAACCAGCAGACAATCAGCTTAAAGCTGATGTAATGCTGGACCTCTTCTTATCTAATTGTCTAACTATCCATCTATCTAACCATCTATCTAACTATTTAACCATCTTCCTATCTAACTATCCATCTAGCCATCTAACCATCTAACTATCTAACGATCTATCTAACTATTTAACAATCTTCCTATCTAATTATCCATCTAGCCATCTAACCATCTAACTATCTAACCATCTAACTATTTAAACTTTTTTGCTTCTAACTATCCATCTAACTATCTAACGATCTATCTAACTATTTAACCATCTTCCTATCTAACTATCCATCTAGCCATCTAACTATCTAACCATCTAACTATCTAACCATCTAACTATTTAAACTTTTTTGCTTCTAACTATCCATCTAACTATCTGACTATCTAACTATCCATCCATCTATCTAACTATTTAACCATCTTCCTATCTAATTATCCATCTAACCATCTAACTATCTAACTATCCATCTATCCAACCATCCAACTATTTAACCAACTTCCCATCTAACTATCCATCTAACCATCTAACTATCTAACTGTCCATCTATCCAACCATCTATCTAACTATTTAACCATCTTCCCATCTAACTCTCCATCTAACCATCTAACTATCCAACTATCTAACCATCTAACGATCTAATTATCTAACTATCTTCCCATCTAACTATCTAATTATGTAACCATCTTCTTATCTAACCAGCTAACTATGCATCTAACTATCCAACTATCCATCTATCTAACCATCTAACTACCTAAGTGTTTAGCCATTTGTCCATCTACCCATCTAACTATCTAAATATTTAACCATATAACTATCTAACCATCTAACTATCTAACTGTTTAGCCATTTTTCCATCTAACCATCTCACTATTTGTCTAACCATCTAACCAACCATCTAACTATCCATCTAACCCTCTTTCTCAAATATACCAGAACCTCAGAACCAGCAGCCAATCAGCTTAAAGCTGATATAATGCTTGCTCTGTTTAGTTACCCCAATGCATTCGTCAAACTATCCATCTATCTAACAATGTCTCTCTATTTAATCATCTTCCCATCTAACTGTCTAACTATACATCTATCTAACCATCATTCTAACTATTAAACAATCTTCCCATCTAACTATCCATTTAACTATCCATCTAACCATCTAACTATCTGTCTAACTATCCATCTAACCATCTAACTATCCATCTATCTAACCATCTAACTATATAATTTAACTATATAATATAATTTAAAAATGTGAAGCTGTGGTTGTATTTGTATTCGTGGTGGTATATACTACTCATCATATGTACGATCAGTGACAGCACTGAAACCCTGTACTTTGTTCCAGAGATTAAAAAAGAAGGCCAAAAAGAAGTGATCCTAAAAGAGCTGGTGGAGATATGGCGGAAGGGTGGAGGATGGCATCCTCGCAGAGAGCAACCATCTCCAGAAGGAGCGGCAGATCAGCAAATTCGTTCGGTTGTACGAGGTATCGTTGGGAGTCTCAAGTCTTTTGGACTTTTACCCAAGAAGGATCTACCACCTCTCAACAAGCGGCTTGATCGGAACAGACTCTCGGGATTTCTCTACAACATCTCCATGTACCTTCAGGAGATGAGCGCCGAGCTCGATGATGGCCATCTGCCTTTCGGCGACGATCAATTCTGGGAGAACTTGTTGTACTCTTTCCTTCAGTCTGAAGGACGAACCCCGCTTGGGCCATGGGATGGGAGGGTTCCTCCCAGACCAAGCTTCAAACTCCAGGATCTTTTCCTATCTCTGCGAGGAAGCCCTCACTGGGACGGACTACTAGGGCTGGTGCAGAGCATCCTAACCTTCATAGAGCGGCAGCCACAAAGGCCTATCCTGACCTTCGTGTCACAGCACTGGAAGACCATCAGTGCTTTGCTTGACACGGCTCTGCAGGCTCTGGTCAGCGGGACCTACGGCCAAGCCAGCGCGGGTCTCCAGGGATTTATTTGTGTCCTGAAAGGACGGAGCGACTGCGCTTTCAACCTGAGCTGGTTGCAGCAGCTCCTCACGTTCCTGGAAACGAGGAACTGGAAGCCCGTGGTGAACCTGCACCCTGCAGGGGCAGCCGCCGACCACAGGGACGGCGCTCCCTCGACTGGACGTTTCAAGCCGTTCAGTGTTCCACCTGAGGTCTTGCGTGAGGAGAACCTCTATGTGAGCAATGTGTCCCATGAGACGGAGGGTCTCACCTCAATGCAAAAGCTGCTCCTGCAGGCCCTGTCCAGGTCGAACGCCGGAGAGAGGGCTGCCCAGTTCGCTGAGAATAACCCTGCCCTCCTGCAGGGTCTTGATGGCCTGAGACGTGGACTCCTGCACAGGGTGGGCAGCACTGTGTATAGTAACCTGAAAAGGAAGGTGTCACGGGTGACCATGGCGCTGCTGGATGATCTAGGGAGCATGGTGGGGGAGCCACAGTCCAGCGTCCACGGAAGATGCTCTGTGGGCAAGTTTATTCCAAAATCTTTATGTATAGTTTGTGTTTGTATTTAAACCACTGTATCAGCTCCACTGACCATACAGGAGCTCCACTTACAGACTGTAGTTCATCTGATTCTCTGTATACTTTATTACTTTGTTCTTTAATGATCAGGACCACCACAGGACCACCACAGAGCAGGCATTATGTGGGTGGTGGATCATTCTTAGCACTGCAGTGACACTACTGACATAGTGTGTGTTGTGCTGGTGTGAGTGGATCAGTGTACATACACTGATCAGCCATAACACTAAAACCTCCTCCTTGTATCTATGCATACTGTCCATTGTATTCTGTTCTTTAATGATCAGGACCCCCACAGGACCTCCACAGAGTAGGTACTATTAGGGAGGTGGATCATTCTCAGCACTGCAGTGACACTGGCATAGTGGTGGTGTGTTAGTGTGTTAGTGTGTGGTGTGCTGGTGTGAGTGAATCATACAGCAGTGCTGCTGCTGCTGGACTGAGAATCGTCCACCAACCAAAACTATCCAGACAGCAGTGTCCTGTGGGCGGCGTCCTGTGTCCACTGATGAAGGACTAGAGGAACACAAACTGTGCAGCAGCAGATGAGCTACTGTCTCTGACTTTACATCTACAAGGTGGACCAGCTAGTAGTAGGAACAGAGGATTAAAGAACAGAGTAATAAAGTATACAGAGAATCAGATGAACTACAGTCTGTAAGTGGAGCTCCTGTATGGTCAGTGGAGCTGATACAGTGGACAGTGAGTGTAGAAACAAGGAGATGCGTATATACAGCATACAGTAGAGGGGACATGTCTCTGTTTAAACTCAGTGCTCCTGAAATCACAATAGCCATGTTAGTCATTAAGCAGATCCTTGTTACTCTAAATCCTGTGGTCTGGATAATCTAGCTGCCCCTTTGTCGATGCTGGTAACCATATACCCCTGGCATTATGTGCCCAGCTATGCTATTACATTGGGCCCAATTGTATAAAGCCCTCTTCTCTGTCTTCCGCAATGGCTCTCTGCAATTGCCAGTGATTTGTACCCGTGCACGGCTCACTAATCCCAGTTTCCACCCTCCTCTTTCCCCCAAAGGCGACCTCAGGCAGCTGATTTTATGGTAAGTGTTTCTGACCCAGGAGAAAACATTCAGTTCAGGTTTCACTGGCCTCTCCTAATGTGTAAGCTCTGTCACACACAGGGGTATAAGGCATAACCTGACATGGAACGCTCACGCCATGGGTTTCGCCTCACACGGTTTACCCAGTAGGCCGCCTTTCATGTCCTGTGCGTCTCCGGATGAGGAGAAAAGCCGCTCGTCCAAAAGATCTCGCCTTTTCCCGCCAACGTCCAGCGATCAGGCGGACACGGCAGACCGCCCAGCCTCCGAGATTCTGGAGGCCGCATGCAACGCCTCCATACCTGGTCTCACCGGAGTCTCCAATTTCACCGTGTTCCTCTACTGTAACCTCTTCGACAGTGGTGAGGCCACTCTGGACCCAGAGGTCGGCCATGCGGTGCCTGACCTGCATGCCAGCTGCTCTAACGCAGCGTGGTACCTGTCTGCTGCGGAGGACGACTTCCTGTGGGTACATGTGTGCAGTGAATTCTTTGCACAGGAGTTCAATAATACAGTGTGTGCCAACTCGTCCTTCTGGCTTCAGCGAGCCCATCAGGTAGTAAACACACCAAAAAAAACCAAAAAACAAATCTCAGCAAGTGAGGATGCTTCAGCATGACTATGTGATTGTTATGAGAGTGTTATTAGATTATTAGTAGATTATTTAACCAATTTCCAGATGTTTTTAGACCTGGTTTAAGTCATTTTATGTACAGAAACGACCTTTATTTATTTTCTATTGTCTAAATAATTTACATATTTGCTTTAAACAGTCGTTGCAATGTAAACAGAGTAATTCAGAGTGGTTTGGTGTGAAATGGTTCACTGTAGAGACGGTAGATATCTTTACAGTTGAGGTGAATGGAACCAGGGGGACCATTAAATGGCTACAGTGTAAATACCCACAATACAAATTGATCACATGTGCCTCACAACACCTTACATATTTATATTGGGCATTAAAGGTGCAGTAAGCGAATTTGCTTGAGTGGACTCAAAGGACAACTGTATAAAATACAGGAAAATGTAGAACATGGATCATTGAATGATTTGATAATCCATTTAAAGGAGCAGTATGTAAGCTTTAGCAGTGAGTTAGTGTATGGCAACTAACTAAACCCCCTCACCCACCCATCCCATTCCGGAAACTTACAGTGAGCCTAATGTTTTCTCCCAGATTTCTGGATGTTTGCACCAGAATTGAACTCCTGCACCATTTAAGGTGGAACGTGAAAATTCCAACTAAGAACTGGTCAATAAGGAGCTGAACTTCAGCCTCGAAATCGAAAAATTCTACCTGGAGTTTTATTTACAGAGCTTCTGATAAACATCAGGTAGTAAACACACCAAAAAAAACAAATCTCAGCAAGCGAGGATGCTTCAGCATGACTATGTGATTGTTATGAGAGTGTTATTAGATTATTAGTAGATTATTCAACCTTTTCCAGATGTTTAACCTGGTTTAAGTAATTTTATCTACAAAAATTGACTTTATTAATTTTCTATTGTCTAAATAATTTGCATATTTGCTTTAAACAGTCGTTTCAATGTAAACATAATTAATTCATAGTGGTTTGGTGTGAAATGGTTCACTGTAGGGACTGTAGATATCTTTACAGTTGAGGTGAATGGAACCAGAGGGGCCATTAAAGTGTAATACAGTGTAAATACCCACTATATAAATTGATCACATGTGCCTCACAACACCTTGCATATTTATCTTGGGCATTAAAGGTGCAGTAAGCGATTTTGGAGAATGAATATTTGGATTCAATGGCAAAATAACTACACCTCTCCACTCCCGCCCCTCATTCGTGGACATGCCTTGCCAAAGCGAAAGACTCCTGTCCAGCAGAAAGGCAGCTTCTAGTTGTTCATACTTTCCAGTTCCACTTAAATGGCATTATAATAATAATAATAATAATAATAATAATAATAATAATAATAATAATAATAATAAAGGTAGAAATTGAATCTTTTTTCTAAATAGGAAGCCAACTTCAACCTGGTCAGCTCTCTGAGGTCTCTCCACCGTTGAGACACCTCTAAGGACTTCTTTCTCAGTCTTGTTTTTTATTGGTTTACATTCCCTTTTCCTGTATCTCAGCCATCTTTCCTAATAGACCGTGCATTTAACATTAAGCCCCTCCCATTTCCTTTGTCCTGCGGACAAGCATGAACGCCCCTGTTGCAGTAGTTGCAATAGTGGCTGCAATAGTATGTGCGGTTTGGTCCGAACTGCTTTGTCAGGATTCAAACTTTCAGGATTTGTATTGGATTCAAACTGTTTACTGCACCTTTAATATTAATTAAAGTAAAAAAATAATTTTAAGTCAAAATCGTTTTTTAAAACTTTCGCAAAACAGGCATCAGGTATCGTATTCATTACTGCTTCAAGTAATAACTTTCTGTGAGGGAGCTTTTTGAAGTGAACGTCTGGTTCCATTCACCACCACTGTAAACAGTTCCGACTTGATCAGTGTCTTTAGAACACAGCAATTGATTTCAAATCACCAAAACATAAAAAACTATTTTGTTTACATATAAACGTATCCATATGAAGTTTCTAATGTTCTGAATCAAAAGAGAAGTAGTTAAGGTAGTGACTGCATGAAAATACACCTGCCTATCACACCTACAGCAGGTTATTTACTCTGTTGTATTTACATATAACAGATTTAAAGGTGCAGTAACAAAATGTAAATTCTAAGGGTGGTTGTGACTGTTTCTGGCAAATCAAACGACATACATTTGCTTGAGTGGACTCAAAGGACAACTGTATAAAATACAGGAAAATGTAGAACATGGATCATTGAATGCTTTAATTATTCATTTAAAGGAGCAGTGTGTAAGCTTTAGCAGTGAGTTAGTGTATGGCAACCAACTAAACCCCCTCACCCACCCATCCCATTCCAGAAACATAAAGTGAGCATAATGTTTTCTCCCAGATTTCCGGATGTTTGCACCAGAATTGAACTAATTTAAGGTGGAACTGGAAAATTCCAACAAAGAACCGGTCAATAAGGAGCTGAACTTCAGCCTCGAAATCAAAAAATTCCTGGAGTTTTATTTACAGAGCTACCACTAAGCTTTCTTATCTAAATAGAAGAGGCTGCCACCACCATGTTTCTATACTATGGCTATACAATTCTTCCGCTCTCTACTTTTTCACCTAATTTAAGCTGTTGTATAAAAATGTGAAAGTCAGTCTCTGTAGCCATTGTATAGAAACATGGTGGTGGCAGCCTCTCCTATTTAGATATAAGAGCTTATTCTGAATGAAAACACATTGATTTATAGTTCCAGATAATTATACACTACTGAAAACATAGCTTTGTATATTATATCCCAGTTCTGATAATAGAGCCCCCTCCTGAAATTTACATACTGCACCTTTAAAGCATTTTCAATATGACAGTTATGATTCACATTAACTAGATTAAAGTTAATTCCACGTTTCTAAGATCAGTTTTTGATTGTTTGGATGTTTGGATCTTCTCAGATGCTGTCCAAGGATTACCACTACCTCAACCAGACAAGTATCGATGACCTCTGCCTGCAGCTCTCCGCAGATATTCCTGCAAGCTCTGCAGGAGATGCGACCGAAGATTGCTTAGCGATGCTCAGCACCAGAACTCTAAGCGCCCACGACTTTAGAAGGTGCTTTCTGCCCAACGATTCAGCTCTGATCTCGGCCTTGTGTGGCAACGGCTCCTCCCTGTTACCCCAGGATGGCTGGGCGGCGGAGTACTGCTCGAAAGTCCTGCCCAACGACTCCCACCCTGACTCCAAACCAAAGCCTTGTGACTTCTCAAGCTGGACAGTAGATCATTTCACCAACTCCACCATGCTGGAGCTCTGTGGAGACACTGCAGGCCTGAGGGATTACGTCTGCAGGAACATAAGCTGGTACCTCCTGCTGGTCCGCAAGCAGCCCTTGCTGTTAGACTACTGCAACCCCAGCCTGGAGCTCAAGCAGGGCAGCAAGTGTGTCCTCCAGCAGCTGTTCGACATGCTGCCTGCCCCGTACGACTTCGACACGTCTCAGCTCTGCGTGAACCCCATGCCCATCCTCCAGGAGGCCGTGCACAGACTCAGTCTTTGTGAGGGGGTGGTGGACGAGCGCGTGGGTTGGCTGGCCACGGTGAGCTACGTGCTCCGAGTGCTGGATTTTGTTGTAGGTCTTTCCGCAGGCTTGGATGAAGGTGAACGTGAGGTGCGTCAAGGCCTTGGCCAGGCTATTCTTCTGTCCAGCCTGCTGGACAATGCCTCCTTTTGGGCAACCCTCAAGCCAGACGCATCAGTTAGCGTGCTCCAGACCATCGGTGTCTTCCTCAGGCGGGAGCAGAACCCCACGCTGAAGGAGGACCTGCTTAGCTGCTTTAGCGTAAGTGCAGTGAATTTAAGTCATGCTTGCTTTTGAGGTTGAGGATCCATATGAAGGTTCACGCTCCTGCCTTTTCTTCTACAGCCAGTTCTGTGGGACCTCATTCAGAAGGAAGACAACTCTTCAGCGCTGAAGTTTCTAATACAGGTACAACTGTGCTGAAAAGCTTCTGAGGTATCTGGATGTTGATATGGTGGCCTGCAGAAGTTTGGTCACCCTGGTGAGGAGTTAAGTGAGTCGAAAGTTGAAGATTAAGGATGAAGCAAGACCTTAATTAGTTTTTTAACGCTGTGGCTCACAGTCCTCATAAGGAAAGTCCAGGTGATGCAAATTTCACAGCTTTATAAACACTCAGACTCCTCAAACCTCCAATCGGCAGCCAAGGGTGTCAACAAACAGCTGCCCAGCACTTTGACTATTACAATAACTGATGGCCACGAGGCAGTAGAACCTATAAGAAGCGTATTAAGATAGCTGGAATGGTGGAAGTCAGGTTGAGGTCTGAAGAATTTTCAAGAGAACCCCTGTTTGACTGTAAAAGACCTTCAGGAAGGTTTAGCAGACTCTGGACATGGTGATGATGCATTGATCTACTGTGGACCTTTCCTCAGTCAGAAGTTTGCAGAGGAACATCTAAACAAGACTGATGTAAACAAGGCATGTGAACTAATGATGTTAAAATAGAATTTTATGGTCACTATAAGTGAAGATATCATTGCTGCCCAAAGAAAAACAAGAGTTGGCAAAATCCTTTCTAACTTTTAATGTAAGTCAATGGAACCTACATTTTTTCCGAGTTATTTTAAAGCATTTCTATTGGTCTGTTCATCATGGAACATTTACAGGACATTAAAAGTAGCTGTCTTGTTCAAATCAAACAGAAAAATCAACAAAAATAAATATATATATGACTTTCTTTGCACGGCTTCACAGAGAACGTCTCACTGGTAGAGATGAGAACTGATTCAATAAAAACCAGCAAATTCTGGAAGTGAACATCACACCATCTGTAAAAAAGGTGAAGGTGAAAAGTGGATAATGATCCTAAATGCACGTCAAAATCCACAATGGACCACCTCAAGATTAGGAAGCTAAAAGTTTTGTCCTGACTCTCACAACCCCCTCCCACCCCACCCCGCCCAGATCATTATCAAAAATCTGTCGTCATAGACCTCAAAGGAGACCTCAAAACTAGAAGCTTTTTGAAGAAAGAATGAGAGAAACAACAACTGAGGAACATTGAGCGGCTACAGAAACTGTTTACAAGCTGTGATACTTGCTTAATGGAAACCTGCTGAGTACTGACCATCCTGGGTACCCAAACTTTTGCTTCAGACCCTTTTTGGAAGGGGGAAAGAAGGTTCGAATAAAACTTTAAACAAATTTCAGCTTCTTTAGTGAGTATTTGCTTTAGCTTCCAGCTTAGCTCAGCGCTAACAACTACCAGAATCCTATTAGCATTTTCTCATGTTGTCTCATTTAAAGCCCACATTAAAAAAACATCCTGGCCTGTTGGTAGCCATATTTTTAAAAACAGAAATATATTCAGGGACTGATTTGTGCATGAATGAAGACAGCAGATGTTGCATGTGCCTTCAAACTTAAAACCTAATGACTGAAGAGAACACTATTAAATTAAACTAGTAAATACACTAGGAAATTAAAAAAAGATGATCTAACTGTGATTAATTCAATAACCCCCCTTAATTAATTTAGCATTACACTGATAGAACAACTCAAAAACAGTTTTAGTACAACTTTAAATCAAAGCTGACAAAAGTACCTGAGGTTGAGACTATAATACTTAGAAGTGGAGATAGGAATACTGATTAATATATGATTAGGACATTACAATATGAGCCAATCAGAAATTAGTTTCAGAGATAATAGCTGTTGCTCGCATTGCGACTGGGGAGGCAAACACAAAATCTGGGGAAGCAGTGCCCATTCAGCCCACCCCCTGGCACCGGCTCTGGTCCAGGGGCAAAAACTAGAGAGAGGTAAACAATAAAGAAACTGTCAAGAGATCAAAGTAATAAAAAGTATAAAATAAATAAATACATATTTATGTAGCAGAAAACGGTAGAAACAAATAAATATAATACAGCATAACTGGGGGCATAAACAGATGCTAGTAATCAGTACTCTGCAGGGTTTTAATGTAGAGGTCATCTGTGATTGGTAGTCACATGGTCACTGGGGGGATTCTGGGGCATTGAGGCTGGAAGGCGTGTGACAGTATGAAAAAGTAAAGAGTAAAAGTTCTTTTTTTTTATTGTATTTATTGTATTTTATTGTATTTAAGTTCTTTGTAATTGAGTAAACATACACATACAATCATTCATGATGATGTTTGCTATCTGTGCTCGTCTAGGAATACCTGCAGATGCCACGGGAAAGTATACGCTCTCTCGTGCTGTCTGCAGAGAAGGACGCAGTCAAAAGGTTCCTCTCTCATGTTCATCAGAGCTGGAACCAGCTGCAGGTGGAGACCATCCAGGTAGTGAGTGGGCTGGAGGAAGCAGACACGTGTGTTTTGTTGCTGTGAAAGTTCCTTAATACTGTTTTACTATATAAACATATTCCTAATGATTCAATTCAAATCTTTTGTCTTCTTCTCTGCTCTTCTCTGATTATCTCTGTTTATCTCTGTTTATTTAAAGACTTCCCCAAAAGAGCAGGAGGCTATGGAGACCATGACTGCAGCTTTCATCCACAAATTTCCTCGCGTTACGCCGGAACTATTTGTTGACCTCTCTCAGTTCATCCCGTACATGTCTGTGTCGGACATTATGAGCTTCCCGGCATCGCTGATAGTCAACGACAGTGTGTGAGTGGGTTTAGTACAATGCATTACACTGAAGGCGGCTGTTCAACTGCACAGGAATCGATTATAATTAAATATAATAATACATATTAATATATTTTATAATATGATTCTATGCAGGAACCTCAGGCTGTTGTAGACATAATGACACAAACAAATCCCAGTGATATTATTTTACTGTCTATGTTGCTCACCTGCTTAGTCAGCTTCTTTTTGTAATTCTAAAATGTTCCAGAATAGTAGAACAGAGTTAAAATGTTGAAAGTAATCTAAGACTTCTCAATCAACCATTTCAGACCAAACCACTCTAAAAGACTCAGTGATTGATTTATGCAGATAATTTGCTCAACAAGTCAAATTTATTCCTAGAACACATTTAAAAAAAGCCAAAGCTGAGCAAACCGCTGCACAACTAATACAATAGATAAAACAAAGCGTTTATAAATAGAAAAATTAAAACTTGGAAAACACTTAAAATCAATACCAGAATCCTAAATATCAAAAATACTAAAAGTTAAACTAAAAGCTATACCAAAAGCATTATGAACTATACTAAATGCACTAATAGATATAGCAAATGAACTAAAAGCTATAGTAAAAGCACTACATGCTATACTAAAAACACTATAAGCTATACTATACTATAAAATTATACCAAAAGCATTAAAAGCTACATTAAAACACTAAAATCTGTACCAAAAATGCTAAAAGCTATAAAGTTATACTAAAAACACTAAAAGCTATACTTAAAACATAAGAATCTATACTAAAAACACTAAAAGGTATAACAAAAATACTAAATGGATAGCTATACTAAAAGCTATACTAAAAGCACTACATGCTGTACTAAAATGCTAAAAGATATACCAAAAACACTATAAGCTATATTAAAAATACTAAAAGCTATACTGAAACACTAAAAGCTATACTAAAACATGAGGATCTATACTAAAAACACTATAAATAAGCTATAAGCTATATTAAAAATACTAAAAGCTATACTAAAAATAATAAAAGCTACACTAAAAGCTATACTAAATGCACTAACTAAAAACTATAAAAACTAATAAAAAATGCTAGAGCTATGCCAAAAACACTATAAACTATACAATAAACACTAAAAGTTAGGCTACAAGCAATATATACTAAAACACTAAAAGATATACCAAAAACACTAAAAGCTATACCAAAAGCACTAAAAGCTATGCTACAAACAATAAAAGCTATACTAAAACTATACTAAAAGAATTAAAAGCTATACTAAAAATAGTACAAGCTATGCTACAATCAATGTTTCCTAAAACACTAAAAGCTGTACTAAAAACACTATAAGGCTATACTAAAAATTATAAAAGCTATACTAAAATCACTAAAAGCTAAACTATAAATACTAAAAGCTATACTATAACGCTAAAAACTAAACTAAAAGCATTAAAAACTATACTAAAAACATGCATGGAAAAATGGAAAATACAAGAGAAAATAAAAAGAATATAGAAAAACACCTGAAAATAAAAAAAAGTATTTCAATAGCAGGGCACAAACAAATACACACTATATAGTATAGGTATTAGTCACAGTCACAGGCTACTGAAAAGAGATTAAGCCTTAAGGTCGGACTTCAATCCAGCACTGGTTGATGCAGAGCTCCCTGGTAATTGGTCAGTTATTCCACAACCTGACAGCTACTGGAAACCCACCATCTCCTTCAGGTTTTACTGGAGAGAGTGAAGCTGAGAGAGAGGGACGTGCCAGAGGAGTATAGACTGATCATATCACTAATACACCAGACTGTGCAGCACTCTGAAACAAACACTAACACTAACAGAAGCTAAAGTAGAACCTCGAAAAATCTAAACTCTCAAAACTCTCATTTAATGATGCACTGCTTTGTGAGTCCTCTCACACATGGCTTTCTTCTTATCTCACCCTGTTTCAGACTGATGGCTATTCGCGACCACAGCTCTGAGATGAAGTCTCCTCAGAAACAAGCCTTCGCCAAACGACTCCTACAGTCGAGCGTGGTGGGAGACGTCCCCTCCTGGCCACCGTACTTCCTCACCTCCATTCTTCCTCTGCTCCCACACCTCCCTGTCAGCCACTTCCAGCAGCTCACAGCCCAGCAGGTGGGTCACAGTTCTCACTAGGCTTTCTAAAACTGGTTGTGAGAGGACAAAATTAAAGGAGCAACGTGTTCCCAGCAGCTCAGCCCTTTGGTGGAATTTTTGGCGAATAGCAGCTTGGATGCCACACGGGGGCGCCATGTGCTTCGCACCCTGTACAGCAAGAGGAAGAATTTCACCAGTGAAACGATAATGAGGTAATACATCACTCCAAATGAAATTTGACATTCGGGGCGTATGACAAACTGTTCAGGGTTTTTTTTCCCGCTACAGGCTCGGAATCCTAATGTGCTACCTGAACTCGGAGGAGCTGCACCGCTTCCTGTCTGCAGCGCCCGTCTCACCTGCTCTGTGGCAGCAGCTTGCGAGATGTGTTTCAGAGGGCCATGTCGGGGGCAACGGCAGAGTGAGCCTACACTTCTAAAGTCTTTACTTGATTTAAAGGACCCATATCCCTCAGTGTATCCCTTTATATGTATATTAAAGGAGCAGGAGATCAGCCAAAACATTAAACCCACCTCATACCTCCACTCACTGTCCACTGTATCAGCTCCACTGACCATACAGGACCTACACTCACTGTCCACTGTATCAGCTCCACTGACCATACAGGACCTCCACTCACTGTCCACTGTATCAGCTCCACTGACCATACAGGACCTTCACTCACTGTCCACTGTATCAGCTCCACTGACCATACAGGACCTCCACTCACTGTCCACAGTATCAGCTCCACTGACCATACAGGACCTACACTCACTGTCCACTGTATCAGCTCCACTGACCATACAGGACCTCCACTCACTGTCCACAGTATCAGCTCCACTGACCATACAGGACCTACACTCACTGTCCACTGTATCAGCTCCACTGACCATACAGGACCTTCACTCACTGTCCACTGTATCAGCTCCACTGACCATACAGGACCTCCACTCACTGTCCACAGTATCAGCTCCACTGACCATACAGGACCTCCACTCACTGTCCACTATATCAGCTCCACTGACCATACAGGACCTCCACTCACTGTCCACTGTATCAGCTCCACTGACCATACAGGACCTCCACTCACTGTCCACTGTATCAGCTCCACTGACCATACAGGGCCTCCACTCACTGTCCACTGTATCAGCTCCACTGACCATACAGGACCTCCACTCACTGTCCACTGTATCAGCTCCACTGACCATACAGGAGCTCCACTCACTGTCCACTGTATCAGCTCCACTGACCATACAGGACCTCCACTCACTGTCCACTGTATCAGCTCCACTGACCATACAGGACCTCCACTTACAGACTGTAGTTCATCTGATTCTCTGTATACTTTACTACTCTGTTCTTTAATGATCAGGACCCCCACAGGACCCCCACAGAGCAGATACTATTAGGGAGGTGGGTCATTCTCAGCACTGCAGTGACACTGACATGGTGGTGGTGTGTTAGTTAGTGTGTGTTGTGCTGGTGTGAGTGGATCAGACACAGCAGTGCTGCTGCTGGAGTGTTTAAACACTGTGTCCACTCACTGTCCACTCTATTAGACACTCCTACTACTTGCTGGTCCACCTTGTAGATGTAAAGTCAGAGACAGAAGCTCATCTGCTGCTGCACAGTTTGTGTTCCTCTAGTTCTTCATCATCAGTGGACACAGGACGCCGCCCACAGGACACTGCTGTCTGGATAGTTTTGGTTGGTGGACGATTCTCAGTCCACTCACACCAGCACAACACACACTACTAACACACCACCATAAGTATCAGTGTCACTGTAGTGCTTAGAAATAGTAATAGTATCTGCTCTGTGGTGGTCCTGTGGGGGTCCTGATCATTAAAGAACAGAGTAGTACAGTATACAGAGAATCAGATGAACTACAGTCTGTAGAACTACAAAGTGTTGTTGTTGTTGTAATGTGTAGTCTCACTGCTAGAGGTTACATACCGCTCCTTTAATGTCTGCTTATGATCTTTATGTGTTGGTATATATAAAAACCTCCCGCCGTTACTGTACTCTAGAAAGGTGGTGCTGCAGAAATCTCTAGCGAGTGAGATCTTCTGGTCCGAACACTAGAAAACTCCCTTTTGGTCGTGTGTCTTTTAAAACACTGCAGCTGCTTTGGGGGGGATTGCTGGGGGGTTTCCTGGGGGGATTGCTGGGGGGAGCTATTTTAAAATTAGGTCCCAAAGAAGCCAGATGGCCAGATTGTATTGACTGGATGACACCAAATCAAATTCATGTTTATTTATCACATACATAGTAATACACGATACAACTAGCATTGAAATGGTTTGCCAACTGCCTGCTGCTCACATGAAACAATAAGAAGGATAACTATATATATATATATATATATATATATATATATATATATATATATATATATATATATATATATATATATATATGAACAAGATGAAATATATATACTAATATACATACATATACAACATAGAAATAGAAAAGTGATTCCCAACAGTTGTGTGATGTATTTGGGTGCTAATACTAAATCTAAACTACTAAACTCTAATTTTAGGCCTGAATGCTCTCTGTTCTGATTCACTGTTCTATAATTTCAGTGTGAGTGGGCAGGGCTTAAATACATAAAGGTGTGTTGAATTTTGTGACATCACAAAAGCAATATGTTCAAAATGGGCAGTTATATATATATATATATATATATATATATATATATATTTATGAACAAGATGAAATATATATACTAATATACATACATATACAATATAGAAATAGAAAAGTGATTCCCAACAGTTGTGTGATGTATTTGGGTGCTAATACTAAATCTGCTAAGATGAACTAAACTACTAAACTCTAATTTTAGGCCTGAATGCTCTCTGTTCTGATTCACTGTTCTGTATTGTGCAGTCCTGATTGAAACACTTCTTATAATTTCAGTTTTGAGTTTTGTGACATCACAAAAGCAATATGTTCAAATGGGCAGTTTTATATATATATATAGAGAGAGAGAGAGGGAGAGTGCTTTAATACCTATCAGTGTTTACATACTATATCAAGCAAAAAATAAGTGAATAAATTTGTTTATCCAGCTGTAAAACGTGACACAGCTTCTCTCTGGTTTGCAGCTTTCACACTGGCTGGGCTTGACCATGAAATCTCTGAACACCAGCGTCTTGTCTTCTTCTGAACTGACCTCTCTGCACGGACTGCTACCTCAGCTGGGGGCTGCCTTCCTGCAGACTCTGTCCTCGTCCGAATTGTTGGAGCTCTTCTCTCTGCCTGGCATTCCCACCTTCCCACCTGCTCAGGTAAAGGTCACCATTGCAAACCCAACCTGGCCGCAGATCGCACCGTGTTTTTAATGTAACCCCTCTTCCATTGCAGGCCTTCCAGGTTCTCAGCAAAATAGCTCAGGAAACAAACGTAAGTGGGGTCACAGGGTCTATAGAGCTGCAGTGCGCTGAGAGCCTGAACGCTTGTATTCATTCTGCTTTCCTGTGTAGCTCAGTGCCAGCACGTTATGTAGGCTGAGGCCATTACTGTCAGGTTTGGCTCCCGCCTTCCTGAGAAACCTGAGCGCGCCTGACATGATGGGGACGTCTGATTGTCAGTGCTGGAACTCTCTGCTGACTGACCTGCAGCCGGCACATCGCGCAATGGTCTACAGCGCAGCACAACAGGTACCCACACTAGAGACACGCTGATATAGAAGCTCTGGACTGATTATAATAGAAGATAATGAACAGCTTGTTGTGGCTAATACCAGTAAACTATCATCTAATATCGATTTTTATTTTTCTACATCATTTAAATGCAGTAGCTGCTGTTTTTCAATAGAAATGTTCTAAAATAAGTTGGAAAAATTTAGGTTCCATTGACTTACATTGAAAGTCAAGACAGTTTTTGGTCCTCCTCTACTAAAAGTTACTATTTTTCTTTGGGGAGTGACGATATATTACATTATATGTTATTATCATTACAAGTTTTATTATGTGAAATTGTAAGTTATTTGAAAGTTTACTTATTAAACTCAGTAGAACTAAATTCTGATACAAACTATCTCTTATTTCTCTGTGCTTTGACCATACAGATAAAATAGGGTGGAGTGAAAGGATCTGTTACTGGTATCAGCCAGAGTATGGCCTCCATCTATAATAAACATGACATAAAAATGAAACCAGTGGATGAAGAACTACAAAAATAGAGATTATTTATTTTACAGCTTTTAAGAAAAAGCTTTAGTGTCTCTCCTTCTTTAGATTGGCTTAGAACTCTTCTCCTTTGGTTGACTGGACCTCCTCTGTCATATAATGGACAACAATATATCTGAAATATAATTACTATAAATATTAACCCTGGAATTTTTAAAGGGATAAAAAAAATGTAAGCATGTGATAAAGTAAGATTTTTTTCTAATTAAAATTTTAAACCACTGTCTGAATGTGGGAGCAACTTCAGCTACTTTGTCTGGATCTTTGGGGACAAACTGCTTTAATTGTTGTTTTTTGGCTTTGAAGTGCATAAAACTCAAATTACTGCCCAATTATCTCACTGCAGCTGTAGAACTGTTACAGTCTGTCCTCAAATCTTCATTAGAATAGAGAGTTAGCAACGTAACTAGATCCCTCAGCCCAGTTCCTCTCTCTCACTGGAAAGTAAAAAAGCTTCCATTTGATGCTGGATTATATGGGGGTTAAATGAGGTCATATCATTGGATATTTTATTGACTTGCAATCTCAAGATAAGTTATGATCTCCAGAAAACAATTTTCATTATCTGAGATCACGTTAGGGTTAGGATCTCAACAAAACAACTTTGGTTGTCTTAAGATTTCAAGAAAGATGTTGGGATCTTGAGAAAAACAACTTTGATTATCTTGAGATCACAAGAAAAAGTTGGGATCTTGATAAAAAATAAAAAAAAACTTTGATTATCTTGAGATCACAAGAAAGATGTTGGGATCTTGACAAAAAAACAACTTTCATTATTTTCAGATCACAAGAAAGATGTTGGGATCTTGAGAAAAACAACTTTGATTATCTTGAGATCACAAGAAAAAGTTGGGATCTTGATAAAAAAAAAAAACTTTGATTATCTTGAGATCACAAGAAAGATGTTGGGATCTTGACAAAAAAACAACTTTCATTATCTTCAGATCACAAGAAAGATGTTGGGATCTTGAGAAAAACAACTTTGAGTATCTTGAGATTACAAGAAAAAATTGGGATCTTGAGAAAACAAGTTTAATTATCTTGAGATCTCAAGAAAAAAACGGGATCTTGATAAAAAACAACTTTGATTATCTTGAGATCACAAGAAAACATTGGGATCTTGAGAAAAACAACTTTATCTTTAGATCACAAGAAATAATTGGGATCTTGGGATAAACAACTTTGAGTATCTTGAGATAATAAGAAAGAAGTTGGGATCTTGAGATAAACAACTTTGATTATCTTGAGATCACAAGAAAAAATTGGGATCTTGAGAAAAACAACTTTTGATATCCTAAGATCACAAGATAAAAAGATGGAATCTTGAGAAAAACAACTTTGATTTTCTTGAGATCACAAGAATAAAGTTGGGATCTTGAGAAAAACAACATTGATTATCTTGAGATCACAAGAAAGATGTTGGGATCTTGACAAAAACAACTTTAATTATCTTGAGATCACAAGAAAAAATTGGGATCTTGAGAAAACAAGTTTGATTATCTTGAGATTACAAGAAAAAAAAGTTGGGATCTTGGGAAAAACAACTTTGATTATCTTGAGATCACAAGAAAAAAACGTTGGAATCTTGATAAAAAACAACTTTATCTTTAGATCACAAGAAATAATTGGGATCTTGAGAAAAACAACTTTGGTGATCTTTAGGTCACAAGAAAAAAACTTGGGATCTTGAGATAAACAACTTTAAGTATCTTGAGATCACAAGAAAGAAGTTGGGATCTTGAGAAAAACAACTTTGACTATGTTATGATCACAAGAAATAATTGGGATATTGAGAAAAACAACTTTTGTTATCTTGAGGTCACAAGAAAGATGTTGGGATCTTGAGATAAACAACTTTGATTATCTTGAGATCACAAGAAAAAATTGGGATCTTGAGAAAAACAACTTTTGATTATTTTGAGTTTACAAAAAAGAAGTTGGGATCTTAAGAAAACAATTTCATTACCTTCACATCATAAGACAATTAAGTCATGATATCAAGAAAACAACTTTTGATATCTTGAGATCACAAGAAAATAAAATGGGGATCTTGAGATAAACAACTTTGATTATCTTGAGATCGCAAGAATAAAGTTGGAATCTTGAGAAAAACAACTTGGATTATCTTGAGATCACAAGAAAACAGTTGGGATCTTGAGAAAAACAACTTTTGTTATCTTGAGATTACAAAACAAATTAAGTCATGATCTTGAGAAAGCAACTTTTGATTATTTTGAGTTTACAAAAAAGAGGTTGGGATCTTAAGAAAACAATTTCATTACCTTCACATCATAAGACAATTAAGTCTTAAGTCAAGAAAACAACTTTTGATATCTTGAGATCACAAGAAAATAAAATGGGGATCTTGAGATAAACAACTTTAATTATCTTGAGTATCTCACAAGACCGTTAATTTATGATCTCAAGAAAACAGTCCAGAAAATTACAACAACTTCATTTCCTTTTTGGACCTTTCCAGTGGTTGTATGCTGCGTTTGCACAGTGCATTCTGGGTATTGTAGTGAGAGAATGTTGATGAATGTAATTATTAAAACTCTGTATTCTGTTAAACTGATTACAGTTTATATTACATACACACAAAGACCAAAATGACGCCCAGTCTTGGTCAGAATGCTGCTTCAGATATATTAATTGTATTAACATGAAAGAATATTAATGTCACCTTGTTGATCTACAGGCTCTAGAAAATTCACCTGGAAACATCTCGCTGTACCTGCACTGCCTTCTACCTGTCACCTCCCTGAAACAACTGGCAACGGAACTGAACGGGCACACCATCATTCGTCACATCGCTCTGTATAAGAACATGGCCTGGTCCCACCAGCAGGTGACATACCGACCCACTATCTCACCATCTTATTGTAAACAGCTGCTCTAAGCTCACTCTCACTGGCCGGACCAAGCTGATGTCACATTCATCTGCAGCAGCTCATTGGTTATGCTACAGATGAGCCTTTCAGTAAATTAATACGAAGTGCCCCTCAAGCAAATTGCTCTCACTGTAGTACAATAGCTTCCACAAGAGAGTATGAATTAGTAATGTCTGCATTAGAGCAGGTTTGTCTCAGCCAAAGCCGTATCTCATTCAGTCTTGATTGCCGTCCAACCTTCAAGTTTTTTTTTTCATTCAACAGGCTCAGCTGCTTTTCAAAACGATTGAGCAGATGGGAAACGTCACCAGAGAGACCGTGCTGTAAGTGATATGACGCTGCCTCATACTTTTCATTACCCTGATTTGTTTTGTATCGCGCCGCCGCCTTAAAGGGGAACTTTCCAGACGTGCTGCATTATTCAATTGAGATATGAACAAAGCCATTCAGAGTGCTTTGATATGAAATAGCTCTCTGAAGGGAAACTTTCCAACCAGGGTGGTCATAGGACCTCAAACCCCAAACTTGATGCCTACAACGGATGCTGGATTGGGATGGGAGTAACTGCAGGCACTCCCTAATTACACAGCCATGATGTTGTCTCTGAAAAAGACGGAGTCTAGAAGGCAGCATATCATCACTGTCCAATGAAAATCATGTATCATGTTTTATTTTTCTACATCATTTGAACACGACAGCTGTGTGGAAACACATTGTGTGATGATTTCATGATGAATGGACTAAAAGAAATGCTTCAAATAAGCTTGGAAAACACTCTGGTTCCATTGACTTACATTGAAAGCTCTTATTCTCTCTGGTGAAATTGCCATTTTGGAGATTGTTTGGAGATTTGTTTGTCATTGGACAGTTTTTTCATTAATGAGCCTTTTATAGATGTGCAGGTTCCCTGCTAATACACCACCACGACCAGCCCTTACCATTAAAAATGCTGAATTAAGAACTTTATGCTGGTAACAATCTGGATGGTCCTTTACTTCTACACATTCCCACTGATCATCAGTCCGTTTCAGATGTGGCCAGCCATCAACCCACCCTTCCTTAGAAAGGACTAGGCTTGCCCGGATGCTCCTGGGCTCCATATACAGCTTATATACTATATGGTCAAAAGTATGTGGACACCTGACGATCACACTTACACTACTAAGCAAAAGTCTGATACAACTAAGCTGATAGTTTAAGTCTTTATCTGATCAATAAGTTTTTGTTCACCAGTAAGTAGAGCAGATCTGATTAGAACAGAATAATAAATAAATAATCATACATACAATACGAAGTAACATGAATATGTTATTGTGAGAGAAGTAGATCAGATCTTGATCCAGTTTGAAGAACAAAGTTAGGTTCCAGATTTCTCCTGGACGCCCCAGACATTGTATGAATGTGTTCAGTTCCTTCAGGAGCAAATCTTGATTTAGCTTAATGAAGTACTGAGCAGTCAAAGCAGGTATTAGATGAGTACTGATAATAATACTGGGTTGTTTAGGAGAAGCTTGGAAAGGGTTAAGACTGTAGTTCATCTGATTCTCTGTATACTTTATTACTCTGTTCTTTAATGATCAGGACCCCCACAGGACCACTACAGAGCAGATACTATTAGGATGGTGGATCATTCTCAGCACTGCAGTGACACTGACTTGGTGGTTGTGTGTTAGCGTGTGTTGTGCTGGTGAGAGTGGATCAGACACAGCAGTGCTGCAGCTGGAGTGTTTGAACACTGTGTCCACTCACTGTCCACTCTATTAGACACTCCTACTACTTGCTGGTCCACCTTGTAGATGTAAAGACAGTAGCTCATCTGCTGCTGCACAGTTTGTGTTCCTCTAGTTCTTCATCATCAGTGGACACAGGACGCCGCCCACAGGACACTGCTGTCTGGATAGTTTTGGTTGGTGGACGATTCTCTGTCCACACCAGTGCAACACTAACACACCACCACCACCTCAGTATCTCTGCATTGCTGAGAATGACCCACCTCCCTAATAGTATCTGCTCTGTGGTGGTCCTGTGGGGGTCCTGATCATTAAAGAACAGAGTAATAAAGTATACAGAGAATCAGATGAACTACAGTCTGTAAGTGGAGCTCCTATATGGTCAGTGGAGCTGATACAGTGGACAATGTTTTGTAAATTAAACTGTTTAGACGTCTGGTTACTATCACTTGTGAACACTCTTGATGATTTGTATGGGTCTCTATTGATTCTGTGTTCATATTAAGAATGTTTCAGCTGATCTTTGCTAACTTTACTCACTTTGAGGCTCTTACAGTAAACTAAACCCTCACCAGCGGTCCTGCTGCGGTACTGAGCTGCTTGTTGCTTTCCCTTTACAGACGTTTGGGTCGCATTGCAAGCGGCATGAGCTGTCATAGTCTCCGGCGTTGGGCCAACGAATCCGACTTCTCCGAACTGGTGCAGTTTATCACGGAATTGCCAGGAGGACTGAGGCCAGCTCTGGTGAGAACGTGTGAGACGAGCTTCAGACAATCTCAGCAGTTCAAAATCACTCGCTCCTGTTTTCCAGCCGCTAAGCCAAAGCGCAGGCGCCGGCGCTGCCAATGCAAATAGCGTTTGTTACAAATGACACCACTGACGGGTTGGGCGTTTGGCTCGCCAGAATAACAAATGACGCTCAGGACGGTTATTGTGGTGGGATTCTACGTTTTCCCGCCACTTGGCGGCGGATCTAGAGCGTTTTCTAGCCTAATAAATTATTAAGATGGAACACAGAGCGAGCGTCGTTTAACAGATGAAGCCCTGTATGTCAATATACTGTGAACATGATTGAGCAGCTTGTTTCCACAGAGGAAGTGTCTGGTGGAGGAGCTCCGGAAGAGGCCCGGTATGGATCTGAACAAGTTCAGCCCTTCGTTTGCTGCAGGATTACCGTAAGTTTAGCCCCCAGCCCCACCTTGATCTAAGCCCCTGGTTTTTCTCTTCCTGACATCCGTATGTTGTGTCGCAGGCCGATGATGATGATCGAGCGCCTGTCCAACGCCTCACTCAGAGCCATCCTGAACCACGTCCGACGACATTTCATCGATTTCCTGCAGCTTCCGCGACACAAGCAGATGGCCTTGGCTGAGAAAGCTATCGACGTTCTCGTAAGAGCAATGGCTTTCGGAACGCTCTGCCGGGGTGGAGGAATTAACGCATTGTTTAGAAAGTCTCTCCAGCAGTCGATATGAGAACATAAAATTCATTAAAATGTATGCCCTGGGCTTCTCACTACCCGCCGCTGTCAAAATCATATTACAGTATGCATCAAGGGACCCGGGCTCCTCTGTTCTTTATCTAGATTGAGCTAAATCGAGTCAATACGCCGGCAGATTGCTTTATCTGCCCGTAGTTTTGCTTGATGAACTAACAGCCCTCTTGTTGTGAGTCAACACAAACATCCAACACAGTTTCCAACTTCCCTCTTAGGGTATATCTGAGGACCACCTCTCTGGGACCTCCATGGACCTGCTGGGTCCTCTGCTGTTCTTCCTAGACAGGGATGCGCTGGACCAGCTGGACAGAGAGGCTCTGAAGCTGCGACTGGAAGATCTGAGGCAGTACTGCATGCCCTCTGATTCCTTCAGAGAACTGGCTGGCCTGCTTACAGAGAGGCGCATGCTGGGGTGAATCTCACTTTCTTCCTTGGACTAACGTTGGACTAGCCAGCACTGTCAATGGAGGTTTTCCATTAAAAGGAAAATTTATGTCCATTTTTGTCCACAGCTGCTTTTTATAGCCTGTACAAAAGTTTCATGATGAATGGACCAATAGAAATGCTCCAAAATTGGCTGCTTTCTTTGACTTACATTCAAAGTAAAGTAGGGTTTTGGCCTCCACTGTAAACTATTTTGTAGATGCTTGTTTTTCTTTGGACGGCAATGATTTAGTCCAAGAAACTGACTCTGATTGATTGATTATGTCATTCACTGATTTCCCCTCAACAGTTAGGTCTAAGTGGCAGCAAGAACTTGGGTTTAAACTTGAGGAGGAGCTTAAAAAAAGTTTAAAAAAAACATACATTCGTCCTCTTCTTGGCCTCGATGGAATTGAATCCAGTTCAGACTTGTTTGTAGGGCATTCCTATGCAACGTCAGACCGGCAGGTATATACCCTGGGGTAAATCCCTTATGCCTCTGATGTGGTAAAGAGCCTGTTACCCTATTGCACATGCTTTGGACCTGCTCGAAGCTTGAGAAATATTGGAAGTTAGTCTTTAGTTCTTTAAACGAAGCTTTTGGAAGTAATGTCAGCCCCAGCCCATTATTCATAGTGTTTGGAGTACAAGTGGAGTCTTCTCTTAAGTCTAGTGTGACTAAGGCACTAAATTTTACACTCCTCTTAGCTAAGAGAAGAATTTTTCTTGGGTGGAAAGCTTCTACGGCACCCTCAGGCAGTCTCTGACTGAGTTTTTATGTAAAGTAGGCGTGGACATGTCCCATCATATCTCAATGCGGGTGCATCTGAATGGTACAGTGATGTAACTGAGGGTGTAGCAGTAGACACAGATGGACAGGTGAGCTGGCTGGTGATGGTGGGGAGGAGACCCTGATGGTCAGTCCTCCAACAGCGTTCAATAGACGGGAGGACAGTGATTACCTCAGGAAGAGTAAAGAGAGAGAGTTAGTTGGGCTCGGGAGTGAGACTGTAGAGAATATGAATATTTAGAATTTTAGAGTGTGGCTGGAGACTCCGGCAGATCTAACTATAACAGCCTAAACTAAAAGGAGAGAACCAGAAGGTAACATGGACATGAGACCACCTTGAGACACTGGGATCCCCCCACTCCATCACCAACCAACCTGTGTGATGGCGTGAAGTGGTGGAACAACAGCACCAACATCTCAGTTTACCATAAACCTCTGTGTCCAAGAACCCCCAGATCTCCTGCCTTTATCTAAAGGATAAGATCAATTACCAAAAGCTACTAAACAAGTATGTTTTCAGTCTAGACTTAAATATTGAGACTGTGTCATACTTTAAACAGTTGTCATATTTAAGTGAATAGAAGCAGAATAGTAACTAGAATTGAAATGTGGTATTTTTTTCTTTTTTTTATTTATTTATTTAATAAAATGTATAATTATTATTATTATTATTTCATTAAATATCTATTTGTTAGGCAGGAATATTGTCAGTATTATTATTAATGCTTGTTTTTTACTAATCTACTACTGATTAACATGTCTACATGTCCACCTCTACATGTATAGGAGGGACTTGGTGGCTTAGGGAGTGGGGTTTGATGGCTTGGGAAAAAAAAAGAAATGCTATGCATAGGTTAATGTGATGCGTCAGCTAAAATGTAGTTGATCAAGCCAAGACTGCTGTCTTTAGCTTAGCACTGTTGCTAGGAGACTAATGTAGCAAACAAGTAATAGAAGCTAATAGGGACCAGGTCAGCACTGGCAAGCCTAGATTTGCCTCAAACCTAAAAACCTAGCTCTTGTTTCATCTACCTCCAATAAGAGTGACTTTTCAATCATAGTGATAAAACATTGATATTAAAATAAAGTTTAAACGGGTGGATTTTCACTATTTTGGTCAGTACCATTTGGGAATAAGCTAAGCTAATAGAATATTTTACTGAGCCGCTACTGGCTGTGAACGCACAGGAGGCGTGGCCATGCACTGAGCACTCTGGAGGCGCTGGACTTGCAGTAAAAGAGACTTTAATGTATAGGCTAGTGATGCACATCACTGGGTAGCTTGGAGTCAACTCCTCAAATCCATTTTCTTCTTCAAATTTGAACCAAGTCTCACCTTTATCTTCTTTTCCATGACGTTCCGTGACGCTCCTTATTCCGTTTTTAATAATTGGGTCCCGACTCATGCAGGAAATGAGAAGTTGTGGTGCAGGACGTTCCTCAAAGTCAGAATCTCTTGAGAATTGAGGCATAACTCATAGTGTTGAGTCTCAAGTCTCATGTGCTGGAGTCCAGGATTTGACTCTTTTAGAATCAATCCCCGTCACCAGTGTAGATAAGCTGTGTTTAATAAAAAACACTTGTATCCGCAACCTCTTCTCCTTCACTGATGCCTCTTTAAAGTAGATTTACAGCACTGTGCAGAAGTTTTTGTCACTTGGGGACATTATTATATTTAAAAAGTTATTTTATTCCAAACAGGAAGCTTTTATTAACTTTATTATTAAATATTAAACAGTGTTAAGAGAGTAAGTAGTGCTTTTCCATACGTCAATGTGTTTATTTAACCCTTTCCAAGCTTCTCCTTGTGGAAACAACCCAGTATTATTATCAGTTCTCATCTAATACCTGCTTTGACTGCTCAGTACTTCATTAAGCTAAATCAAGATTTGCTGCTGAAGGAACTGAACACATTCATACAATGTCTGGGGCGTCCAGGAGAAATCTGGAACCTAACTTTGTTCTTCAAACTGGATCAAGATCTGATCTACTTCTCTCACACTAACATATCTGATCTGCTGTTCTTACTGGTGAACACACACTTATTGATCAGATAAAGGCTTTTAAACAGTGATGTTATGTGAGCAGAGTGGATTCATGTCTGATCTAGTTTCTTCTCTCTCCACAGAGAGCCCAAATCATGGACAGTGGGGGATGTAGAACATGCAGGCCGGCTAGTGTTCACTCTGTCACCGCAGCAGATACGGTCTCTGCCGCTGGTAAGCAGTTTTTTAAAAATATGACTCCTAAACTCTGAGCTCAGGCTGCGGCATGTTGCTGCATTGTGCTGAAGGCCGTGTTTCCATTAGGACGATTTAGGCAAAGACACGGTCGAGCAAATTCTGCAGAGTCAGTGGCTCTGGAGAGACTCGGCCCTCGGGAAAGCGTGCGCCGACCTGAAAGGATTAAAAGACAAGATCTACAGCCTCATTCACAAGATCGTCAAGGGGCGCAGGTGGACACGGAGAGGTGAGGCATGTTTATGGCTTCAATCTGCTGAGTCTGTTAAGAGACTTAATCAGAAATTGCTCATACGACCTCATCGGCGAGTGAAAGGTCTGCATGTGTTTATCAGAGCCCACTCCGAGCTGCGCGGACATCAGAGGGACCCTCCCCTCAGCCTGGCGCTGGTACCAGCTGAGCCGGATGAAGAGAAGGGAGCTGGAGGACTGTGTGGAGTTTATGGGTCAGGATGGTGCACTGGATGCCGAGCAACGTGGAGCGTTGTGGGCTGAACTTAGACCGGTCAGTCCACAAACACTCATAGCACTTGAGAATGGAGGTAGTGAGGGGCTTAATTTCAACTGTATATGTACAAGTCATCACTGTCCAAAAAAAACCTCCAAAATGGAAACTTCCAAGCTACTTTGGAGCATTTCTATTGGTCCATTCATTATAAAATATTCACACAATGTAAACATCAACTGCTGCATTCAAATGATATAGAAATATGAAAAAACAATGATGGCAAGAAAAAGTATGTAAACTCTGTAATGACCTGGTTTTCTGAATTAATTGGTCATAAAACGTGATCTGATCTACATCTTAGTCCCAAGTATAGACAAACTCAGCGTGCTTAACCTAATACCACACAAACACTAATAATATTTCATGTCTGTATTGGACACATCCATTAAACATTCACAGTGCTGGTGGAAAAAGTAAGCGACTTGAATTTAATAATTGGTTGAACCTCTTTTGACAGCAATAACCTCCAACAAGTGTATCTAGTAGCTGCTGATCAGACCTGCACCACGTTCAGGAGGAACTCTGGGCCATTCTTCCTTACAGAACTGCTTCAGCACAGCCGTGTTCTCAGGATGTCTGGTGTGAACAGCTCTCTTGAGGTCATTCCACAGCCTCTCTATTGGATTCAGGTCTGGTCTTTGACTGGGCCGCTCTAAAAGGCTAGATTTACTTCAGTGTTTAGGGTCATTGTCCTGCTGTAACTTCTACTTGGCGTATGCCCACTTCTAGGGAGAAGAGCTACAGTACTAAATCGTCTCCATATGTAGACAGTGTGTCTAACTGTGAATGGTTAATACCTAAAGTCTTGGAGATCACTCTGTAACCCTTTCCAGTTTTATTCAGATCAGCAGTTCTTGATCGTAGGTCTTTGGAGATCTCGTTTTTGGAGGCATGGTTCACATCAGCAGGTCCTTCTTGTGAATAGCGAACTCAAGAAGTTTGAGTGTCTTTTATAAGTCAGAGTAGCTCCACACCTCACTCCAATCTAGTTTCATTGATTGGACTTCAGCTGTGCTAACTCCTGACTCTGATTAGCTTTTGTTGAAGTCATTAGCATAAGGGTTCGCTTACGTTTCCCACCAGCACTGTGAATGTTTAATGGATGTATCCAATACAGACATGAAGTATTATAACTGTGTGTGTGGTATTAGGTTAAACACACTGAGTTTGTCTATACTTGGGACTCAGATGTAGATCAGATCACGTTTTATGACCAATTAATGCAGAAAACCAGTTAATTTCAAAGAGTTTACATACATTTTCTTGCTACTGTATACGTGGATGAAATATAAGCCTGTTTCCAAAAAAATGTAGATAAAAACAGAATGCAGTCGTGTGCAAATCATTTAAAGCCTATATTTAATTTTAAAAAGTACAAAGAAAACAAATATATTTTATTGCATTTTGAATAAAATGTGTGCTCGTTTTGAATTTATTGGCGGCAGCACGTTTTCAAAAAATGGTAGGGGGCGGTAACAGACTGCTAAAGTTTTGCTAATGCTAAAAAACAACTATTTACACAATTTTAAGTCTCTCTTACTGCATGTCCAGCGTTCTCCCTAAGGGCTCAGCACTTGCCGCTCTACATAGCCATGCCTCCCGCATGAACAAGTAGGTAGCCTGAAGGCACAATATTATTAAAAGACTCCAGAGAATCTCTGTACGCAAGAACCAGAACCAGTGGTGGTGATCCTCAGACCCTCAGACTGCACTGTATTAAAATTAGAGTGTTATGAACCTGGGTGCTAAACTGACCTGCCTGTAGTCCAGACCACTGGTCATATGTATATATTTTTTATTTCTTTTATTTATCTTTATCTATTGGTGAATGGAGGAGCAGCAAAGTAAGAATTTCATTGTACAGTGTAACTGTCTGTTCCGCTGTACACATGACTCTTAATAAAACTCTTGAATCTTGAATCACCCACTGAAAACATTTGGAGCATTATAAAAGGAAAAATAGGACAAAGCAGAATCCAAACTGTGGAGCAGCTGAAATTGAATATCAAGCAGGAATAAAAAGATTTGACTTTCTGATCTATAGCAATCGTCTCCTCGGTTCCCAAAAGCTGAACACAGAGCTGAACACAGAGCTGAACATCAACCTGTACTAGCTTTTTCTAAAACGTGTTGCATCAGATTAAAATGAGCATATACTCTTAAAAAAACAATAACATTTCTCAAATGATTCTTCTCTTCAGCATGTGATATGTGGTCCTTTTACTACTTTTTAATTCAATTTAGGGTTTAAAGGATTTGCACAGCATTGCATTCTATATTTATTTCATTTCAAAGCATCTGGCAGTGATGTTATCCACTGTGCTGTCACTGCACTGCTATTCTTACCCGCGCTTTAAGCTCCTGACCGGGACTCGCATGATGCAGATCAGCTTTGCAACACATGATGCAACACAGTGCATGCCATCTTTTTCTTTTCTTACTCTTATTTTTTATTTGTTGTTTACACAGTCAAGTCACATTATTATGACCACCTATTTTCCTATTTTCGCTGGTGGCAGCTCGTAGGCTGCAGCAGTTTTGGAAATAGGGATATGCTTATTATATTAACTTCCATTAATTAATATAACACTATTTTGTTCTGACAGTGATGATATCTAATGGTGGGCACCCTAAACATATCCGACCAGCCACATTAGTTCTCGGCTGATCCATGACTGTATCTGAACACTGACTCGGAGCTAGATTGGTGTTGACGCAGCTGAGGGGGTCATATATATATATATATATATATATATATATATATATATATATATATATATATATATATTTTTTTTTTTTTTTTTTTTTTTTTTTTCATTCTCTTTGCGTGTGTAGCTGTATAAGCCGGTGAAGGCGCTCAGGCCGGAGCAGCTGCTGGAGCTGGGCTGTATCGTGACTGAGATGGGCGAGAGAGAGCTGCAGGCTGCCAACTTCTCCGACCTAGCCGTGGTAGCCTATCTTGGGAGCTTGAAGGAGTGGAGCACAAAGAAAGTGAGTGTTGACACATTGACACGTACGCTCTTAGTCTGTGAAAAGGAAAAAGAGGCACCAGGGAGGTGCAGAGATGACCTTCCACTGCAGTGCTACATCACCAGTTTCTCTAAGCAGCTATTTTGAGACAAACAGGAACAGATGCAGGAGTTTGGGGATTTAGCGACATCTCTGGCGGCGATGTGGAATTGCAGGCGACTGGCGGTGATGTTATCCACTGTGCTATCTCTGCAGGGCTATTGGACTTGGAGTCGGACTTGTTTTAGACCAGGACTCGCATGATGCAGACCAGCTTTGCAGCACATGATGCAACACAGTGCATGCCATCTTTTTCTTTACTCTTATTTCTTATTTGCTGTTTACACAGTCGAGTCACATTATTATGACCACGCATAGGTGCAGAGTTCATGGACCCACTCATCCATGTGGAAGACACTCTCAACCGATTTGGGTCTGAACCCATCCTTGCAGATCATGTACACCATACATGCTGATGGTCTTCTCTGGGGCGGATGGGATCTTCCAGCAAGCCAATAAGACACGTCACACGACTAGAAATGTCCCACATTGGTTGGAAGAGCTGACCAAGACTTCCAAGTACTACCCTAGACCTCTAATTCCCCAGACTTGAACCCAAATGAGCATCTGTGGGACCATCTGGATGGTGGTGTTGGCTCTATGGATCCTCCTTCACGCTCCCTCCAGCAGCTGTGGGATGCACTGCAGCCAGCATGATACCTTCAGATACCTGTGACCACCTACCAGGACCTCATTGAGTCTCCCAGTCCGTCTAGCTGCTGTCTTTGCTGTACACTGCAGTTACTCTGGATATTAGCTGGTCATAATAATGTGACTCGGCTGTGTATATGCTACACGGAGATGAACAAGGAGGCCACATGAACGTTTTTGTGTCAAAGCTGGCATAATTATAAAAGTTAACAATAGCTAAGGGGGTGCTGAGGGGGCTGGGGCTGGGGGTGGTATACAGATATACACTTGGATGTAACGTTTATAGTTTTCGTGAGCATTTTTGTGTCTTCATGCGAGTTAGTTCATTAGCTCACAGCAAGCAGCCCAAAACACTAGCGGCCCACCGGGAATTCTCCCGCCTCTCCTGATTACCCACTCCGGCACTGCCTGGGAGCTAGCCATCCAGCTGGCATGTGATGTACAGAATCCCTAGTCGCCAGCTTTTTGGTGAATCGTTTCCAACCTCGTGCGGATTGCGGCCCACACTAGCAACCACGAAAGCTTGGCCAAGAAGATTTAACCGATCCCGACTCAGTTTCTCAGCACGTCTTAGCACAAAGATGATTCTCAAGTGGTAGAGCGAGCCTCACACTGAACTCTCTCTCTACCAGATAAGATGCTTTTAACACTAAGATGCACTCGGGCTGCTTCACTTGTGGATTTGTAGGCGTTTTGTTGTTTATCCATGATGGAGGCATTCCACACGAGCTGCTTGACTTGCACTGACAGTGTAGAAATAGCTAGCAGAGAACGTTCCCACAACATTACCTACAAGTTCTGATAATGTTAGACAGAAAAGCCTTTAATGTGATGTTAAAAGAACTTTTCAGGATGTTTAGCGTTTCAGATAATGTTCCTATATAGCAGAGGTCACTAATAGGTGGAGCGCGGTCCGAGTCCAGACCCAGACGTTGTTCAATGTGGACCCAAACTGATAATCTACTGATAAACTACTGATAAACTACTGATAAACTACTGATAATCTACTGATAAACTACTGATAATCTACTGATAATCTACTGATAAATTACTGATAATCTACTGATAATCTACTGATAAATTACTGATAAACTACTGATAATCTACTGATAATCTTCTGATAAACTACTGATAAACTACTGATAATCTACTGATAATCTTCTGATAAACTACTGATAAACTACTGATAATCTACTGATAATCTACTGATAAACTACTGATAATCTACTGATAAACTACTGATAATCTACTGATAATCTACTGATAAACTACTGATAATCTACTGATAATCTACTGATAAATTACTGATAAACTACTGATAATCTACTGATAATCTTCTGATAAACTACTGATAAACTACTGATAATCTACTGATAATCTTCTGATAATCTACTGATAAACTACTGATAATCTACTGATAATCTACTGATAAACTACTGATAATCTACTGATAAACTACTGATAATCTACTGATAATCTACTGATAAACTACTGATAACTACTGATTTAATTCGGACTGTGTTTATTTTAAGAGGCGGAGCTTTTCTCACCTTTACGGTATACAGGCTTTGTAATCACGTGTGCTGTAAGATCACCAAAGGCTCCTCAGCCAATCAGATCTGTGCAAATTCGGGAGTGCGGCGGACACAGAGTCGAGGTACGAAGCGAGAAGCAGCAGTCGGACACTGAAGCGGGTCGGAGAATAAAATTAGTCCAAGAATAAAGAGAAGTGAAGGGGAAGATCGGCTGTTGAGGCAGGAATGGAGAGTCAGAGAATAAAGCGAGTTGGAAAATAAAGCGAGTCAGAGAGTAAAGCGAGTCGGAGAGTAAAGCAAGGCAAAGAAATAATAAGGTGCTGTAATAAAGTGAAGTGGAGGTGGAGAGCGACTGCTGAGGCAGGAATGGAGAGTTGGAGAGTAAAGCGAGTCAGAGAAAGAATAAGGTGCTGGAATAACGAGAAGTGGAGGCGGAGAGCGACTGTTGAGGCAGGAATGGAGAGTCAGAGAGTAAAGCGAGTCAGAGAAAGAATAAGGTGCTGTAATAAAGAGAAGTGGAGGCAGAGAGTCACTGTTGAGGTAGGAATGGAGAGTCAGAGAGTAAAGCGAGTCAGAGAGTAAAGTGAGTCAGAGAAAGAATAAGGTGCTGTAATAAAGAGAAGTGGAGGTGAAGAGCGACTGTTGAGGCAGGAATGGAGAGTCAGAGAGTAAAGCGAGTCAGAGAAAGAATAAGGTGCTGGAATAACGAGAAGTGGAGGCGGAGAGCGACTGTTGAGGCAGGAATGGAGAGTCAGAGAGTAAAGCGAGTCAGAGAAAGAATAAGGTGCTGGAATAACGAGAAGTGGAGGCGGAGAGCGACTGTTGAGGCAGGAATGGAGAGTCAGAGAGTAAAGCGAGTCAGAACAAGAATAAGGTGCTGTAATAAAGAGAAGTGGAGGCAGAGAGTCACTGTTGAGGTAGGAATGGAGAGTCAGAGAGTAAAGCGAGTCAGAGAGTAAAGTGAGTCAGAGAAAGAATAAGGTGCTGTAATAAAGAGAAGTGGAGGTGAAGAGTGACTGTTGAGGCAGGAATGGAGAGTCAGTGAGTAAAGCGAGTCAGAGAAAGAATAAGGTGCTGTAATAAAGAGAAGTGGAGGCAGAGAGTCACTGTTGAGGTAGGAATGGAGAGATGGAGAGTAAAGTGAGTCAGAGAAAGAATAAAGTGCTGTAATAAAGAGAAGTGGAGGCGGAGAGCGACTGTTGAGGCAGGAATGGAGAGTCAGAGAGTAAAGCGAGTTGAAGAATAAAGTGAGTCAGAGAGTAAAGTGAGTCAGAGAAAGAATAAGATGCTGTAATAAAGAGAAGTGGAGGTGAAAAGCGACTGTTGAGGCAGGAATGGAGAGTCAGTGAGTAAAGCGAGTCAGAGAAAGAATAAGGTGCTGTAATAAAGAGAAGTGGAGGCGGAGAGCGACTGTTGAGGCAGGAATGGAGAGTCAGAGAGTAAAGTGAGTCAGAGAGTAAAGTGAGTTAGAGAGTAAAGTGAGTCAGAGAAAGAATAAGGTGCTGGAATAAAGAGAAGTGGAGGCGGAGAGCGACAGTTGAGGCAGGAATGGAGAGTCAGAGAGTAAAGCGAGTCAGAGAAAGAATAAGGTGCTGTAATAAAGAGAAGTGGAGGTGAAGAGCGACTGTTGAGGCAGGAATGGAGAGTCAGAGAGTAAAGTGAGTCAGAGAAAGAATAAGGTGCTGTAATAAAGAGAAGTGGAGGCGGAGAGTCACTGTTGAGGCAGGAATGGAGAGTCGGAGAGTAAAGTGAGTCAGAGAAAGAATAAAGTACTGTAATAAAGAAAAGTGGAGGCGGAGAGTCACTGTTGAGGCAGGAATGGAGAGTCAGAGAGTAAAGCGAGTCAGAGAAAGAATAAGGTGCTGTAATAAAGAGAAGTGGAGGCGGAGAGTCACTGTTGAGGCAGGAATGGAGAGTCGGAGAGTAAAGTGAGTCAGAGAAAGAATAAGGTGTTGTAATAAAGAGAAGTGGAGGCAAAGAGCGACTGCCGAGGCAGGAATGGAGAGTCGGAGAGTAAAGTGAGTCAGAGAAAGAATAAGGTGCTGTAATAAAGAGGAGTGGAGGCGGAGAGCGACTGCCGAGGCAGGAATGGAGAGTCGGAGAGTAAAGCGAGTCAGAGAAAGAATAAAGGTGCTGTAATAAAGAGAAGCGGAGGCGGAGAGTGACTGATGAGGCAGGAATGGAGAGATGGAGAGTAAAACGAGTCAGAGAAAGAATAAGGTGTTGTAATAAAGAGAAGTGGAGGCGGAGAGTCACTGTTGAGGTAGGAATGGAGAGATGGAGAGTAAAACGAGTCAGAGAAAGAATAAGGTGCTGTAATAAAGAGAAGTGGAGGTCGAGGCAGGAATGGAGAGTCGGAGAGTAAAGCGAGTCAGAGAAAGAATAAAGGTGCTGTAATAAAGAGAAGTGGAGGCGGAGAGTGACTGATGAGGCAGGAATGGAGAGATGGAGAGTAAAATGAGTCAGAGAAAGAATAAGGTGCTGTAATAAAGAGAAGTGGAGGCGGAGAGTGACTGATGAGGCAGGAATGGAGAGATGGAGAGTAAAACGAGTCAGAGAAAGAATAAGGTGCTGTAATAAAGAGAAGTGGAGGTCGAGGCAGGAATGGAGAGTCGGAGGGTAAAGTGAGTCAGAGAAAGAATAAGGTGCTGTAATAAAGAGAAGTGGAGGCGGAGAGTCACTGTTGAGGCAGGAAGAGGCGTATATGTTTATAAAGGTCCAGATGTGAAACTGAGTTAACGAGAAGACGCTGTTTTATTTACTGCCTCTATAAATAAACACTTTAAGATTCTCTTTTTTTCAGAAGTGTTCTGTTTGTTTAATGTAGCTCTTGTTTTTATTGAAGTGAATAAAAACATTTATTATTCGTTTATAAATAATTAATTCAGTTCAGTATTTAAACAGTAAATATCCTGAAATATACTGAACGGTATGTGTGGTGTGTTGGTGTTTCAGTATCTGATGGTATAAGATGCTGATACTAGACTACTTCAGTAAACAGATACACCACTGAATCACAACACACGTTAACAAACAAACAAACAAACTCCCTAGAAGGACCACAGCTGTGCAGCAATATTTAATGATTTTAGCTGTAACTTTTATTTACATTACTCACTCAAGATTGGGCAGTACTGGGGTTCTGGATCACTCCTCTGTCTGCTTCTCAAAACAGCCTCTGTCATACACTGCAGCTTATTAAAATAAATAATTGTCTTTCTCACCCTCGTCCTATTACTAGAGAGGTTCCCCAGGGCTCAGTGTTAGGTCCTACTGTGTTGTCTATACTTATTAACGATATCTCTTATAATTCATTAATTCACTTTTACGCTGATGACCCAGTTTTGTACACCACCAGTTCTTCTCCTGTATCAGTAATAACATCACTCCAGGATAGTTTTCTCCAAATTCAACAGACTTTCATTTTTAATAAAATACCCTGCAGCTTACAGTGTCTATATTAGTCTAGCTATTTAGCTCTGGAGCTTTTTGGTGAATTGGTTCCAACCCACGCTAGCAACCACGAAAGCTTGGCCAAGAAGATTTAACCGATCCCGGCTCAGTTTCTCAGCACGTCTTAGCACAAAGATGATTCTCAAGTGGTAGAGCGAGCCTCACACTGAACTCTCTCTCTACCAGATAAGATGCTTTTAACACTAAGATGCACTCGGGCTGCTTCACTTGTGGATTTGTAGGCGTTTTGTTGTTTATCCATGATGGAGGCATTCCACACGAGCTGCTTGACTTACACTGACAGTGTAGAAATAGCTAGCAGAGAACGTTCCCACAACATTACCTACAAGTTCTGATAATGTTAGACAGAAAAGCCTTTAATGTGATGTTAAAAGAACTTTTCAGGATGTTTAGCGTTTCAGATAATGTTCCTATATAGCAGAGGTCACTAATAGGTGGAGCGCGGTCCGAGTCCAGACCCAGACGTTGTTCAATGTGGACCCAACCTGATAATCTACTGATAAACTACTGATAAACTACTGATAAACTACTGATAATCTACTGATAAACTACTGATAATCTACTGATAATCTACTGATAAATTACTGATAATCTACTGATAATCTACTGATAAATTACTGATAAACTACTGATAATCTACTGATAATCTTCTGATAAACTACTGATAAATTACTGATAATCTACTGATAATCTTCTGATAAACTACTGATAAACTACTGATAATCTACTGATAATCTACTGATAAACTACTGATAATCTACTGATAAACTACTGATAATCTACTGATAATCTACTGATAAACTACTGATAATCTACTGATAATCTACTGATAAATTACTGATAAACTACTGATAATCTACTGATAATCTTCTGATAAACTACTGATAAACTACTGATAATCTACTGATAATCTTCTGATAATCTACTGATAAACTACTGATAATCTACTGATAATCTACTGATAAACTACTGATAATCTACTGATAAACTACTGATAATCTACTGATAATCTACTGATAAACTACTGATAAACTACTGATAATCTACTGATAATCTACTGATAAACTACTGATAACTACTGATTTAATTCGGACTGTGTTTATTTTAAGAGGCGGAGCTTTTCTCACCTTTACGGTATACAGGCTTTGTAATCACGTGTGCTGTAAGATCACCAAAGGCTCCTCAGCCAATCAGATCTGTGCAAATTCGGGAGTGCGGCGGACACAGAGTCGAGGTACGAAGCGAGAAGCAGCAGTCGGACACTGAAGCGGGTCGGAGAATAAAATTAGTCCAAGAATAAAGAGAAGTGAAGGGGAAGATCGGCTGTTGAGGCAGGAATGGAGAGTCAGAGAATAAAGCGAGTTGGAAAATAAAGCGAGTCAGAGAGTAAAGCGAGTCGGAGAGTAAAGCAAGGCAAAGAAATAATAAGGTGCTGTAATAAAGTGAAGTGGAGGTGGAGAGCGACTGCTGAGGCAGGAATGGAGAGTTGGAGAGTAAAGCGAGTCAGAGAAAGAATAAGGTGCTGGAATAACGAGAAGTGGAGGCGGAGAGCGACTGTTGAGGCAGGAATGGAGAGTCAGAGAGTAAAGCGAGTCAGAGAAAGAATAAGGTGCTGTAATAAAGAGAAGTGGAGGCAGAGAGTCACTGTTGAGGTAGGAATGGAGAGTCAGAGAGTAAAGCGAGTCAGAGAGTAAAGTGAGTCAGAGAAAGAATAAGGTGCTGTAATAAAGAGAAGTGGAGGTGAAGAGCGACTGTTGAGGCAGGAATGGAGAGTCAGAGAGTAAAGCGAGTCAGAGAAAGAATAAGGTGCTGGAATAACGAGAAGTGGAGGCGGAGAGCGACTGTTGAGGCAGGAATGGAGAGTCAGAGAGTAAAGCGAGTCAGAGAAAGAATAAGGTGCTGGAATAACGAGAAGTGGAGGCGGAGAGCGACTGTTGAGGCAGGAATGGAGAGTCAGAGAGTAAAGCGAGTCAGAGAAAGAATAAGGTGCTGTAATAAAGAGAAGTGGAGGCAGAGAGTCACTGTTGAGGTAGGAATGGAGAGTCAGAGAGTAAAGCGAGTCAGAGAGTAAAGTGAGTCAGAGAAAGAATAAGGTGCTGTAATAAAGAGAAGTGGAGGTGAAGAGTGACTGTTGAGGCAGGAATGGAGAGTCAGTGAGTAAAGCGAGTCAGAGAAAGAATAAGGTGCTGTAATAAAGAGAAGTGGAGGCAGAGAGTCACTGTTGAGGTAGGAATGGAGAGATGGAGAGTAAAGTGAGTCAGAGAAAGAATAAAGTGCTGTAATAAAGAGAAGTGGAGGCGGAGAGCGACTGTTGAGGCAGGAATGGAGAGTCAGAGAGTAAAGCGAGTTGAAGAATAAAGTGAGTCAGAGAGTAAAGTGAGTCAGAGAAAGAATAAGATGCTGTAATAAAGAGAAGTGGAGGTGAAAAGCGACTGTTGAGGCAGGAATGGAGAGTCAGTGAGTAAAGCGAGTCAGAGAAAGAATAAGGTGCTGTAATAAAGAGAAGTGGAGGCGGAGAGCGACTGTTGAGGCAGGAATGGAGAGTCAGAGAGTAAAGTGAGTCAGAGAGTAAAGTGAGTTAGAGAGTAAAGTGAGTCAGAGAAAGAATAAGGTGCTGGAATAAAGAGAAGTGGAGGCGGAGAGCGACAGTTGAGGCAGGAATGGAGAGTCAGAGAGTAAAGCGAGTCAGAGAAAGAATAAGGTGCTGTAATAAAGAGAAGTGGAGGTGAAGAGCGACTGTTGAGGCAGGAATGGAGAGTCAGAGAGTAAAGTGAGTCAGAGAAAGAATAAGGTGCTGTAATAAAGAGAAGTGGAGGCGGAGAGTCACTGTTGAGGCAGGAATGGAGAGTCGGAGAGTAAAGTGAGTCAGAGAAAGAATAAAGGTGCTGTAATAAAGATAAGTGGAGGTGGAGAGCGACTGTTGAGGCAGGAATGGAGAGTCAGAGAGTAAAGCGAGTCAGAGAAAGAATAAGGTGCTGTAATAAAGAGAAGTGGAGGTGAAGAGCGACTGTTGAGGCAGGAATGGAGAGTCGGAGAGTAAAGCGAGTTGGAGAATAAAGTGAGTCAGAGAGTAAAGTGAGTCAGAGAAAGAATAAAGTACTGTAATAAAGAAAAGTGGAGGCGGAGAGTCACTGTTGAGGCAGGAATGGAGAGTCAGAGAGTAAAGCGAGTCAGAGAAAGAATAAGGTGCTGTAATAAAGAGAAGTGGAGGCGGAGAGTCACTGTTGAGGCAGGAATGGAGAGTCGGAGAGTAAAGTGAGTCAGAGAAAGAATAAGGTGTTGTAATAAAGAGAAGTGGAGGCAAAGAGCGACTGCCGAGGCAGGAATGGAGAGTCGGAGAGTAAAGCAAGTCAGAGAAAGAATAAGGTGTTGTAATAAAGAGAAGTGGAGGCGGAGAGTCACTGTTGAGGTAGGAATGGAGAGATGGAGAGTAAAACGAGTCAGAGAAAGAATAAGGTGCTGTAATAAAGAGAAGTGGAGGTCGAGGCAGGAATGGAGAGTCGGAGAGTAAAGCGAGTCAGAGAAAGAATAAAGGTGCTGTAATAAAGAGAAGTGGAGGCGGAGAGTGACTGATGAGGCAGGAATGGAGAGATGGAGAGTAAAATGAGTCAGAGAAAGAATAAGGTGCTGTAATAAAGAGAAGTGGAGGCGGAGAGTGACTGTTGAGGTAGGAATGGAGAGATGGAGAGTAAAGTGAGTCAGAGAAAGAATAAAGTGCTGTAATAAAGAGAAGTGGAGGCGGAGAGCGACTGTTGAGGCAGGAATGGAGAGTCAGAGAGTAAAGCGAGTTGAAGAATAAAGTGAGTCAGAGAGTAAAGTGAGTCAGAGAAAGAATAAGATGCTGTAATAAAGAGAAGTGGAGGTGAAAAGCGACTGTTGAGGCAGGAATGGAGAGTCAGTGAGTAAAGCGAGTCAGAGAAAGAATAAGGTGCTGTAATAAAGAGAAGTGGAGGCGGAGAGCGACTGTTGAGGCAGGAATGGAGAGTCAGAGAGTAAAGTGAGTCAGAGAGTAAAGTGAGTTAGAGAGTAAAGTGAGTCAGAGAAAGAATAAGGTGCTGGAATAAAGAGAAGTGGAGGCGGAGAGCGACAGTTGAGGCAGGAATGGAGAGTCAGAGAGTAAAGCGAGTCAGAGAAAGAATAAGGTGCTGTAATAAAGAGAAGTGGAGGCGGAGAGTCACTGTTGAGGCAGGAATGGAGAGTCGGAGAGTAAAGTGAGTCAGAGAAAGAATAAGGTGTTGTAATAAAGAGAAGTGGAGGCAAAGAGCGACTGCCGAGGCAGGAATGGAGAGTCGGAGAGTAAAGCAAGTCAGAGAAAGAATAAGGTGTTGTAATAAAGAGAAGTGGAGGCGGAGAGTCACTGTTGAGGTAGGAATGGAGAGATGGAGAGTAAAACGAGTCAGAGAAAGAATAAGGTGCTGTAATAAAGAGAAGTGGAGGTCGAGGCAGGAATGGAGAGTCGGAGAGTAAAGCGAGTCAGAGAAAGAATAAAGGTGCTGTAATAAAGAGAAGTGGAGGCGGAGAGTGACTGATGAGGCAGGAATGGAGAGATGGAGAGTAAAATGAGTCAGAGAAAGAATAAGGTGCTGTAATAAAGAGAAGTGGAGGCGGAGAGTGACTGATGAGGCAGGAATGGAGAGATGGAGAGTAAAACGAGTCAGAGAAAGAATAAGGTGCTGTAATAAAGAGAAGTGGAGGTCGAGGCAGGAATGGAGAGTCGGAGGGTAAAGTGAGTCAGAGAAAGAATAAGGTGCTGTAATAAAGAGAAGTGGAGGCGGAGAGTCACTGTTGAGGCAGGAAGAGGCGTATATGTTTATAAAGGTCCAGATGTGAAACTGAGTTAACGAGAAGACGCTGTTTTATTTACTGCCTCTATAAATAAACACTTTAAGATTCTCTTTTTTTCAGAAGTGTTCTGTTTGTTTAATGTAGCTCTTGTTTTTATTGAAGTGAATAAAAACATTTATTATTAGTTTATAAATAATTAATTGAGTTCAGTATTTAAACAGTAAATATCCTGAAATATACTGAACGGTATGTGTGGTGTGTTGGTGTTTCAGTAGCTGATGGTAGAAGATGCTGATACTAGACTACTTCAGTAAACAGGATACACCACTGAATCACAACACACGTTAACAAACAAACAAACAAACTCCCTAGAAGGACCACAGCTGTGCAGCAATATTTAATGATTTTAGCTGTAACTTTTATTTACATTACTCACTCAAGATTGGGCAGTACTGGGGTTCTGGATCACTCCTCTGTCTGCTTCTCAAAACAGCCTCTGTCATACACTGCAGCTTATTAAAATAAATAATTGTCTTTCTCACCCTCATCCTATTACTAGAGAGGTTCCCCAGGGCTCAGTGTTAGGTCCTACTGTGTTGTCTATACTTATTAACGATATCTCTTATAATTCATTAATTCACTTTTACGCTGATGACCCAGTTTTGTACACCACCAGTTCTTCTCCTGTATCAGTAATAACATCACTCCAGGATAGTTTTCTCCAAATTCAACAGACTTTCATTTTTAATAAAATACCCTGCAGCTTACAGTGTCTATATTAGTCTAGCTATTTAGCTCTGGAGCTTTTTGGTGAATTGGTTCCAACCCACGCTAGCAACCACGAAAGCTTGGCCAAGAAGATTTAACCGATCCCGGCTCAGTTTCTCAGCACGTCTTAGCACAAAGATGATTCTCAAGTGGTAGAGCGAGCCTCACACTGAACTCTCTCTCTACCAGATAAGATGCTTTTAACACTAAGATGCACTCGGGCTGCTTCACTTGTGGATTTGTAGGCGTTTTGTTGTTTATCCATGATGGAGGCATTCCACACGAGCTGCTTGACTTACACTGACAGTGTAGAAATAGCTAGCAGAGAACGTTCCCACAACATTACCTACAAGTTCTGATAATGTTAGACAGAAAAGCCTTTAATGTGATGTTAAAAGAACTTTTCAGGATGTTTAGCGTTTTAAATAATGTTCCTATATAGCAGAGGTCACTAATAGGTGGAGCGCGGTCCGAGTCCAGACCCAGACGTTGTTCAATGTGGACCCAACCTGATAATCTACTGATAAACTACTGATAAACTACTGATAAACTACTGATAATCTACTGATAAACTACTGATAATCTACTGATAATCTACTGATAAATTACTGATAATCTACTGATAATCTACTGATAAATTACTGATAAACTACTGATAATCTACTGATAATCTTCTGATAAACTACTGATAAATTACTGATAATCTACTGATAATCTTCTGATAAACTACTGATAAACTACTGATAATCTACTGATAATCTACTGATAAACTACTGATAATCTACTGATAAACTACTGATAATCTACTGATAATCTACTGATAAACTACTGATAATCTACTGATAATCTACTGATAAATTACTGATAAACTACTGATAATCTACTGATAATCTTCTGATAAACTACTGATAAACTACTGATAATCTACTGATAATCTTCTGATAATCTACTGATAAACTACTGATAATCTACTGATAATCTACTGATAAACTACTGATAATCTACTGATAAACTACTGATAATCTACTGATAATCTACTGATAAACTACTGATAAACTACTGATAATCTACTGATAATCTACTGATAAACTACTGATAACTACTGATTTAATTCGGACTGTGTTTATTTTAAGAGGCGGAGCTTTTCTCACCTTTACGGTATACAGGCTTTGTAATCACGTGTGCTGTAAGATCACCAAAGGCTCCTCAGCCAATCAGATCTGTGCAAATTCGGGAGTGCGGCGGACACAGAGTCGAGGTACGAAGCGAGAAGCAGCAGTCGGACACTGAAGCGGGTCGGAGAATAAAATTAGTCCAAGAATAAAGAGAAGTGAAGGGGAAGATCGGCTGTTGAGGCAGGAATGGAGAGTCAGAGAATAAAGCGAGTTGGAAAATAAAGCGAGTCAGAGAGTAAAGCGAGTCGGAGAGTAAAGCAAGGCAAAGAAATAATAAGGTGCTGTAATAAAGTGAAGTGGAGGTGGAGAGCGACTGCTGAGGCAGGAATGGAGAGTTGGAGAGTAAAGTGAGTCAGAGAAAGAATAAGGTGCTGTAATAACGAGAAGTGGAGGCGGAGAGCGACTGCTGAGGCAGGAATGGAGAGTTGGAGAGTAAAGCGAGTCAGAGAAAGAATAAGGTGCTGGAATAACGAGAAGTGGAGGCGGAGAGCGACTGTTGAGGCAGGAATGGAGAGTCAGAGAGTAAAGCGAGTCAGAGAAAGAATAAGGTGCTGTAATAAAGAGAAGTGGAGGCAGAGAGTCACTGTTGAGGTAGGAATGGAGAGTCAGAGAGTAAAGCGAGTCAGAGAGTAAAGTGAGTCAGAGAAAGAATAAGGTGCTGTAATAAAGAGAAGTGGAGGTGAAGAGCGACTGTTGAGGCAGGAATGTAGAGTCAGAGAGTAAAGCGAGTCAGAGAAAGAATAAGGTGCTGGAATAACGAGAAGTGGAGGCGGAGAGCGACTGTTGAGGCAGGAATGGAGAGTCAGAGAGTAAAGCGAGTCAGAGAAAGAATAAGGTGCTGGAATAACGAGAAGTGGAGGCGGAGAGCGACTGTTGAGGCAGGAATGGAGAGTCAGAGAGTAAAGCGAGTCAGAGAAAGAATAAGGTGCTGTAATAAAGAGAAGTGGAGGCAGAGAGTCACTGTTGAGGTAGGAATGGAGAGTCAGAGAGTAAAGCGAGTCAGAGAGTAAAGTGAGTCAGAGAAAGAATAAGGTGCTGTAATAAAGAGAAGTGGAGGTGAAGAGTGACTGTTGAGGCAGGAATGGAGAGTCAGTGAGTAAAGCGAGTCAGAGAAAGAATAAGGTGCTGTAATAAAGAGAAGTGGAGGCAGAGAGTCACTGTTGAGGTAGGAATGGAGAGATGGAGAGTAAAGTGAGTCAGAGAAAGAATAAAGTGCTGTAATAAAGAGAAGTGGAGGCGGAGAGCGACTGTTGAGGCAGGAATGGAGAGTCAGAGAGTAAAGCGAGTTGAAGAATAAAGTGAGTCAGAGAGTAAAGTGAGTCAGAGAAAGAATAAGATGCTGTAATAAAGAGAAGTGGAGGTGAAAAGCGACTGTTGAGGCAGGAATGGAGAGTCAGTGAGTAAAGCGAGTCAGAGAAAGAATAAGGTGCTGTAATAAAGAGAAGTGGAGGCGGAGAGCGACTGTTGAGGCAGGAATGGAGAGTCAGAGAGTAAAGTGAGTCAGAGAGTAAAGTGAGTTAGAGAGTAAAGTGAGTCAGAGAAAGAATAAGGTGCTGGAATAAAGAGAAGTGGAGGCGGAGAGCGACAGTTGAGGCAGGAATGGAGAGTCAGAGAGTAAAGCGAGTCAGAGAAAGAATAAGGTGCTGTAATAAAGAGAAGTGGAGGTGAAGAGCGACTGTTGAGGCAGGAATGGAGAGTCAGAGAGTAAAGTGAGTCAGAGAAAGAATAAGGTGCTGTAATAAAGAGAAGTGGAGGCGGAGAGTCACTGTTGAGGCAGGAATGGAGAGTCGGAGAGTAAAGTGAGTCAGAGAAAGAATAAAGGTGCTGTAATAAAGATAAGTGGAGGTGGAGAGCGACTGTTGAGGCAGGAATGGAGAGTCAGAGAGTAAAGCGAGTCAGAGAAAGAATAAGGTGCTGTAATAAAGAGAAGTGGAGGTGAAGAGCGACTGTTGAGGCAGGAATGGAGAGTCGGAGAGTAAAGCGAGTTGGAGAATAAAGTGAGTCAGAGAGTAAAGTGAGTCAGAGAAAGAATAAAGTACTGTAATAAAGAAAAGTGGAGGCGGAGAGTCACTGTTGAGGCAGGAATGGAGAGTCAGAGAGTAAAGCGAGTCAGAGAAAGAATAAGGTGCTGTAATAAAGAGAAGTGGAGGCGGAGAGTCACTGTTGAGGCAGGAATGGAGAGTCGGAGAGTAAAGTGAGTCAGAGAAAGAATAAGGTGTTGTAATAAAGAGAAGTGGAGGCAAAGAGCGACTGCCGAGGCAGGAATGGAGAGTCGGAGAGTAAAGCAAGTCAGAGAAAGAATAAGGTGTTGTAATAAAGAGAAGTGGAGGCGGAGAGTCACTGTTGAGGTAGGAATGGAGAGATGGAGAGTAAAACGAGTCAGAGAAAGAATAAGGTGCTGTAATAAAGAGAAGTGGAGGTCGAGGCAGGAATGGAGAGTCGGAGAGTAAAGCGAGTCAGAGAAAGAATAAAGGTGCTGTAATAAAGAGAAGTGGAGGCGGAGAGTGACTGATGAGGCAGGAATGGAGAGATGGAGAGTAAAATGAGTCAGAGAAAGAATAAGGTGCTGTAATAAAGAGAAGTGGAGGCGGAGAGTGACTGTTGAGGTAGGAATGGAGAGATGGAGAGTAAAGTGAGTCAGAGAAAGAATAAAGTGCTGTAATAAAGAGAAGTGGAGGCGGAGAGCGACTGTTGAGGCAGGAATGGAGAGTCAGAGAGTAAAGCGAGTTGAAGAATAAAGTGAGTCAGAGAGTAAAGTGAGTCAGAGAAAGAATAAGATGCTGTAATAAAGAGAAGTGGAGGTGAAAAGCGACTGTTGAGGCAGGAATGGAGAGTCAGTGAGTAAAGCGAGTCAGAGAAAGAATAAGGTGCTGTAATAAAGAGAAGTGGAGGCGGAGAGCGACTGTTGAGGCAGGAATGGAGAGTCAGAGAGTAAAGTGAGTCAGAGAGTAAAGTGAGTTAGAGAGTAAAGTGAGTCAGAGAAAGAATAAGGTGCTGGAATAAAGAGAAGTGGAGGCGGAGAGCGACAGTTGAGGCAGGAATGGAGAGTCAGAGAGTAAAGCGAGTCAGAGAAAGAATAAGGTGCTGTAATAAAGAGAAGTGGAGGTGAAGAGCGACTGTTGAGGCAGGAATGGAGAGTCAGAGAGTAAAGTGAGTCAGAGAAAGAATAAGGTGCTGTAATAAAGAGAAGTGGAGGCGGAGAGTCACTGTTGAGGCAGGAATGGAGAGTCGGAGAGTAAAGTGAGTCAGAGAAAGAATAAAGGTGCTGTAATAAAGATAAGTGGAGGTGGAGAGCGACTGTTGAGGCAGGAATGGAGAGTCAGAGAGTAAAGCGAGTCAGAGAAAGAATAAGGTGCTGTAATAAAGAGAAGTGGAGGTGAAGAGCGACTGTTGAGGCAGGAATGGAGAGTCGGAGAGTAAAGCGAGTTGGAGAATAAAGTGAGTCAGAGAGTAAAGTGAGTCAGAGAAAGAATAAAGTACTGTAATAAAGAAAAGTGGAGGCGGAGAGTCACTGTTGAGGCAGGATTGGAGAGTCAGAGAGTAAAGCGAGTCAGAGAAAGAATAAGGTGCTGTAATAAAGAGAAGTGGAGGCGGAGAGTCACTGTTGAGGCAGGAATGGAGAGTCGGAGAGTAAAGTGAGTCAGAGAAAGAATAAGGTGTTGTAATAAAGAGAAGTGGAGGCAAAGAGCGACTGCCGAGGCAGGAATGGAGAGTCGGAGAGTAAAGCAAGTCAGAGAAAGAATAAGGTGTTGTAATAAAGAGAAGTGGAGGCGGAGAGTCACTGTTGAGGTAGGAATGGAGAGATGGAGAGTAAAACGAGTCAGAGAAAGAATAAGGTGCTGTAATAAAGAGAAGTGGAGGTCGAGGCAGGAATGGAGAGTCGGAGAGTAAAGCGAGTCAGAGAAAGAATAAAGGTGCTGTAATAAAGAGAAGTGGAGGCGGAGAGTGACTGATGAGGCAGGAATGGAGAGATGGAGAGTAAAATGAGTCAGAGAAAGAATAAGGTGCTGTAATAAAGAGAAGTGGAGGCGGAGAGTGACTGATGAGGCAGGAATGGAGAGATGGAGAGTAAAACGAGTCAGAGAAAGAATAAGGTGCTGTAATAAAGAGAAGTGGAGGTCGAGGCAGGAATGGAGAGTCGGAGGGTAAAGTGAGTCAGAGAAAGAATAAGGTGCTGTAATAAAGAGAAGTGGAGGCGGAGAGTCACTGTTGAGGCAGGAAGAGGCGTATATGTTTATAAAGGTCCAGATGTGAAACTGAGTTAACGAGAAGACGCTGTTTTATTTACTGCCTCTATAAATAAACACTTTAAGATTCTCTTTTTTTCAGAAGTGTTCTGTTTGTTTAATGTAGCTCTTGTTTTTATTGAAGTGAATAAAAACATTTATTATTAGTTTATAAATAATTAATTGAGTTCAGTATTTAAACAGTAAATATCCTGAAATATACTGAACGGTATGTGTGGTGTGTTGGTGTTTCAGTAGCTGATGGTAGAAGATGCTGATACTAGACTACTTCAGTAAACAGGATACACCACTGAATCACAACACACGTTAACAAACAAACAAACAAACTCCCTAGAAGGACCACAGCTGTGCAGCAATATTTAATGATTTTAGCTGTAACTTTTATTTACATTACTCACTCAAGATTGGGCAGTACTGGGGTTCTGGATCACTCCTCTGTCTGCTTCTCAAAACAGCCTCTGTCATACACTGCAGCTTATTAAAATAAATAATTGTCTTTCTCACCCTCATCCTATTACTAGAGAGGTTCCCCAGGGCTCAGTGTTAGGTCCTACTGTGTTGTCTATACTTATTAACGATATCTCTTATAATTCATTAATTCACTTTTACGCTGATGACCCAGTTTTGTACACCACCAGTTCTTCTCCTGTATCAGTAATAACATCACTCCAGGATAGTTTTCTCCAAATTCAACAGACTTTCATTTTTAATAAAATACCCTGCAGCTTACAGTGTCTATATTAGTCTAGCTATTTAGCTCTGGAGCTTTTTGGTGAATTGGTTCCAACCCACGCTAGCAACCACGAAAGCTTGGCCAAGAAGATTTAACCGATCCCGGCTCAGTTTCTCAGCACGTCTTAGCACAAAGATGATTCTCAAGTGGTAGAGCGAGCCTCACACTGAACTCTCTCTCTACCAGATAAGATGCTTTTAACACTAAGATGCACTCGGGCTGCTTCACTTGTGGATTTGTAGGCGTTTTGTTGTTTATCCATGATGGAGGCATTCCACACGAGCTGCTTGACTTACACTGACAGTGTAGAAATAGCTAGCAGAGAACGTTCCCACAACATTACCTACAAGTTCTGATAATGTTAGACAGAAAAGTCTTTAATCTGATGTTAAAAGAACTTTTCAGGATGTTTAGCGTTTCAGATAATGTTCCTATATAGCAGAGGTCACGGTTCAGGTCCGGACTCAGACGTTGTCCAATGTGGACCCAAACTGATAAACTACTGATAATCTACTGATAAACTACTGATAAACTACTGATAAACTACTGATAATCTACTGATAATCTACTGATAATCTACTGATAATCTACTGATAAACTACTGATAATCTACTGAGGAGGATTTAGTTCTGACAGTGTTTATTTTAAGAGGCGGAGCTTTTCTTTATGGTATACGGGCTTTGCGGCGCAGTGACCTTACAGACCAATCACATGCGCTGTAAGATCACCAAAGACTCCTCAGCCAATCAGATCTGTGCAGCTTCAGGAATACAGAGTGCACACAGGCGAGGTACGAAGTGAAAAGCAGCAGTCAGAGAATAAAGCGAGTCAGAGAGTAAAGCGAATCAGAGAACAAAGCGAATCGGAGAACAAAGCGAGTCGGAGAATAAAGCGAGTCGGAGAATAAATCGAGTTGGAGAATAGAGTCAGAGAGTAAAGTGAGTCAGAGAATAAAGTGAGTCGGAGAATAAAGCGAGTCCAAAAATAAATCGAGTCGGAGAATAAAGAGAGTCAGAGAATAAAGCGAGTTGGAGAATGAATCGAATCGGAGAATACAGTGAGTCGGAGAATAAAGAGAGTCAGATAATAAAGCGAGTCAGAGAGTAAAGCGAGTTGGAGAGTAAAGCGAGTCGGAGAGTAAAGAGAGTCAGATAATAAAGCGAGTCAGAGAGTAAAGCGAGTTGGAGAGTAAAGCGAGTCGGAGAGTAAAGCGAGTCGGAGAGTAAAGAGAGTCAGATAATAAAGCGAGTCAGAGAGTAAAGTGAGTCAGAGAATAAAGTGAGTCAGAGAAAGTCTAATTCAGACGTGCTCTAAAAAGCTTTATTTACTGCCTCTATAAATAAACACTTTAAGATTCTCTTTTTTTCAGAAGTGTTCTGTTTGTTTAATGTAGCTCTTGTTTTTATTGAAGTGAGTAAAAACATTTATTAGAAGTTTATAAATAATTAATTCAGTTCAGTATTTAAACAGTCAGTGTTAGGTCCTACTGTGTTGTCTATACTTATTAACGATCTCTTATAAATAATTTATTCACTTATACGCTGATGACCCAGTTTTGTACTTCACCAGATCTTCTCCTGTATCAGTAATAACATCACTCCAGGATAGTTTTCTCCAAATTCAACAGACTTTCATTTTTAATAAAATACTCTCACACCATGCAGCTTATGATGTGTATATTAGTCTGACTTTGTGATTTAGCTCTGAAGTTGAACATGTGACTGGTTGCTGCTGTCGTTGGTCTGATGTTGTTGGTCTGATGTCGTTGGTCTGCTGTCGTTGGTCTGATGTCGTTAGTCTGCTGTCGTTGGTCTGCTGTCGTTGGTCTGATGTCGTTGGTCTGCTGACGTTGGTCTGATGTCGTTGGTCTGATGTCGTTGGTCTGCTGTCGTTGGTCTGCTGTCATTTGTCTGCTGTCGTTGGTCTGATGTTGTTGGTCTGCTGTCGTTGGTCTGATGTTGTTGGTCTGATGTCGTTGGTCTGCTGTCGTTGGTCTGATGTCGTTGGTCTGCTGTCGTTGGTCTGATGTCGTTGGTTTGCTGTCGTTGGTTTGATGTCGTTGGTCTGATGTCGTTGGTCTGCTGTCGTTGGTCTGATGTCGTTGGTCTGCTGTCGTTGGTCTGATTTCGTTGGTCTGATGTCGTTGGTCTGCTGTCGTTGGTCTGGTGTCGTTGGTCTGATGTTGTTGGTCTGATGTCGTTGGTCTGCTGTCGTTGGTCTGATGTCGTTGGTCTGATGTCGTTGGTCTGCTGTCGTTGGTCTGCTGTCGTTGGTCTGATGTTGTTGGTCTGATGTCGTTGGTCTGATTTCGTTGGTCTGATGTCGTTGGTCTGCTGTTGTTGGTCTGCTGTCGTTGGTCTGCTGTCGTTGGTCTGATGTCGTTGGTCTGCTGTCGTTGGTCTGATGTCGTTGGTCTGATGTCGTTGGTCTGCTGTCGTTGGTCTGCTGTCGTTGGTCTGATGTTGTTGGTCTGATGTCGTTGGTCTGATTTCGTTGGTCTGATGTTGTTGGTCTGATGTTGTTGGTCTGCTGTCGTTGGTCTGCTGTCGTTGGTCTGATGTTGTTGGTCTGATGTCGTTGGTCTGATTTCGTTGGTCTGATGTCGTTGGTCTGATGTCGTTGGTCTGATGTTGTTGGTCTGCTGTCGTTGGTCTGATGTCGTTGGTCTGATTTCGTTGGTCTGCTGTCGTTGGTCTGCTGTCGTTGGTCTGATGTCGTTGGTCTGATGTCGTTGGTCTGATGTCATTGGTCTGCTGTCGTTGGTCTGATGTCGTTAGTCTGCTGTCGTTGGTTTGATGTCGTTGGTCTGCTGTCGTTGGTCTGATGTCGTTGGTCTGATGTCGTTGGTCTGATGTCGTTGGTCTGTTGTCGTTGGTCTGCTGTCGTTGGTCTGATGTCGATGGTTTGATGTCGTTGGTCTGATGTTGGTTTGATGTCGTTGGTCTGTTGTCGTTGGTCTGATGTCGTTGGTCTGCTGTCGTTGGTCTGCTGTCGTTGGTCTGATGTCGTTGGTCTGATTTCGTTTGTCTGCTGTCGTTGGTCTGATTTCGTTGGTCTGCTGTCGTTGGTCTGATGTCGTTGGTCTGGTGTCGTTGGTCTGATGTCGTTGGTCTGCTGTCGTTGGTCTGCTGTCCTTGGTCTGATGTTGTTGGTCTGATGTCGTTGGTCTGCTGTTGTTGGTCTGATGTCGTTGGTCTGCTGTCGTTGGTCTGATGTCGTTGGTCTGCTGTCGTTGGTCTGATGTCGTTGTTCTGATGTCGTTGGTCTGCTGTCGTTGGTCTGCTGTCGTTGGTCTGATGTCGTTGGTCTGCTGTCGTTGGTCTGATGTCGTTGGTCTGCTGTCGTTGGTCTGATGTCGTTAGTCTGCTGTCGTTGGTCTGCTGTCATTGGTCTGATTTCGTTGGTCTGATGTCGTTGGTCTGCTGTCGTTGGTCTGATGTCGTTGGTCTGATGTTGTTGGTCTGATGTCGTTGGTCTGCTGACGTTGGTCTGATGTCGTTGGTCTGATGTCGTTGGTCTGCTGTCGTTTGTCTGCTGTCGTTGGTCTGATGTTGTTGGTCTGCTGTCGTTGGTCTGATGTTGTTGGTCTGATGTCGTTGGTCTGCTGTCGTTGGTCTGATGTCGTTGGTCTGCTGTCGTTGGTCTGATGTCGTTGGTTTGCTGTCGTTGGTTTGATGTCGTTGGTCTGATGTCGTTGGTCTGCTGTCGATGGTCTGATGTCGTTGGTCTGCTGTCGTTGGTCTGATTTCGTTGGTCTGATGTTGTTGGTCTGCTGTCGTTGGTCTGGTGTTGTTGGTCTGCTGTCGTTGGTCTGATGTTGTTGGTCTGCTGTCGTTGGTCTGATGTTGTTGGTCTGATGTCGTTGGTCTGCTGTCGTTGGTCTGATGTTGTTGGTCTGATGTCGTTGGTCTGATTTCGTTGGTCTGATGTTGTTGGTCTGATGTTGTTGGTCTGCTGTCGTTGGTCTGATGTCGTTGGTCTGATTTCGTTGGTCTGCTGTCGTTGGTCTGCTGTCGTTGGTCTGCTGTCGTTGGTCTGATGTCGTTGGTCTGATGTCGTTGGTCTGCTGTCGTTGGTCTGATGTCGTTGGTCTGCTGTCGTTGGTCTGCTGTCGTTGGTCTGATGTCGTTAGTCTGCTGTCGTTGGTTTGATGTCGTTGGTCTGATGTCGTTGGTCTGATGTCGTTGGTCTGATGTCGTTGGTCTGTTGTCGTTGGTCTGCTGTCGTTGGTCTGATGTTGATGGTTTGATGTCGTTGGTCTGATGTTGGTTTGATGTCGTTGGTCTGTTGTCGTTGGTCTGATGTCGTTGGTCTGCTGTCGTTGGTCTGCTGTCGTTGGTCTGATGTCGTTGGTCTGATTTCGTTTGTCTGCTGTCGTTGGTCTGATTTCGTTGGTCTGCTGTCGTTGGTCTGATGTCGTTGGTCTGGTGTCGTTGGTCTGATGTCGTTTGTCTGCTGTCGTTGGTCTGCTGTCCTTGGTCTGATGTTGTTGGTCTGATGTCGTTGGTCTGCTGTTGTTGGTCTGATGTCGTTGGTCTGCTGTCGTTGGTCTGATGTCGTTGGTCTGCTGTCGTTGGTCTGATGTCGTTGTTCTGATGTCGTTGGTCTGCTGTCGTTGGTCTGCTGTCGTTGGTCTGATGTCGTTGGTCTGCTGTCGTTGGTCTGATGTCGTTGGTCTGCTGTCGTTGGTCTGATGTCGTTAGTCTGCTGTCGTTGGTCTGCTGTCATTGGTCTGATTTCGTTGGTCTGATGTCGTTGGTCTGCTGTCGTTGGTCTGATGTCGTTGGTCTGATGTCGTTGGTCTGATGTCGTTGGTCTGCTGACGTTGGTCTGATGTCGTTGGTCTGATGTCGTTGGTCTGCTGTCGTTTGTCTGCTGTCGTTGGTCTGATGTTGTTGGTCTGCTGTCGTTGGTCTGATGTTGTTGGTCTGATGTCGTTGGTCTGCTGTCGTTGGTCTGATGTCGTTGGTCTGCTGTCGTTGGTCTGATGTCGTTGGTTTGCTGTCGTTGGTTTGATGTCGTTGGTCTGATGTCGTTGGTCTGCTGTCGTTGGTCTGATGTCGTTGGTCTGCTGTCGTTGGTCTGATTTCGTTGGTCTGATGTCGTTGGTCTGCTGTTGTTGGTCTGATGTCGTTGGTCTGATGTCGTTGGTCTGCTGTCGTTGGTCTGCTGTCGTTGGTCTGATGTTGTTGGTCTGATGTTGTTGGTCTGATGTTGTTGGTCTGCTGTCGTTGGTCTGATGTCGTTGGTCTGATTTCGTTGGTCTGCTGTCGTTGGTCTGCTGTCGTTGGTCTGATGTCGTTGGTCTGCTGTCGTTGGTCTGATGTTGTTGGTCTGATGTCGTTGGTCTGCTGTCGTTGGTCTGCTGTCGTTGGTCTGATGTCGTTGGTCTGCTGTCGTTGGTCTGATGTCGTTGGTCTGATGTCGTTGGTCTGCTGTCGTTGGTCTGATGTCGTTGGTCTGCTGTCGTTGGTCTGATGTCGTTGGTCTGATGTCGTTGGTCTGCTGTCGTGGGTCTGATGTCGTTGGTCTGATGTCGTTGGTCTGATGGGTGGATGTATTGGAATGTGTTGAAACTCTGGTTGAATACTTACCACTGAAGCTCGCTCTCGGGGTGGTGTGTTCCAGATGAGAGCGGCTCTGCAGGGAATAATGAGGCGTCGCAAACGGAAGCCAGAGGAGCTTGAAGTGGTGGAGCTGGTTTCTCTGGGTCATCTGCTTTGTGGATTCAGCTCATCAGAAATCTCCCGTCTGGACCCTTCTAACCTGAGGTCAGCCTCAAGCTTAATTAAGTAATTAATTAATTAATTAATTTAAATTACTCCTTAATCTTTATTTTTAAGATCTGTGACTGTGATCATGTACATCTGACTTATATGGCTGTGCTCACTGTGTGTGTGTGTCTATGTGTGTGTTAGCGTGGCAGCGTTCTTCCTGAGAGAGATGGTCCTGCCATGCTCTGAAGAGCAGACCGCAGCCCTGACCGCCCGGCTGTCCAGCCCTCTGGGCTTTGGCCCCGTCAGCAGCTGGGGCTCTGAGGTCTTCACTGAGATCGGCACTCTCGCAGGTAGAGATTCACTCTTTCCTTATCACTGCTGTAAAGCACTTCCTTAAGTTAAGATCTGATCATATCGTAGGGTTCCAAAACATCCAAGCAGCACTATGTATCATACAGAGTGTGAAACCATTCGAGGAGATCTATCTATCTTTTTTTTTTTTTTCCGAAATCGGAATGGTGATCCGAATGCACTGGTGCACCAAACATATTAGCTTTTACAAGAACAGCTCTATAGGTTTCTATAGCCTATTCTTGTTAATGTTTGTAATTTTTATTTAATTAATTAATTTATTAGGCCAGGCCAGGCAATAAAGGAGAGGAAAAAGAGGAGAGAATTTTTTAAAATTAATAATAATAATAATAATAATAATAATAATAATAATAATAATAATAATAATAATAATAATAATAATAATATATAAATAAACAACTAAATAAACTAACAAATGAAAGAAATGAGAGAAAAAAGTAGACACAGGCATGCATTTTGCACAATGGTGGCAATAACTCAACTCAACTCATAACCAACAAGTCCACATGGGTTTTTATCCGGGCTGTATAAGTTTTATGTAGGCTCGTAGTGGGGTTTCTGATTGGTGATACAAGGGCCCCAGATAGGTTATAACTTTGGATCCCTATTGGGCTGCAGTCGTGGGCCCCACTTGGGTCAGTTTATGGGCCCCAGTTAGACTACTACTGGGTTACTGTTATGGAATCCAGTAAGGCTACAGGTTTGGACCCCAGGTGGGTTACCACTGAGGGGTTCAGTTAGGCTGCCATTGTTGGCCCCAGTTAAGCTACAATCAAGGGCACCGTTTGGGTCACTTTCTTTCATGGGGCCCAGTCAGGCTACATTTGTGGTCCCAGCCAGGTTACAGTTATTTCTGTTTTGACTGTGGGGCCGGTGGACATTGTTCACACTTTTGGCCAAGATTGGCCCCACTAGAGGGCCCATGCAGAGGGAGCCACTGGACAAATCTTTGTGGTCCCCAACTGTGTTGCCTAAAGGGGCCTCAAGCCAGTCTTTAACACATGTTGGACCCACATGAACATGTTGGCCTTGTAGCTCCGGTGCACCGCTGATGTAGTAAACTGGACACTAACCATGTCTTTCGATGGACCCTCCTCAGCTGGACTGGACGACCTGGTGCTGTCTGCCCTCGTCAAGGAACAAATGGAAGGACTGACGTCAGCAGCGATAGCCCTGATCCCTCCAAGAAAGATGGCTGTAAGATCTTCACCCTCGGAGTTCAGATAAAAGATGTTTGTTAGTTTTTCCAACCAAACAGGTGCACCTCTCATAGTCGCTGTCCTGTTATAGGTGGTCTTCAGTGCTTCTCAGCTCTCCTGGCTCAGTGCTGAACAGGCATGGGCTGTGACGGAGGAGCAGTGGGAGGAACTGGACAGTGAGCAGAAGCAGGCACTGAGCATGGCACAGTACGAGGGAGAGGCCATGCTCGGACACAGAGGTTTGTCAAACAGTGTTTCAATGAATTACACCTGATCTGAGACCAGTCCTGACCTTTAAAGGGCCCATATGCTGTGTTTCTGGTCTTATGTGTCATAAGAGCTCAACTGGGCCTCTTGAAATGACAACAACAAGGCCAGTTTCTCTAATACGGCCCTGGGCAATTATGACTGTGTTTCGAGATGATGTCACCTTGTAACAGAGAAAAGGGCTGTGATACCAGTGAGTCATTTCAGCTGGCTGGGAAAAGAGTTTCTCCCTCTAGGATTTGTGGACTGAGCAGTGAGGGGTCTGGAAAAGCCTTGCTTTAAAGCTCAGAGAAAGTTCATCAGCCTCTTGAAATGACAACAAGGGTAGTTTCTCTAATTTGGATAAGAATGTGGCCCTGGGCAATTATGACTTTGTTATGAGATGATGTCACCTTGTAACAGAGAAAAAGGCTGGAATTCCAGTGAGTCATTTCAACCGGCTGGGAAAAAAGTTTCTCCCTCTTACGTGTACTGTGGGCTTTAGAAGATTTGTAGACTAAAGAGTGAGGGGTCTGGAAAAGCCTTGCTTTAGAGTTTTTAAAGTCAGAGACAGTTCATCAGCCTCTTGAAATGACAACAACAAGGGTAGTTTCTCTCATTTGGATAAGAATATGGCCCTGGGCAATTATGACTGTGTTTCGAGATGATGTCACCTTGTAACAGAGGAAAGGGCTGGAATTCCAGTGAATCATTTCAACAGGCTGGGAAAAGAGTTTCTTCCTCTGATGTGTACTGTGGGCTTTAGAAGATTTGTAGACTAAACAGTGAGTGGCCTTGCTTTAAAGTTTTTAAAGTCAGAGACAGTTCATCAGCCTCTTGAAATGACAACAACAAGGCCAGTTTCTCTCATATGGGCCCTTTAAAGTAACACTTTGGTCAGTATTATTCAATGTACTGTAGTATAATATGCAAATTGGCTCCTATTAGCTGCCATTCATTGTTGGCACACGAGCTTGTGAGTGATGTGTCCTTTTCATTCTTGTAATTAGCGGAAAGGAGAGACTGATCTAAAGCATATCCTGAACAAAAACCCACAGAGCTGTTCTGTATTCAGCTGCTATACACTATGTTTTAAATGCAGTAGGGACGATCGGCAAATGACGTGTTTTTTTTAAAACTGTAATAGCACAGCTGTCTCTATGTCATTTTTCATCGTCACACAGAATGTATTTGTCTCTGCAGGCAGGAACCGGGCTCCTTCTGTGCCGTTTCCTGACAGCCCCACAGCATGTGCGTTATTTTTACTCAGTATTCTGTGGAATTTATTATAAACACCCACAGGAGTGTAACTCGCTCTTATTTATTTGCTGTACTTTATTGAATTCTTACATTTTTTTGATTAAAAACTGACAACAGAAAAAAAATGAAGTAGTGTTTATTTGTTCAGACGATGGGAATTTAGGCGGAATGCCAGGAGATGGGTGAATTCTGTCCACTGATCTTCCGACTTTTGGCCTTTTCCTTGATTTTGTGCCAGATAGAACTATAAACACGCACATACCAAAACACAGATGCTCAGATTTGTGCTCTAAACATGTGATTGGCTGATCTGTGTTGCATTTTAATGACATGCATTGAGAACACATTACATCCACTTCATTTCCTCTCAGATCAGCTTTGAACTCACATTTGTTATAATGAGATTTTATACAAAAACATAAATCTCCTAACAACCACCTGGAAGTCCCAGCTGACCCACTAACACTGTCCCCATCAGATAAACAGCACTTTCATCTTATCGAGAGAGAAGAACATCAATCTGCTTCAGGTCTGAGAGCATCCATGGGTGTTTCTGTCTATCCTTCCACTGTGAGAAGACACCTGGGGGTCTGAAAGGATGTGTAGCTATTCAAGAAGCTCCTCACTGAGAAAAGGAGATACAGGGTGGGTCTCAAATCCTAGTGAGCTCCTACATAGGCAGCATTTCACGTCATAGTATGCGCTCCTGACATGTAGACTGTCCCAATTCTTACATACCTTAAACATTCTGTCTACTGAGGAACCTTATTTAGACCTGATTTTAAGAAGCATCGAACGCTTCCTCAGCCGCTAAGACAATCCCATGATGCACCGCAGGCTAATCTAGGAGCAGTGAAGTGGTTTTAAAATGTGAGTTATTTTGATTCTCTGGAGTTTTAATGTGTTTCTGGTCATATAATCACACAAAACAGTTTTTTATTATCAACTCTGTAACGAGTCCTTCACCATTTACCCTTTATACTCCAGACATTAGCATTTATGCTAGCGGATTTTTAAACCTCGGGCTATTGTTTTGGATGCAGGCCAGTAGCTTAGCAACCAGCTAAACCACCGGTGGCGTGCTGCAGTGAGCGGGAACAAGCCGTGACGCAGTCTCTCTCTAACTAGAGCGTCTCAGTAATCTGTTTTATGAGGAGAGATGAGGAGAGAACGCTGCTACTTACACACTCACTACCTAGACAGCCTACTTACACACTCACTAGGATTTGAGACAGACCCACTGACGCATCAAACAAAGAAGCTGCTGCTGCTGTTCTCAAAACAATGGACTGACCAGCCCAGACCTTAGCAGAAAATGCTAAAACAACTCCTATCACTGAACTGTTTAGTTAAAAATGTTTGACTGTAAAACTCTATGATATGTGCATCTTCTTGCTCCACTGTCTCTAACCTGAGGAAGTATAACATAGTAAGACTGAGACCTGTTTAATATATTTTAAAGGCGATTAAGCTCATTTTCAGTGACACTAATCGTATGTTTGGGTTCTACTACAACAGATTTACATGCTTCAGTCTTTCCAAAACACTATAAGATCAGATAAAATAAAATAAGATGAGAGAAGATAAGAATATGGTGCTGAACCGACATGGGCTGTGACGGAGGAGCAGTGGGAGGAACTGGACAGTGAGCAGAAGCAGGCATTGAGCATGGCACAGTACGAGGGAGAGGCCATGCTCGGACACAGAGGTTTGTCAAACAGTGTTTCAATGAATTACACCTGATCTGAGACCAGTCCTGACATTTAAAGGGCCCATATGCTGTGTTTCTGGTTTTATGTGTCATAATAAGTATCATAATTGATTAAGTGGTTCATTAAAACGTGTTGTTTTTGATACTGTGCTTTGAAGAGTGATGCATGTAAGTGAGCTCTGTTCTGATTGGCTCGCTGAATATGGCCCTGGGCAATTATGACTGTGTTACGAGATGATGTCACCTTTAAAACTTTGCAGAACGTTTACATGCACTGAAAACTAAAACACACTAAAGAAGAGAGAACATGGATAAAGTATGTTTTATTATTAATCTGTAGGTTATAACTGTTCAAGAAGCTCCTCACTGAGAAAAGGAGACACAGACACATCAAACAAAGAAGCTGCTTGAAATATTGATTTAGTTTTTTTAGAAATAATGACTTTTTTCCTGAAATATGAACTTAAGATCTCAAAATATTAACTTTTCTGAAAATGTTCACTTTAAATTCCTATATAATGATTTATTAATTGTAAATATTGACTTACTATTTAGAAACAAAGATTTATTTTCTTAATTTTACTTGACCAAATGGACACAAATTTCCACTGACATGTCCATCAGTCAGAATATTGACTTACTTTATTAAATTAAACTTAAATATTTTAAATAATATATTTGTTCTTGCAGAATAATGTATTTAAACAAATGAAATTATCATAATTTTGTCTTATTGTTCTCAAATGATTGACTTAAAGTGTCATGGTAATGACATTATTCCCAAATATAGACTAAAACCAACATGTGCTGTTTATTTGAGCAGGAAACTCATTCAAAACAGAACATCAAAATCTTCTAAACTCAAGTAATCAAGTGACATTGAAAAGTCAGTATTTCAGGAAAATAAATCATTGTAAGTCGATATTTCATATTACTGTGAGTCAGTGTTTTGACAAACTGTTCCCAGAAACAGAAAACAATAGTTTTTCTCCTCCATCTGGTTTCCATAGGAGAGTTTGTCTAGCCTCAGTGGAGTAGGCTGCCAAATATTGGTCTAGCATCTGCAGAAGATAGAAACAGAGAATTGATATCATGACCTTGTGTTAGCAGCTCCAGCCCAACAGAAGAGCCATCGTGCAATTCCCCCACTCCTCCGCCCCCAGAGCTGATTGAGTCAGGTGTGATCTATTTGACGAGCGAGAGAGAGACACAGCAGGCAGTTTGGGTCTGCTGCCTCCCGTGGGCGCTCACCTCCACCTCACACCTACGGAGCGGTACGCATTTTTCTACTACTAAATGAAGACGAATGAAGCCTCATGCAGACTCTAGGTACTAATCCAACAGTGTATAAGAAGAAAGCAGAAAGATCAACCACAGATCAGACCATGAGTTCTGATGTAGAACCTCGCAGATGCTATGTGTCCAAAAGAGAGTTCTGGTGGATTCAGCATCTTCAAGCTGTAATGGGCACAAACAGTAATGTAATGTCGAGGGGAATGAAGCCCCCTCCTCCAGCATTGGGCTAATGGGGCTCCATCCAATACCTTTAGGACAAGTTGGAGTGATCCAGAACTGATCAGTCAGCATTGGTATCTCACTAATGCTCAATCAAATTCTCACAGCAATGTTCCAACATCTAGGGTAAAGCCAGTGCAGAGGTGTAGAAGCTGTTACTGCAGCAAAATGGGGCAAACCTCTTCATTTCAGAGTCTAGTGTTGGACAAAATGTCCAAATCCATGGAAACTAGCCTAAACCTAAACCTTGGCCTGCTTCGCTTTGTGTATTCCACAAACTACACGTCTCATTAAACTGGCACAGGTAGGTCATGTGTGAGGTCTGTCTATCGGAAAAGAATGTCTTTTGTCTCCTATCATAGGACGTCAAGTTTAGCTAATGTGGCTAGCTCCTGAGCTTTTTGGGTTTGTTTGAATGTGAACACGCTAAGTGGTTTTAAATTTTATTGCTATGCAATTCTATATATTTGGTTCCTTAATATTACCAAAGCATCAGGCGGTATATTAATAGCTATTGGTTGTAAGTTATACACTCAAAAAACCTGGTTCTTTAAAGAAGGCAGTGTTATCGTTCTATAGGGGATCATTGGCATGGATCTTCAGATTGATGGAGAATGTGTTGTTTATGGTTCTACACAGCAAAAGCAAAGGTTCTAAGATAAGATAATCCTTCCCACAGTGGGGAAATTCACAGTTCTTACAACAAAAGCAGAACCATTTTTGGTGTAATATATTTAAGAACATTTGGTTCTACATATTAGCAAAGCACCAGGCAGTGTATTCAGATATTGTTTATAAGGTATACACTCAAAAAACCTGATTCTTTAAAGAAGGCAGTGTTATAGTTCTATAGGGGGCCATTGGCATGGATCTTCAGATTGATGGAGAATGTGTTGTTTATGGTTCTATACAACAAAAGCAATGGTTCTACTCTTATTACAAAGGCAGAACCCTTTTTGGTGCTATGGATTTCTATATATTTGGTTTTGCATATTACCAAAGCAGCAGGCAGTGAATTCATAGCTATTGTTTGTAAGCTATGCACTCAAAAAACCTGGTTCTTTAAAGAAGGCAGTGTTATAGTTCTATAGGGGGCCATTGGCATGGATCTTCAGATTGATGAAGAATGTGTTATGGTTCTACACAGCAAAAGCAATGATTCTACTCTTATTACAAAGGCAGAACCCTTTTCGGTGCTATGGATTTCTATATATTTGGTTCTGCATATTACCAACGCATCAGGCAGTGTATTCATAGCTATTGTTTGTAAGCTATGCACTCAAAAAACCTGGTTCTTTAAAGAAGGCAGTGTTATAGTTCTATAGGGGATCATTGGCATGGATCTTCAGATTGATGGAGAATGTGTTGTTTATGGTTCTACACAGCAAAAGTAAAGGTTCTAAGATAAGGTTATCCTTCCCACAGTGGGGAAATTCACAGTTCTTACAACAAAAGCAGAACCCTTTTTGGTGTAATATATGTAAGAATATTTGGTTCTACATATTAACAAAGCACCAGGCAGTGTATTCACAGTTATTGTTTATAAGGTATACACTCAAAAAACCTGGTTCTTTAAAGAAGGCAGTGTTATAGTTCTATAGGGGATCATTGGCATGGATCTTCAGATTGATGGAGAAAAGCAATGGTTCTACTCTTATTACAAAGGCAGAACCCTTTTCGGTGCTATGGATTTCTATATATTTGGTTCTGCATATTACCAAAGCATCAGGCAGTGTATTTATAGCTATTGTTTGTAAGGTATACACTTACAAAACATGGTTCTGTTTAAAACCATGTGTTCTACAGAGGACTGCAAGCATACTTGAACGTTGTTTTTGGTTCTAGAAGCTTCTTAATATGGTTCTATATAGCAAGGTTCCTACAAAAACTTAACAACACAGCAGCAGAACATGTTTGGTGCTTTATTGAACCCTACACATTCACTTTGCATAGAAAAGTATAAACACGACCTCATGTTTTCTTGAGGAACCATCTTTTTTGTTTAGGTGTGTTTATTAAATTAGCTCAAATGCTAACAAATGCTAACCTCCCCTCGCCACTGCTGAATAATTCCCTCTAAAAAGAAAGCATTTCACACCACACCACTCTGAATGGCCTCTCACAACTTTAATGGTTCACAAATTGTTATAAATCTACATTTATTTGGATATTTTCTGCGGTTTGAGGTGTAACTGCTCGCTCCGTCCAGCAGATACCGCCAGAAACCCGAGCCTCCCAGGCTTTTCGCAGTGGGCGTGTCTAAACGAACGCGTCCGTCCGTGACGTCGTGACGTGTTTCCTCGGCAGCCTCTGCGTACGTCTCGCGGAGGGAAGCGTTGTTGTTGTTGGTGGCGGCGGCGGCGGTTGTTGCCTTTTTTCGCCGCGTCTCTTTGTGTTTATCGTTTATTTATCTTTTTGTGCGTTCCGAGGACTCGGTATGTGCTCGGCGGCTTCGTCGGGGTGTCGGTCGAGCCTCCGTGCCGTCGCTGGGTCGCGTAGCGTAAGATGGAGCCGCCAAAGTTTCCCTGTTGTTCAGTGAGGACGCGCGTGATTACGTGAGAGAGAGAGTTCTGAGGTAACTTGGCTAGCTAACGGTTTATTTACTCCAGTTCGTCGACGGAGCTCTCTGCAACGCTTGTCCGGCTCGCTTGTCCTCCACGCCGCGCTCAAGCGATGCCGCTGTCCGTGTAAAGCAGCTTCGGTTGGACGGGGAGCCGGCGGTGGTGGCACGTTAACGCGGTTCGGGACGTTTAAACTCCCGTTCTTTGCCCGCAGGCTCGCGAAGAAAACGCCGGTTTGAGCTTGTTCAGCGGGAAACTGGGATACTTCAGCACGACTAGATGCGGTAAGGAGACTCTCCATGTTTCTTACAACTTTTCCCACTGTATTCTTTTATTTATTTTTTGAGCCAGCTTATAAGACTTGCGCCAGCTTCTTCCCGTTCCACCTTAAACGGTGCAGCAGTTACCGCAGTTGCTGCTGCACCCTTTAAGGTGGAACGGGAAACTTCCAATAGGAGCTCACTTCACCTTCTCTAAGTAGTTCTACACAGCCCCAGAGAGTTGCTAGAACACTGCTGGTGCTATTTAATCTGGAACCCTTCTTATTTAGAGCATAGCTGCTGTTTAGTTTAGTAGTAAATGTGGTGCTAATAGAGAAGCAGCACTCAGATCAGCTGTTGGGTGATTCATAGGATTTGCTAGTAGAGCTGATCAGATCTGGTCAGCTATACATTAGACAGTATGTTATGCTATTAGTTACTAACCTTTTAGTTCCAGCTGTTTTCATGGAGAGTAAAGTAAGTAATCCCAACCAGGTGAGCCAGACTAATGAAAGAATGACCAGACCAAAGGTTAATAAGGGCTTTTTCCTACTAAGTGCTGGCTATTGATTTTATGCTGCCGTGCACCAGAAACTTGGCTACTTCTAATCTGACCTGGGAGCGGCGAACGAGCATGGATACTACTTTCAGTCCCTTTTGGGGCTTTAAAAAAAACAAGCAAGCAAGCAGGCTTTTTTTTTCCCTTTCTTGTCCGTCCTTCCTTTTGTGTAGCCTAAAGCTTCCGGATATTCAGGTTGGGGACGCCTTCGTGCTCGACTGTGACTCATTTGGAGGAAGAGTATGACTGGAAAAAGAAGTCAGCTTGTTTTCAGCTGGAATAAAGCCTGGGCTTCTCCCGAGATTGGCAGTCTGGCGTTTCTTCGGATTCCGAGTCAGGCTAATGGGAATTGACAGGACCTGAAATTATTGTTGTTGTCGTCTGTGCACAGGCTCCGTTTTCTTTTTCTTTTTTTATGTTTGTGTGTGTGCCTGAAGCGTTGTAGGCAAACTCAGGTGATGTCACGAGTGGGTGTACTTTGAAATCAGTGTCATCAGTGGCTTAAAAAGCCTGTTGGGGAAGGTGCACACCTCTGTCTAGTTTCTGCGTCGGCCTTGGTTTGAGCTAAGGTTTGATATAGACGTGAGTATTTTTTTTCTTGTTTTACAGTGTTTCAGTGGTTGTAAAGTTTTGTGTGCTGCTTATTGGGTCTGGGTATGGTGACAGGGAAACATCTGTTTATGTTCATTAGGGATTAAAACACATTTTCAGAAAGGTTTAGCCCGTCTAGAGATTGTTTTTTCAGCTTGTGTTGGACTTTGGATCAGTGGCTGTGTGGAGAGTGTACAGCAGTTTTCGTATTGGGGAGTATTCACAATCTTGTGATTGGTGGTGGTGATAATCGTGTTTTTCTGGCTTGCTTCACGGGCCCTGTTTGTGTCTGTGGTAGTTTTCCTGTTGTTCGCTTCTGTCTCTCATTAGGCGAGATTATCATCCCGCTGTTTAGGCCTAATCTCCGTCAGCTGTTTTGCAGCATTGTAGAAGCAATTGTTCTAAATTGCAGTTTGGTTCTCTGCTAGAAATTGCCTCTAAATTGTGAGTGACTGCAATTAATAAAGACTCGTTTTAGAGGCGCGCTTGCTGCGTCACGTTCAAGCATTTCTACTTCCAAAATCAATGTGCTAACGAGAGCCAGATATGGTGCTTGTGTGCTGGGAACACACTGACCACTCTCAGTTGCTTTTCTTGAATCATGTAAGCAATCAGTCGTTCTCAGAGCCTGGCAGGTTTTGTTTAGCAGTGTGTGCCTTCAATCTGTAATGAAATGTACTAACCAGCTTAATTTTGTCAGTTCTTTACTTATTTGCACTTCCTTCTGCTGTTGTAAACTATTTTCTTGTTACTTTAGCTCATCTAAACAGTTAGTTCAAACCGTAGGAGAGATTTTGCACTTGTTTTGTTCTGTCTTTGCTGTTCGCATTCGATTTAAAACTCTCTGAAAGAATGTATAAGAATCATGTTAACATTAGGGCTGTAGAAAAGCTAAAAATATTGAAAATTGCAGCATTATGTTTGGTATTGATTCTGAAAAACACTATTTTTCAGTACCCAAAGATTTGTGGCAGACAGTGGTTCAGTTTGTGATGTGTAAACTCTCGACCACTAGATAGCAGCATTCTTCACCACTGAACTATCCCACTCCAATGTCAACAAGTAGAGTAAGAACGACCTGCTGATATTAGCAGTAGTAAACCTATTTATATTCTGTTTTTTTTTTTCTGTAAAACGACAGTTTGCTTAAAATTAGACGTGAAAAATCACAATTTGTCACTGCTTACAGTATCACAGTATATGAAGTATATGTAGTGGTTAGTACGGTGGTGTAGTGGTCTGCACGGTTCGGTAGTGGTCCACTGATGGATAAAAATATGACTATTCTTATAAATATATTACTAATACACACCAATCGTATAAAATATAAAAAACAAACATGTGAAAGGTCCCTGATATTAACTTCAAACCGTTACTGTCATTTAACTTCTCAATTTGGAGTTCAGATTGTTTTCAAAAATTCACCGTCCGGCCTGAGAAAGCACGTTGAGGTCTGTAAACATTAGTTTAATACCAGTAAACGTTTAAAACCAAGCTGCCTGAGCTTGTAGTAGCTGCAGCTTTTACACCTGGGTTTGTCTGATTACTTTTTTATGGGTTTTTATGGCTTTGACTGTGTAGTTGTCATATTGGGACAAATGTTACATCTCAACTGGCTTTCAGGCCAACTGGTTCACGCGATGTTGTCACAGATCCTTCTTAGTTGGTGTCTGTGATACTAGTGCTGAATGGAATAGATTCTAAAAGATAAAATAGATAAATCTATTGTGGCAGCTATTCAGCGGTACAAGAATGCACTGACGTGGAATGAAGATGAGCTGAAGTATTTTTAAAACTTAGTACTCCAGAAGTTTCGCTCAAGACTGAACCTCTTTCATGTGTGTTGGAGTAATATTAGACCAGACATATCTATGCTTTTAGTCAAACTGTGTACTTTGCCCACATCTGCTGTTGAATTATGTATTAATGTACGGAAACACCTTAAAATAATGTTACATTTTTTGTGGGTCAATAAGCTGTTATGCTGTTTATCTGGACCACCAAATATATTTGAGTGAAGTAAGAACCTTATATAGCAGACTAAACCTAACAAAGATGTATGTACTGAAGGAATCCTCCTTAAAACTGTTAACATGTTTGCATGTTATTAATATGTTAAACTAAATATCTACCATGCTTGGAAAGATTATGTCTTTGCTATATTTCTTATAGGCAGTACTCTGGTTACAGTAGTATTTTAACTATGTGGGTAAACCAGTTCATGACCTTGTTAGCTGGATGCTAACGCAATACTCTCATTACAGTTGCAGTTGCGTAAGCTACATATGAGGTGAAGGTTTCTGAGTGAAATACTGCTGCACCATGAGTTTATTATTAAGTAGTATGAAATGATGGGTTACTAAGTTCTTGTCCTCCTTTGACCATCTATAGTTGCTTGACAGCTGTAGCATAGCGTGTCATAGCTTTTAGAGGTGGACGTCTGGTTCCATTCACCACCACTGTGAACAGTTCTGAATGGGTAAAGAGTATCTAGCTAAACAACCAACATTATTTATGACAACAGCCTAGCAACCAGCTACACTCAGATATAGAGGTACAGTTATTGTAGTAAATATGATCAAAGTGGAACTCGCTCTCATACGACTCTATACATCTTCATAACTCAGCTACGTTAGCTTAGCATAACTTGAGCCAGCGAACTTAGCAAGTGAAGCTAACATCAGCTAAAGCAGACTCAGTAACTGAGCTTACCTGGTTTACCTCCATGTACACGGAGGGTCTTGAACTCCTCTCGCTGGTTTCCTTACACGCCCATATTGTTGAACAGATCCAGACTTAAGATCCAGTCGTCGTGTAAGTCTACGTCCTATAGTGATAATCTTCAGACGTGCAATGATCTACATGACTGTATGATCTACATCTACAATGATCTACATCTCTATGACTGAGTGAGAGGATGGTCCTTTCCAATGTGTTTGTTTAAAGTTGACAGGTTTAGTCCACTTTCTGGATATTTGGGGGTCTTTGGATCGTTTGTGTACGGGGGTCCACTGTACATCCAGTTACTGCAGCCAGAAACAACACCACCTTTTGTCAATGTGTATTACCGTAAGTGCGTCTTCTAGCGTTGTTGTCCGCCATCTATGCACACGCATAGCGCCTACAGCAGTTTCTGAGCAGTGGGCGGAGCTAAACAGTCTTTTAAGCCGTATTTATTGACTATTGATAATCGCAAGTTAGCATCTCAAACCCTGTGTTCATGTTTTTGACATTTTCATATAAGCTGGTGCTTAGCCTTTAACTGATGGTCCAATGTTGAAAGTACTTGCACTAAAGTGTGTTTAAGAATCAAGTGATGTTAGCACAGTTTATGTAGCGCTTCCTCAAATGTGTGGAATTCAGATACAGCCGTGTGTTTGTTGTCACCAGTTAATGTATCATTAATGGATGTGTGTAAAGGTACTCATTGTTAAAGTCAGAAGCAGGATCAATGTTGTTTTAATATTAATCCTCTGTTTGATTCCTCTCTGTTTATATGGTAGGTCATTGGTAGGTTTGCCTGATCAAATAAAGTTCTCAAAGTGTAATCAGTGGAAGTGCATACAAGACGCTCTATTCCTTTGGTAAACGTTGGTCCCAGAGGGAAGGAACATGTTCTGCTTGAGCAGTTTTGCCTTCTCTAATGCACTGATTTACCAGTTTCCAGATTTTATTAGGAGCTTTTTTTCACGCCGCTGACAGCAGGACTGTGAAATAGTGGTGAAACAGGTAGAGCCGGAGCAGAGCTCACGTCAGGGAGTAAATATAGCTGCATTCTTTTGACGTGGTGACAGTAAAGCTTCTACTTCTCTGTTCCTGAAGTCTCCAGGGCCCAATAAGGAAAATGATCAGGTGTTTGCAGATACTGGGCAGATTAGGGAATGATATGCACGACTGCTTTGCTTGCATAGCCACTTCAGTCATTTCTTTGTTTAGTGTGAGCTAACCTTAAACATCATTATAAAGTAGCAAAACTAGGCCTGTGTGTTTGAGACAGGGTTTGGAGGGTATGGGTAATGAGGGAGTGCCTTTTTAGTCTTTGTTTTCATGTGCAAATTGTCGTTAAGTGCAAGTTATTTATTTTTCATTGTAAACAAAAGCCCAAAACATGTACCAAAAAACTACACCAACTGTTTTTTTTATTCCAGTTTTCAACAAAACACATTCAAAGTTCAGTCTGGGAAGCTGGTTGCATGTTGGGCTTCTCAAATAACCCCAAACACATCCAATGATGATTGAGGTCTGGACTCTTGGGTGGTCAGTTCATCGTAGATGGACAAACACAGACAAGTAGGGCCCCACTATAAGTGGATAAGAAATACTTTTGCTTTATTAAAGAGAAATAATAAATACACAGAGGAGAAAAGAGCAACTAATTGGTTTTCTTTTTGGAAAAATCTTTATTTTTTTCCACCAACAACAATATCTCTCAAAATGAAACCCATTTAGTGCATTTAAGTGCCAAATCAAATTTATTTGTTTAGTGCTTTTTATAACTGATGTCAGCTTTACAGGAATTTAGTAATAATACAAGTAGCATAAGTAGCACAAGGAGCATAAATAAGCATAAGAAGAAAGTAAAATCATTAAGTCATAGAGACCCCCAGTGAGCAGGCCAGAGGCGACAGTGGCAAGGATAAACTCTTAGAGCTGGAGGTAGAACCCTTGGGAGGAATTAAGACTCAGATGCTCAGGTGTGATTTATATAATCCTAGTATGATATAGCTATTGTGGTACAGATGAAGAACAGTGAGAGTACTGATGACAGTTAATGAAGGTTAGTGGTAACTAACATCATATGCTGGGTTTGAGAAGACTTTTTTTTATTATGCATAAATAAACCTCATATAAAACAAATGCATAAAATAATAAACATTAAATAAATAATTATACTCAGGCCTAAACCTTTATTCAGTTGTTTGTTAAGGAGGCTAGTATGCCGTTAGTAGGAGGAGACCGATTATCATTTTATCAGCTGAACCGATACTCTGAGCTGATATTCAGCAGTTTTCCGATCTCTCTGGCTCTTGTGAACTTGATTCCTTGCTGATAAAAGCAGCTTTGTGCGCATAACTGATACAACAGTAACCAACAAAACACACTTCTGTAGTCTGGCCTGATGTCCACAGCATTACTGGATAGTTAGAAATAGAGATGGACCAATCAGCATTTTTGATTCCAGGGCTATATGCCATGGCATGCAATTAGCTCAAGCAAGTCATGAAACATGGTTGAAACGAGGTTGTCTAGCGCTATAACCTCAATCACTCTGGCTGTGGTTCTTTAGCTCTCTGGCTGTTGCTGCTGCTGTTCTGTTCATACCGGCCAGATCTGGTCTGCCCGGTTTTCTGGGTTATTACTTTTGTGCTAGCTGTGCGTGCTAGCTCTGCTGTTTGCTGGTACTCACTGTGAACGCTATAAGCTGATCTCGCAAGGCCCGTTGCTTTAGTCAATCTGTCTAAAATGAAAGGGTATGTATTTCCACCTAGTGGTTCAGATAGGAACTGCAGGGGCCTGGCCAGAGGGGCTTTTGCAGAGGGCTTCGCTTTCTGGATGAAATGCTAGCTGCAAATACAGAAATTAGGCTCATTTGTTTAAAGCCATCGATCGACTTTCGATATAATATTTTGATTAAAAATCAGCTGATACCGATAAACAGCCCATCGATCCTTCCATCTCTAGTTAGAAACGTGGATGACTGTGCTTCTGTGGTCTCACTGTGTCCCACCTTATGTTGAGTAAATCCAATCAAGCGTGCTTTTCCGTTTTGTAAGAGATGCAAGAGAGAGCGAGTGCCTGCTTCTCCCTCACAGCGAGAGGGAAAAGGTAATATCAGGTCTTTTTCATTTCTGTTTTCGCCCAGTTAAAGTACAGACAGCTGCAGCTCGCTCGTTCGGTTTTCACAATAGACGCTCTTCACAGAGTTTTCAGGTTTTTTTCCACAAGCTTGAAATGATCCCAAACTTTGAACACTCTCTTCTTTTCACCTCTCGCTGCTTTCTCTCTCTTTCTCCACTTCGCAGTCTGCGCTATCACATCACGTCTTCATGTCACGAGCCCACAGCTTGAGCGCGTTAAGGCAGCAGTAAGAATCATCCATCCAAACACGATGAACTGCATATAATTATATTCATTTAATAAGCCTTAATGAGTCTGTGTGTTCTCCCTGTGCTTGAGTGGGTTTCCTCCGGGTACTCCGGTTTCCTCCCACAGTCCAAATACATGCATGTTAGGTTGATCGCTCACTCTAAACTACCCGTAGGTGTGAGTGAGGGCATGTTGGCGGACTGGCAACCTGTCCATGGTATACCCTGCCTTTGCCCGATGATGCTGGGATTGGCTCCAGCTCCCACCCCTACTACTTGGATAAAGCGGAAGATGATGGATAATAATAAGAGTTGCTCAAGTTTCTCAGGGTGTTTCTTGTTCCAGAACAAAACTATGTTAAGCTACTTAAGTTACTTAAATTGCACTTAATTCTATGGCACTTGTTGAACAGGACCAGTCATGCTTTCTTTTGTAAGGAGAAATGCTATTGGTTGGTTTTCATTGTTGGTCTCAGGTTCCATGTCAGTGGATCCCAAACAGTGATGTCTTACACACTTACATAATCAAGTTATAATGCATTGTTTTAAGAGTAGTGTCCATTTACGCTCCACCAGAAGGTGAACAGGCTGAAAGCACAATAGGCAACCTGAGTAGTCGAGCAAGTTCAGTGGTTTGGAACCATTTCCCTGAAAACGCTCAGATATCTCCATTGATGTTTTTGTCTGCTCTAAAAGGATGTCAACACTCGACCTGTGAACGAGCACCAGGAGCTTTAACACAGACGCAGGTAGATGAACCTGTCTGAAAGCAGTGCCCTATAGGTTCCTTCGTCAGCTGCTGTCTGGCACCAGGACTGGAGGAAATAAGCCAGCTGATTTTAGAGATAAGGCCTTTATTCTGTGTCCCACTATTCTTAAAGATGGAAAACAGCTAAGAGTTTAGCAGGTAGCCTTTACCAGTTCATTCTTCTTCATTCTAATTAATTTGAAAAACCTAAATTCTACTGGGTTTTGCAAAATCAGCCAGTATTTTCTATAATCTTTTCTATAATCTTTTGTATAATCTTTAGGATTATTCGTGTGCTGTCTCCTGTGAAACACTATGAATCTGAGTGCTTCTGAAGTCCTGACTCTAGATGACTTTCTGTAGCTGCTCTTGCGTTAGGAACTTTGGCTCGAAGCTGATTTCCTTGTGGAAAAAATGGTTGAAATCATGAAATCATGAAATTGGCAGCCTCAGAAACACAAGCCGACAAAAGCCTCTGCTCGGAGGTGATCACTCGGCGCTCGCTCAGTTGTGTAGTGTGAACTGCTGAAAGACGCTCACCGAGCCGTCGGCGACTAATCAGAGATGCCCGGCAAACGTCTAGCATGTTTAATATCTGGACCAGTCGGCAACTGTGAGTCAACAGCAGAGTCTAGCTACAGCCAATGGGATCTTGTAGAGAGAGAACTGCATCACCGTTCACGCAATCTCTCTGCAGCTGTGGGCGATGCGACGGTCGAGGAGGAATACACCAACAGTAACCAATGACTGAGAGCCTTCATCCATCGTCTCCTCCATATTTGTTTTTTGTCTTCTTTTTTTCGTCTCTGCAGATCAGCGCAGTAACAACTGGACTGCTCGTTTGTTGACGTCCGGTTTGGAATTAGCGTATGTTCTATGTGGTGTCGCTAGTTCTCACCGAAGTATAGTTCTCACCAGAGTATAGTTCTCACCGGAGTATAGTTCTCGTGTTTTTAGGCCAGCAGCCAGATGAGTGGGCGGTTCTCCAGGGTGAAAGTTGTGTAATTGGTGACCTCATGTCGCCGATCAGTCATGTAGTGTGAAAACCACGACAACTAAAAGACTCACCATTACAGCTCGGAACAAAGACCTGACCATTCAGATGTGTCATGTAGTCGTGTAGTATGAAGCACGCATAAGTTTAAAGTTTGAGGAAATTGCATTGGTGTGTTATATGGTCAAATTAGTTGTTATAATTAAAAATATTTAGCTACTCAGCTGCAGTCACGTCTAAATTCTGGTTTAGATTTAGTTTCTTTTTTGGGGAGGAATAAAAAAATAAAACTATTTTACAGAGGATTTTTGTCATTTAATGTTGTCATTCGAAGGTGGACCGACCAACATAATATTTTTTTCTTATAGCTGTATAGCATATTTTGACGGGAAAAAAAATCAGTAGCCAATAAGAGTTGCCCAAACTTTTGATTTTGTTTTTCTTTAATTTGCTCAAATTATTTCTGTTGACCAATGTCATAATTAACAGCTTACATAATACATGTACCTCTTGGAAAGGCACTACATGTAAACAAAAGTAAGATTGCACTTCCGCTATAAAACCCACTACTGAACTAGGGGTGTAAGAAAATATCGAAATATCAAATATTGGGATATTATATTTAGTGATACTGTATTGATTCTCAAAAACACAGTATCGATACACAGATTCCTGGCAGACAGTAAATCATTGTATGTTGTGTTTAAACCTCTAGATGGCAGTGTTGAAATCCATTTTCAGCTCCACTCCAACATTAACAAGCAGCACAAGGGCGCAATGCTATTGTAAGTTTTGGCAAACCTGTTCATATAGTGGTGTGTTTTAATAGTAGGATGTGAACAGTATATTGAGATATAATGAATTGTTGTATCACGATACGTATTGTATTATTGGTTCTTGCCAATACACAGCCCTACACTGAACTAAGATCTGCTTAATCCGATCTAAGAAAACAGAGAATACTGTTTGGGACCACTTGAATAATTGCCTGCTGAGATCTGATTATGATCAGACTTTTAAGTGCATATTGGCCTCTAGTGTTGGCCATATATAACAATGTTTTGGATAGAATGGTTGCGTGCTCGTAGTTACCCAGGGCAGTATTTGAAACTGAGGACAGAATTCTGATGCTGTATTTGCTCTGATGTCTCTCTGTGAGAGTGAGCTGAATTATTTATTTCTCTTGATTTCCCCACAACCCTTGAACTCCTGTTTTCTGTGCATGCGGATGACCGTGCGTTGGTCTTAAGAACGAGTCGTGGAGGTGTGAAGAGTCGACTGAAGCAGAGTTTGCTGCCCTTGCTATGGTTACTTCCCTCGCAGTTAATCATCGGGCTTAGCACTGCTGATGCAATCAAAACGAATTCTGTTGAAATGCTCGCAAGAAGCAAGCAAAGCTTTTCAGAAACGGAAACTGTTAAGTTTTGCCTTCATGGGGAGTTTTTCTTGAGGATTCACTCTGGCTCGGCCTGCACCTCACACGCTCTCCACCCATACGAAATGATTTTCCAGCGCATTGCCAATGTGAGCTTTAGCTTTGTTTATCTTCGTTGTCTTTCTCTCTCTTGTTCATTACACTATGCAATCACCCAGTAGGATAATGGCTCTCAAATGATCCCACTGAAGAGATACACGGTCAAATTCAATCAGACTACTTTAAGCTTTTGCAGGAATCTGAATTCATGTTCAATTTACAGCTTTGTGCAGGAAGCTCTTTGGCCTGTGTATAATAGATGAGATGGGACTTTTCTTTTACCACTTCCAGTTTTGGACGGACACGCAGCTTGGAGCTGCTGACATTTTGCCATTTTAAATGACATCCTATTTTTTTGGGTAGTGGTTGGTCTTAAGTACTGTTCAGTGGTTTTCAGGGTGTCTGTTAAATCAGTGGGCTTTAAAATGTTTATCTTAAACCTCATAGGTAATTCATAAGCAATTCATAAGCTACAATATATACTACCTGAGGGGGTACAGTAGTGTTTTGCGTGGCTCATTTTGGGACATGCCATCCAATTTTTTCCTAGTTGATGGGCAGTTTTGATGAAATTCACTATTGCAGTGTTTTCACACTGTATCCCATAGATAAAGGACCCCTGACTGTTTTGACATATGCCCCAATATTAGGGCTGTGTATTGGCAAGAACCTGGCGATACAATACGTATCATGATACAACGGTCACAATTCAATATATCTCAATATACTGTGATACTGCAAGCAAAATGATATACTGCGATTTTTCAAATCCTACTATTAAAACACTGCTCTATATGAATAGGTTTGCCAATGTTTACAATAGCATTGCGCCCTTGTGCTGCTTGTTAATGTTGGAGTAGAGCTGAAAATGGATAGCACTGCCATCTAGTGGTCAGATGTTTAAACACAACACGCAATCATTGACTGTCTGCCAGGAATCTGTGTATCCATACTGTGTTTTTGGGAATAGATCACAAAATTACAAAACATAATATCCTCATATTCGATATTTCGATATTTTCTTACACCCCTACCCAATATGGTGTACATGTTCGATCCATACGTTTAAATATGTTGTATAAACCAGGCAAACTGCTCTATTTTCCAGTTAAACTGCCCAAAAACCATTTGCCACATTAAGTGCTTCTCCATATTTTGATGGGGGACCAGTTGGTGTGTCAATTCTTTTAAAGGGAAGGGAACAAAAGATGGCAGTAATTCTGAAGAATTCTGTGGTTAAGTGTGCATGTCTTTTGCGGAAACCTACTATTTATTTTCATTTCTATTTATTTTAAACTGTAATTTCAAAGACATTCCAGATATAGACGATCTGTCTTCCAGTGCTAACGTTACTAACATTACCCTTTGCTGTCCCCTTTTCTTCATGTCCCCAGGGCATCTCGCACCTGACAGAAGGCTGGTCACATCAGGACTTCCTGTTTCAGTGACCTCCACCCTCTCTGATGGAGCTCCAACTGGCCCCCTTGGTGCTCGCCACGCTGCTGACTTTTCTGACCTCTGAGGTGACACCGTCCCTAGGGCAGAAGGTTTACACCAACACATGGGCCGTCCACATCGCCGGAGGAGAGGAGGAAGCCAACAGGCTGGCCAGAAAGCATGGCTTCGTTAACCACGGCAATGTGAGTACACAAGAGTTTACGCTGGGAGCCTTGGTTCTTGTATTCATGTGGCTTCAAGATCATTTGTTTCCAGAAAGAACAAAGGCAAGGGCATACATAAATTTTTTTTTTTCCTCTGCCAGCATTTCTGATGGGGTCCAATAAGTTTTCTATCCGCCTCTGTAGTTGGCTAGCGTTGTGCAGAAGCTTTAAGATCATTTTTCCATCACAGTATTATTATCTCTAGTATTATCATCTATTTTATTATTATTATTTTTTTTGTATTTTAAGCTAATTTTTTTCCAACGACCACAGTTAAACACTGTTTCTGGCAGCTGTTGCTGGCAAAGCTTCCGTTTAATTTCAATTTAATTGCTGATATTTGGTGCCAAATCCTAAAATGGCTCAAAATGGCCATCTTAAGGCTGTTACACACCAATTGTGACTTCATTATGCAGTTTGGGCTTGTGTTGCTGATCATCTTTCGAACCAGACATGTTTTTTTAGGATGCTGAAATGCAGCATTGTTTTGTTCACTCGTTTGAGAACTCCCTGACCAGTTATGGGCGTCTCTGCTGTTGGCTTGATGACAACCAAAATGATGCAGCAGAACTTTTATCACAAACACTAAAGAGGATCAGAATCTCTAACCGCGGCTCAGACAGTGCTCAAGCTGGACTTCAGACTTTGAGTTTGAGATCTTGTAACATAATAAACGGGTTGGTTGTGTACCTCTAGTCCTTAATCAGTGGTCACAGGATGCTGCCCTCAGGACACTGTTGGCTGGATGTTGTTGGTTGGTGGACGATTCTCAGTCCAGCAGTGATGCTGAGGTGTTTAAAGTCTGATCCACTCACACCAGCACAACACACACTAACACACCACCACTACAAAGTGCCCCTATATGGTCAGTGGAGCTGATACAATGAATAGTGAGTGTAGACTAGGGGTGTAAGAAAATATCGAATGTCGGGATATTATGTTTGGTGATGCTGTATTGATACACAGATTCCTGACAGACAGAGACTCATTGTGTGGTGTTTAAACCACTGACCACTAGATGGCAGTGTTGTAATCCATTTTCAGCTCCACTCCAACATTCACAAGCAGCACAAGGGCGCAATGCTATTGAAAGCATTGACGAACCTGTTCATACAGTGGTGTGTTTTTAATAGTAGGATTTGAAAAATCACAGTATATCTTGATATATTGAATCATGACCGCTGTATCATGATGCGTATTGTATCACCAGGTTCTTGCCAATACACAGCCCTAATGTAGACAAACCTTCTCTCTTCCTAGTCGTTTAATTTCAGAGCTGTTGAGTTATGTTTGTTTATACTGACAGATTACTGAAAGATGGGCTCGTACTTTAATAGTCATATGTATTGGTAGGGAAAATCAACAGGACAATGAAATGGCCTATTATAATTATTTAAACGATAATTAATCATCACTTTAAGGTTCGCAGTTGTGACAGGCCTCACCACTGAAGCAGCACTAAGTGGCAATTCAATGGCAGATGTCATGCACCAAACCGGAAGAAGGCCCGAGGTGCTGGATCGCGTGTAATTGGAGAGAAATATGCTTGACGCACACTAATGCTCTGTAATGTGGCCGCTGTAGGGCACGGCTGTTATTAGTTATATCCCTTTTTTTTTTTACTTTCCAATGAAAAAGGCCTAGATCACCGGAGCTGGCTGACTGAACAAAGCTCGTGTGTTCAGCTCTACTTCCAGGGAAAGCTCAGCATTGCCACATTGCAGTAATAGATGATTCGGTCCTCTCCTCGGAATTAGATGACTGGATGTCTGGTTGCTTTTCCCTACTGTTTGGATATGCCTAGTGTTCTTGTGCTGTTGTCTGAACTAGAGATTATCCGATATGTGATTTTCTATAGCCAATGATCGATACATGCTGCCGATTTTTAGGGCCAATATCTAGAATTTTTCTGCTTTATTTCCTGCTAAAATGTCACACTAATAACAACAAAAAGTGGATGCACAACGTTTCTGAACTTAACATCATTTACTGAACACTGACTTTACAAGAAAACAACTAAATATTTTTATCTGCCCACCAAAAAATACAGTATGACTAGATTACTGCTGAAAGAGTGTAATATACATCTCTTCATACCCAAAACTAAGTTATTAAGAAGTGCATTGAAAGATACTTCCACACAGCCGACATGTTTACTGCAGTTACAGAGAGAGCCTCACTTCACGCTCTGGGTTTTATCACGTTTTAGTAAAACTGTGGTTCTTTAGAGAGAGAAAGACAGACAGAGACAGAGACAGAGCGAGCAGCACGTGCAACCCAATAGACAGAGAGACGCTGATATGCTGATGATTGAACACAGCAGCTTTGTTCTGGTCTCTTTTACTCTTTCTTTAGTTACGTTTAGCTCGAGTGCTGGAAGCTGAGTAATATCTGGGAAGCTCTGGCTGCTCCGGAGAGACTCTCTGTGTAACAATAACGTGTTAATGTGTGTATTACACTAGAGCAGTTAGCTTTAGCCCCGTAGCTAAGGAGTAGAACATCCGCTCTGGTTCACGTCTACGGCTGGAACTAGAAACACGTAACCGCCTCATTAAAAACCTCACTGTTTACTATAAATTTATTAATTTACACTTATTTGGTGTAACAGTTCCAAAAGTTTCGGCTTGGGGTCCTTCACATGCGGCAGCAGCACGTTCCACTGCACCAATTTAAATCGGAGCTACCAAACACGGATGTTGGTTGATGCTGATTTAAAATAAATAAATAAATAAATAATAATAATAAAAAAAAAGCCAAAAAATTGCATGTTGGTCCACGGTGTTGCTCTTAAACGGGAGACTTTGAACCAAGTTTCATAAACAGCAGCAGTCAGAAAAGGTCATTGCACATTGGGGCTCTCGCTGGAGAGCGAGTTCTGGATTCTCTTCCGCTCATAAATTTGTGACGGTTTCCTACATGTATGTTGTTCTGAGCGCTCTGGGTGGCTGATGAAATGCATAAAACATTTTCCTGGCTGTTTTGGGTGCCGTGTTCAAAAGCGTCTTCACTGCAGGCGTGTGTGAGGAAGAGACACTTACAGCGCAGTCATTTCCGCAATCTTCTCCCCACCATTGGATAAAAGTACCATCACAGTTTAACAACCATGTATATCGGAAGTGTTAGTTAGGAGATTCTTTAGAAGTCGGTGGTATCTATTACATGGAATACTTTTTTAGATTTGCTGCAGATGATTTGTTGGGGGGTGTGGGGTGGGGAGGGGAGAATGCAGGCTGTAGGCTGAATTAATCATTTGAATAATTGCGCTCGGTCTTCTCTCTTTATAGATTCCATGCACAGTAAAAACCGGCTAGTGACCAGATGGTCAGGTAAAGCTCAATGATGAATGGCTCCCTCCACCTAACATGCTGTTTGGATGGCTGAGTATGTGCAGCAGTTAGTAATTGATGGAAATGAGTGCCTCGAGGCCGATACGGAGGTGGACTTGTCTTGTGCCAGGAAAGTCAAATAACTCCTCGTTTTGTAGCAGTGCACTAGCAACACGGTTTATCCTTCTTAAAATCCAGGCGTTGTTTTGTTTTCTGCCATTGATATAAAGTTGTCTCTAAATTGCTTGGATGTTGAGTTATGCTTGTGTAGATTCCAACCTCTTGGCTGGTTGTTCAGTCTCATCCAGTGGCCAGATGGGCTGTTAACTGTTGCAGAGAAGTTTAGAGATTTGTTTCTAAACGTACAGCATGGTGGTGTAGTGGTTAGTACGGTGGTGTAGTGGTTAGTATGGTGGTGTAGTGGTTAGTATGGTGGCGTAGTGGTTAGCACGGTGGCGTAGTGGTTAGCACGGTGGCGTAGTGGTCAGCACGGTGGCGTAGTGGTCAGTACGGTGGTGTAGTGGTCAGCACTGTCTCCTCACAGTAAGATGATCTGGGTTGGATTCCCGGTCCGGGTGGTTCTGTGTGGAGTGTGTATGTTCTCTCTGTGCCTGAGTGGGTTCCCCCAGGTACTCCGGTTTCCTCCCACAGTCCAAACACATGTATGTTAGGTTGATCCTCACTCTACATTGCCCATAGGTTTGTGTTGGCCATGCGATGGACTGGCAACCTGTCCATGGTGTACCCTGCCTTCACCCAATGATGCTGGGACTGGCTCTAGCCCCCCTCTGTGACCCTGACTACTGGGATAAAGCGGAAGATGATGGATAATAAGCCTTAATTTTTAGTTACGTTGCTCAATTTTCTCAGAGAAGAATTTCTTGTTCCAGAACAGAACTATGTTAAGCTACTTAAGTTACTTAAATTGCAGTTAATTCTATGGCACTTGTTGAACAGGACCAGTCATGCTGTCTTTGTAAGGAGAAATGCTATTGGTTGGTGTTCTTTAAGCTCCTCTCAGTATCATCACATGATTTGGTTATGATTGTTGGTCTCCATATCAGTGAATCCCAAACTGTGATATGAGTTTTAATGTGCTGCAGATTGTACTGAACATACATAAGCAAGTTAAAATGCGTTGTTGCGATGACGCTAGGATTGGCTCTGTGACCCTGACTAGTGGGATAAAGTGGAAGATAATGGAAGGATAAATAATAAACAATTTTTTCTGTGGGGTAACAAACTTTATTAAATTTTTATTATTACTTTGCATGACCTTTAAAGTAAAAGCTATTTCAAGTAATTAAGTGCTGCTCTGCCAGTTCCTAAATAGGGAAACTTAAATATGAAAATTTAGTAAGCTAGTAAAGACAAACAAAATACTATAATAATAAATCTAGAACTACGAAGGCTTATTGAATGTCTTACAAACTGCGCTGCACTAAACCCAATTAAACAAACCTAATTATGCTCACTTTGTAGTGAAGCAAAGTGATTCATCGTTCCTAAAGTATTGATGGTATTCACTATGTTTACATCGTAATTCAACATGATGCTGATAATAATCCCCACTTGTAAACCAAAAACTTGGTATTAAGGAATTTTGAAATGGTGCTAAATTATGGCCCTGTTTTTCTTTTTTCTCTCAGTTAGGATAATCCTCAGAGTTATCCTCGCCTTTTACATTTTACTCAACGATCAGAGAGCCAAGGGTTGTATATATGAACATGCGCTCGGTATGTTTTTGTTGGATAGTCGCCCCCGTTGTTCAGGCTCATTGGCTAAATCTGTAATTCACTCTTGCTAATATGATTTTACTATGGCTTTTCTCGCTGGGAAACCACTGTACTTTGAATAAATGGTAATTGTGCCTGGCCTGAGCCCAGCCCCGCACTGTTTGACGAGATGTGTTGACAATGCCGCTGGCTGGGTTTTGAAAAGCGTTGTTTTGTTAAGAGTTGCTTCGGGCTGAGGGTTTTTTGGCGCGCTTGCAGGGGTTCCTTGAAGGAATGGCTCTTTTGTCTGAAGATTGATGCTTTTGTTCTTTGAAAATTTTGAGCTGAAACCTAAAATTTAAATTGGTTGTCAGTTTGATGGTGGTGCTGGAGTCAGACCAAAGTCTCTAATCAGCAGTCGCTGAAATTAAAATTAATTACAGGCTTTTATTAGGAATGGTAGAACGTTTGTTCTGATTTCATCAAAGTAATGTTCAAGCTTTTGGTCTCTGATTATAAAACGATAGTCTTATGTTGCTTCTTTCGCCGTTGAAACCACTACTAGACGGTCTAGACCAGTTTAAGTGTGTACTGCTAGTATTTTCTTTAGGAGTGTAATTAGTCTTGAGGGACAAGATATGATCTTGTAATGATGATGCATGTCTGGAGACAAGCATGTGGGAATATGGGCTAAGTGTGGGTGGGATTGTAATCTTATTAGGGTGGAAACAAATTGAGTTTGACGTTTCTAAAACAGTTCAGCATCGCGGTGGGACGATTGTGCATTGTCCAACATTGTCTGATGAATGAGAAGCCCTTTGGTAATGCAATGGATGTAAAGAGCCACCCCCCCCCCCAAATACAGCTCTAAGTAAGACTGTACAGGTGTGAATCATTTGTGAGAAAGTGAATAACTTTGTACCAACAGACATTACCTTCTTTCAAGGGTACCTGAAGTTCTCTAAAGCCAGGCTACACAAGTCAACTGTAGCTTACCAATGGCTGTTTATGGTCTCTGCCATTCACAGTTGCAACAATAAGATTTGACAGCTGTTTCAGATCCATGTGCTTCAGATACTCTGACCAAAGTAAATTCATTGTCAGTCCTGAAACGTTCCAAGGACAAGACATTAGTTTATTTAGCTAGTTTGTGTTATTTATAGCACTGAGCGGATTCCGAAAGATCAGTGCTCATAGTCTTTACCAAAACTCAGTGGTTCTTTGATTATGTCAACAAACCGGACAGGCTACTGCTGGACGTGTGATAAAGAACAGTAGAATTTTACTAGTGGACTTCTTGGTTTAGTTACAACTGAAGGAATAGAGCAATACGTTAACTTTAAGTATGTTAACCACCCTGCTTACATCAGTGTATCCCCGCATTTGTACTTCACAGGCCTGGCACGCATTGAGACTAGGCCTGTTTATACGATATATAAATTTTTAATATATCATTCTCTGCCGATATCTGTGTTTGGTAAAGTCAGGGTCGTCTGCTGGCAGCCCCATGTTATTGGTGCGATAGAATGTGCTGCTGTCGCATGTGAAGGACCCCAAGTCAAAACTTTTGGAAGACAACAATAAAGACAAGGCTTAAATTCTGATATTTCAAAGTCCTATGGCTGTATAGCTACTATACTATATATACTATATGTTACTAGTAAGCTATAAAGTGTTGCTTCACTCAGTGAAAGAAGAAATGAACAGCACAGACCCATCAGGAACCGGCGTAACGCTACAGCTGGTCGAAGGTTCGCTAACTTGCAGTTAATTTTAAGGACTGTAGTCAAACAGCAGCTTGCTTGCTTAACGTATTAGCCCCTATGTTGTTCGGGCAAATAAGCGGAAATAACTAATAATTTCTGCAAACAATGACGTTTTTAATGACGCAGTTATGTTTTTCTGGTTCCAACCGTAGATGTGAACCAGAGTGAATGTTTTACTCTTTAGCTTCTGGGCTAAAGCTAACTGCTGTTTCCCAGATATCATGCAGCTTCAACCATTCGAACCAAATGTAACTAAAGAAAGTGTAAAGTCGGCTGACCCTGACCTCTAAACATCGGCATCAGTTATATAAAAACCCACATCGATCGATCTCTACTACCTTGCATGACAATGCATGCCATGATATGTGGTTGTGTTGATGTATTTCAAAATATTGGGATACTGTAAGTAAGGCAGTGTCATGAAAACTGTCATAGTTTAAAAATAAAACACCACCGTATGCGTCAGATTGCTTATACGGCCTTACGCTACTTGTTAACGTTGGAGTGGAAGAGTCTAATGGCAGTCTAGTGGTTCAAACACAATGCAAAATGATAAAAAAATTATCCTGTGTTGTTAATACGTTATCATAGGACATAATTGCGATATTTAGATAGCTAGCTAGTGCGTGGACTGTGGAGGTTTGCAGTGGGTTTTTAGGGTAAAAGCTTGTGCTTGTTTTCAGCACAGCACATCCCGGCCCATCCTCCACGTTATTGTTGCCCCTCAGACGTGCAATCTTATTACGATATGGCCACATATGTGGCTACAGCTAACTGAAGAGCCACTGAGTGATGATGTGTGCATGTTGTGGACATAAAGGCCACTAAATCCATCTGGCAAGGTTGATGACTTGATATAGTGTTGAAATAAAATGCAAAAGCCCCCCCACCCCGGCCCCTTACTCTCTTCCCTCTCCAAACCACCATTAAAATATTCCATTAAGGAAATCAAGTCAAGGCTGAGCCACGTTGGGAAAGTGAAACACTCCATAAGCCTTTGCTGAATTAAGCCATCTAATAAATGAGGTGATTTGGTTATGGTAATGAGAAGCGTTGTGATTAGATTTATGATGGAGGGCCTTAAATGTACTAGAGTGTAGGAGTCTGCTCGGTTGGGGGCGAAGGGGCTCTTTGGACCTTGGAAAGCAGCCACATACCTCGTCTTATTTCACTGCTTATTGAGTCAGCTTTCATGATGTTATCCGAAAGTCCCGAGTTCGGAGCCGTGGCGACGCGATGCTGATTTGAAAACGATGGAGCCGTCCCGTCTTGATTCTTGGGCCAGGCTTGACCTGCGGATTTGCATATTCATTAGGGTATTGTTCGTCTCACGACTTATTTGCTTGTTTCTGAGAGCCACGATCAAAGCTGTTTTCTGTGTGGCCTCAAAACAAAGGCTTAAGATTCCCAGGGATCCGCGGAAGAATTCGCGCAGCTGTGAAACCAGGCCGATGCAGGTGCTGCGTTCACGCAGAGTGGAGGCAAGATCACAGGCTGCAGCTGAAGCTTTTATGACGTTTTATTGTCCCTGGAGAATTCTCGTCCAATATTATAAGGTACCAAATATGGACTCGTGCGTGCCAGAGACTGCCTGGCCGTCCAGCTCAAAGTATAGTAATTATATCCGAGAGCTTGTTATTCAGGATGCTGCTTCTCTGTATTCACACATGTATGAAGGTAGTCTTGCAGTTGGATACGGGAAGTGTTTGATTAGAGCGAACTGGTCTTTGTTCGTTCCAAAATATTTGATTTCAGATGTTTGCTTTTGGTGCCAGTGCTGTTGCGCAGTGCTGCTCCGCACAGGCTCGCTGATTATCACTGTGCTTCTTTTCTGTAGTGTTTAAAAAAAAAAAAAAAAAAAAAAATATATATATATATATATATATATATATATATATATATATATATATATATATATATATATATATATATATATATATATATTTTTTTTTTTTTTTTGTTGTAGATCATTTAGAACGTAGACGTATCCAGACTTAAATACCTTCGGGTCTTCTCTTCTGGGAACTTGGGGCTTTCATCTCTCCAGATGTTGAGCTAATTTCTGAGCTCCACCGTGAACACGCAGACTTCAAAGTGTTTGAGTTGTTAGAATCTGCATTCTTGTGTCTTGTGTCAGTGATGCAGTGTTGGAGTCGTCGTTGGTCTGAGTAAAGAGAGCGCTCTGTGCAGTGGGAGTCATGAGATGGCCTTGGTGCAAAAGGTCAGCAGATTTCTGCACTGTTTTATTAGACTGTGAGCCTCTGGCTCTTTCCCGTGCGCAGATTCTGTGGAAAATAGAGACGACATTGTTCTGTTTCATGTGTTTCCGTCATAAAGCCAAATGTCAGGACTTATAATTACTTGTATTATCATAAAAATGTCTTGAAATGACATTCTGATATAATTATTATATAACTGTGTTTTTTTGTTTTTTTTTTTAAAGGGGCTATTCTGTGATGTGCCTTAGCCCTCATCTCCCCTAATCATGAAGGTTCAGAAGGCACCTTATGCCCACCTAGCCCTCATTTTTAATTTTTAATATATATATATATATTTTTTATTATTATTATTATTTTTTTTAATTTTAGAACTAGAATTATGTGTTTCCACACAGCAGAATTTGAAACAAACACACACACACACACACACACACACACACACACACACGTAAACATACACACTAAGGGGCAGTGAGCACACGTGCCCGAAGCAGCCCGCAGAGCAGTTCGGGGTTGCTCAAAGACACTTCAGTGGCTTCACTGGCCTGCCGGTCCTGGGGATCGAACCGGTGACCTTCCGGTCACAAGACCGGATCCCCAACCTTAAGGCCGCGACTGCCCCTTTACCCTCACGGCCCCTTTACCCTCACAGCCCCCTAACCATGAGGGTTCATGGCCACCTGGCCCTCATGGCTCCCCTAGCCCTCATGGCCCCTTAGCCCTCAGCAGCACTACTACTTCTTCATCCTCTCATGTTGGACTGATTCCACTCCACACTGCACTGACTCATTATCGCCTCTTCAGGTACAAAGTTGTGTTACAAGACAGGAAGTTCTGGAGCTTGCTGGTGGGCTTCTTCATCAGTTAGTGTCACACAAGCTGGACTAAGAGCTGTCAGTCAAGCTGCTCATTAGCCACGCCCACAGACAGGACTGATCAGCGTCTTTTTTTTTAAACTGTGTTTTTTCATATTTATATCTTAGGTTTCGTTCGAGCTTTGCTGGATGTTTGATATAAATGCCCAGATTTAGTATCGTATAAACACTTTTAATATTTTACTCAGCGTTCACTGGGGCTCAATCTTTTATGCAGCATCGCCATCTGCCAGTTTCGGTCTGTATATTAAAGATTGCGTTAACAGATGCGTTGGTTTTCAAAACTTGACGTCTGTAGAACATCGAACCGTGTGGGTGCGGGTATTTAGCGGATAGCAGTGGGAGGTGCTGTTGTCTGTTAAGAGTCATTATTACATTATTTGAGCTTAATTCAAACAGGACTGCTGTTAATGGACAAGAGAAGCTACGTTTTACTCTGGAATTATTGCTCAGCAGACACGCAGGAATGAAAATGGCAGATGTCGTCGGCAATCACTTCAATTACAGCGCCTCCTTAGATAAACCTAATCCAGCTCTGATTGGGCCATAGACTCCTGTTATATCAACAGTCTGTCCAACACCCCCTGTCCAGTGCCTCTGTTAATTGCCAGCTTAGCTGTTGTGTTAATGCTGAGAACCCTCTAACCGTGCTACACACCAGCCCTTGAGGACGGGGACTGAGGAGCCATGCTTTAAATGAATTGTATCTGCAGTCTGATTGTTGATTCTCAGCTGTAGCCCACTCCGGCAGGCTTACACTCCCAGATCATGACCTTGGCTTCAGTTGCTGGTTGTAATATTACGCATCTCGTCTCTGTTTGTTCTGACCGACTTCTTCTGGATTTGAAGATTGAAAGACCAGAAATAAATAAACGAGGACTCTTGTGTTTTGTCTCAGGCTGGAGCTCTGAGAATATAAGTTCTGATCTCTCTTTACTCACAGTGTTTCCTGCAGTTGGTAAATGGACTCCTAAACAAGTTATTCACCATGAAGTTTTAATCTTTTAGGTTTTCTCATTTTTAATTATTTTCATTACCTGTTACCATCATCACTGGCTCTCTGGTTTGCATAGTAACATGTCACTATGTTATGGTGGCCCAGTTTTGGTGTATGGGTCTGAATATTGAGTGTATTTGTTTAAGCAGGACAGCAGTTCCTCTTTCATGTGACTTTCTGTTGCTCAAATGTTCTATCTATGGTTGACTCTGATCTTTGGTCTGATGAGCAAGATAAGCATGTATGCTTTTTGGTTTCCTGTGTGTGAGTTTTGCTATTGCATTTTTGATGATACTCTTGACTCTTGACTTGGAGATGGACCGATCAGTGTTTTTAAGGCCGATTAGAGGGCGGGGTAAACGCCATGGCAGGGCTACATGTAGTTATAAGCGCAAGCAAGTCATGAAACATGATCTGAACTGGTTCATTACAATTTTTAACGAGCTCATGTGAAACAGCATAATATTTCTAACTAAATTAATAATAAATAAACAAAGTAAATCAAACACACATCACCAATACTGCAGTCATTCAATTTAGACCCTTAATTTAAAACGAAAAAAGCTAATTAAATAAATGCAGTCAAAACTGCAGTCATTAAATGTAGATCTTGAATTGTTGCTGCTGTTCTGTTGTACCGGTCAGATCTGGTCTGCATGGTGTTCACGAGACACACTAATTTTACAAATATTAAAAACGTCCTGGACGTCATGTTTTCTATAAGCGCCTGCAGTGAACTCCGTAAACTGTTCTCGCAAGGCTGCTGCTTTAGTCAGTCTGTTGAAAATGAAATGGTATGCATTTCCACCTAGTGGTTCAGATAGGAATTGCAGGAAACTGGCTGGAGGTCTCCTTTTCCTGGATAAAACGCTAGCTGTAAATACATAAACTAGGGTCATTTGTTTAACGCCATCGATCGGCTCTCGAGATCGGCTAAATTGGAGAAATATCAGCCGATTACCGATCACATGTTTTGATTAAAGATTGGCCAATACTGATACATAGTCGATCAGTCCCTCCATCTCTACTTTGACTCTCTTTATACTCTGACTCACTTTTGAGAATAACTACGTTTACACCCTCTTTACTGTCTGGCTCGCTTTATTCTCCGACTCCTGCTTTTCGCTTCATACCTCGCCTGTGTGTGTGGCACACTCCCGAATCTGCCTTTGGTGATCTTACAGCGCACGTGATTGGTCTGTGAGGTTACTGCACCACTAAGCCCGTATACTGTAAAGACAAGAAAAGCTCCGCTTCTTAAATTAAACACCATCAGAATTAAATCCTTAGTAGTTTATCAGTTTAGGTCCACATTGGGCAGCGTCTGGGTTCAGAACCAGACCGAGCTCCGCTTGTTACCTCTGGTACACATGAATATTACAATTTACTTTTTCAGTAAAAATGTTTAAAATACCTGATTTTGTGAGAAAGGGACATTTATTATAAACACCTTGTTTGTGTAGCAGCTCAGTGATCGGTATAAGCAGCTAATAAAGATATACGTTATCTTATAAATGATTGATTTAATCAATTAACTTATAAATAAATGCAGAGCAAATCCTTGCAGGGACCAGATCCTTACATAAGGATATGCCCTCAGATCAGACTGCAAATGTAAAACTTTCTGTTTAATGTTTCATCACCTTTAATAAAAGATAAGCCTATATCCTGACATAAGGCTAGTTAAACTTTAGTTTGTTTGCTGTACGCACTGTGTCACTGAACATTAAATATAAACAGCCAAAATCAGGTCACAGCAATGCGGAAAGACGAGCTCTGAGAGAGGAACGCGGCTCACCGTAAACAACTTTCAGCGCCGCGTCCCTTCAATTGCAGTTAGCAGGAAATTGGAGAGCTTGCTGTACGAGTCGTGTAATTGGACTACAGACTTGACTGTATTATTGAAAGTAGTTGCGCTGACCATTGAGAACTAGATTTTAGTTTGTATTGAGTTTTCTTGCTTTTGCTTTTGCTTTTACACAGCAGCAGGTTTACCTGTTTATCTTATCTTAGCAGATTATTTTAAGATTATTAACACGTGTATCATGTTTCTTTCAGTAGAGTCACTTGGAAAGTCTCATTGCTAACTGTTTAATCGTCCAGTGTAGAACCTAAGACTGTTCTAGATACCGCGGGAGCTTTAAACACACACAGCTGCTTCTCAAACCACTCTCTGCCAAAATATATAGTCCACACACTGTCCGAGTTTTTGTGTGTGAGGCGTGTAGGCTACGTGTCATTTGTGCCTCTAAAAGTCGAGTCAGAGTGTAGACTCTTAGTCTTTAACGGTTTATAGGTCATGTTTGTTTAAGGTACTCTTTAATACATTAGGTCTAGAATATATATATATATATATATATATATATATATATATATATATATATATATATATATATAAAAAAATCCCTAACACACTCACATTAGAGTAATCTAAGAATTAGTCGTTAAATTAATCGAAAAAAGAATTAATCAATTAAGAAATTAATCGTTAGGTTGTTTTCGTACATGATTTTTATTTTAGCGTCATCAATCATAAGTTTAACTTCCTTCTTGATTTGCCAATTTTCAAACAGTATAAACTTTGTTTTACTTAAATTCAATGATAACCTGTTAATATCGACCGATTTCTTTAATACTCTCAATTCGCTTTCCACTGTATTCAGAAGCTGTTCCAAACTTTTCCCAGAGCAATATTGATTAGTAACATCAGCAAATAGAACAAATTTTATTAATTTAAATTATTTTAATTTAGACACCACACAGATGTCATTTATATATAGTATAAACCACTTGGGTCTAAGTACTGAACCTTGCGGAACACAAGTGACTCATTAGTTTTGATTTGTTGTTATTTATTTGTACATATTGATATCGATGGTTAAGCTTCAACCAGCAAATTATTTATAATTTAAAAGGTTGTAGGCTGTAAACTACATGGTGTATTGCGCACACAGTGTCAGAAGCCCATGTAATCCTGCTTGCCTACAAGTATTTTTGTGCTTGGGCAAAAACTGGATGTGCGACACACTGAGGCCACATGAGAGTTTAGGAAAACAGTGCTGCTCCCGATGTTTGTGTGGATCTTTTTTTGTTGTTTTGGTGTTTATTTTAAACAGTTTACAAACAAAGTAAATGTTCATGGGAACCCTCTCTCTCTCTCTTTCTCTCTGGTGGTGATGGCGCTGTTGGTTTGTGATTGATGTTTGAAATCGTTCAGCAATTCTTCTCTTCCAGAAACAGAGCTTCAGTGGATAATGTGAAACAGACGCCTCAAGATCAAAAATGATGGAGCTTGAATAGGCCGAAGGGGCCGAAAACACTACAGAGAACATAATTGGCCCTGGGAGAGCTTTTAGTGTGGCTTACAAAGCAATGTGAAGTGGCAAGTTTGGCTGGTTTAGTGGCATCGCGCAGGTGTTTCCACTGGTTCCGCATACGCAGCAGCCTCGTTAATTAAAGCCGCCCTCTTTAATGTGCGTTTTTTTACCACTCCTTAAATCGTGCATGTTACATTTAATGTTGGCAGTCATGCTTTGTCACTGATAAGACAGGTTAAAGAAAATATTTGTTCCCACACGATGAAGATTGCTTCAGAGGTTAGTGTTTTGCAACTGAGCATGCTGAGGCAAGAGCGCTGTCAAGACCACTGCCTGACTGATGCTCTGTGGTCTGCCTTTGGCCTTGTTAATAAAGTGCTTGCTCAGAGCTCAAAATTGTCTGATGACAAAGGTCTTACTGGTTTTACGTCGTCTTTCCAGCTTGTTTTTCAGGTGTTTTTCAGATGTGGAGGAATGCTGCAGCCTTTCAGCAGAACATGTAATACTAAATGTGCAAAATGTTTGTTATATTAAATATCCAGCAAAGCCTAAATAAAAATTAAATATAAATATGATATAACACCACTTAACAACCACTAATGACGCCTATCTGACTGTGTGGGCGTGGCTAATGAGCAGCTTGATTGGCAGCTCTCTGTCCAACACTCCTAGTCAGCGCCGCCCCATCATACAGAACTAACATCAGTGAGTGGTTGAAGGAACAAAGGAATGAAGGGATGAAGGAACAGTGTTGATGATAAAGAGATGAGGGATGAAGGAACAGTGTTGGTGATGATAAAGGAATGAAGGGATGAAGGAACAGTGTTTGTGATAAAGGAATAAAGGGATGAAGGAACAGTGTTGGTTGCTGATAAAGGGATGAAGGAACAGTGTTGGTTGCTGATAAAGGAATAAAGGGATGAAGGAACAGTGTTGGTGATAAAGGGATGAAGGAACAGTGTTGGTGATAAAGGGATGAAGGAACAGTGTTGGTGATGATAAAGGAATGAAGGGATGAAGGAACAGTGTTGGTGATAAAGGAATAAAGGGATGAAGGAACAGTGTTGGTGATAAAGGAATAAAGGGATGAAGGAACAGTGTTGGTGATGATAAAGGAATAATGTTGGTGATGATAAATGCATGAAGGGATGTAGGAGCAGTGTTGGTGATGAAGGTTTGGATTAGGACCTCCCAGTTTAAGTTTTTCTAACAAGAAAACAAATATTAATGTATGAAATTATTGTAGTACAAAGAAACTTAATATATATAATTAAATGCAAAGAAACTGTGTATAATTTGTATTACATGCTTTTCTAACTGCGTTGTGAGAAATCCATTAAAACAGATGCAATCATGCTTCATGAGCCGTGCAGACGATATCAGCGCTACCATAATAAACAATATGCTTTTCTGAGGAGATCACAAGCCAAGTTCACCCATTGAGTCCCTTCATAAGTGAAGTAATAACACTGATGGGCTAATGTAGATGTCCTTCAGGGCTGATTTCTGGATGAGCCGTTACAGTGTTTGATGTACAGTTTGTATGTTTATAGTTTTCCACGATAGATGAGCCACTAGAAATGCTCCAAAATAGCTTCCATTGAATTTACGTTGAAAGACATATTTTGGTTCTTTCCTGTTACCAAGTTACCATTTTGGGGATGCTTTGTTTTTCTTTGGACGTTGGAGATGTGGTATCTATCAGCTTTTTTGTTGGGTTTTGATTAGGGATGCACTGATCCAACCGTCTCAGTTCCAATACGATACATATTAGGGGTGTAAGAAAATATTGAAAATGTTGGGATATTATGTCTCATGATACTGTATTGATTCTCAAAAACACAGTATCGAGACACAGATTCCTGGCAGACAGTGACTCGTTGTGTTTAAACCTCTGACCACTAGATGGCAGTGTTGTAATCCATCTTCAGCTCCACTCCAATAGTAACAAGAAGCACAAGGGCGCAGTGCTATTGTAAGCATTGGCAAACCTGTTCATATAGTGCTGTGTTTTAATTGTAGGACTTCACAATATATCACTTTGCTTGCAGTATCGCAGTATATTATGATATATTGAATTGTGACCGCTGTATCACAATACGTATTGTATCGCCAGGTTCTTGCCAATACACAGCCCTAATACATATACTTTGCATACCGGTCAATACCCGATACTAATCCGATACCACTGTTGAATTAATAAACTGTATACTTTATCAAGACTGAAAGCATCAGGGTTGACAAACGTTACGAAGTTTGTACAACTAAATATAATTAAAGCTCATAACGTCTTTTAACTGTTGTGATATGTGTTTTGTTGTACAGTTCTGGCCCACGGTAAATTATAACGTGGGTCGATGCGTCCAAGCAGGCGATGGAGGCCTTCATCTTTAACCACTGACACTGGTCACGCATCTAAAGCAATACATTTTAAAACTTTCTCTGTTATTTTAGTTGCGTTCACGCTGTCTGTTGGAAATGTTTCACGTCTCTGCTGCGCGTCCATCACGGTTACCTGCTTTGTTTTGTCTCCTGGACTGTCACGTTAGGAACTTGGCGTGGTGCTTTTGGAGGTGCTTAATTAAATGTTTTGTACTGTATTTTGCAGTGCTGCCACCGCCCCTCTCAACATTTTGTTCTGCAGAACTTGTTGGCATAGCAAGCATGAAATACCTCCACAGAGCTGACTCCTTGGCTCGCTCCATGTTGTTGTTCCTGTTTGTGTTCTACACCATAGGTCAGCAGACCGGCTTAGCACACGTCCAAACGAATTAAAGTGAATGTGTCGGCCCTCATGATTCGACCTAATTTTCCGACACCCGATCAATCTTATTTTGATCATATTGGGATCGATATCCGATCTTAATATCGAATCGGTGCATCCCTAGTTTTGATGAGTTTGATTTTCTTAATTTCAGGAATTGTCTCTTCTTGTAAATAAGAGTACCCGCTGAAAGACAAACGTAATAAAATGTCTTAGCAAATTAATTAAATCATGTTTTTTTTGGGTTTATGATGATCGTCAGGCTTAAAACCTTCATACCTATGTGCAGTCGGGAGAGGTAAAGTGGGGACAGGGACGAGCGTCTTCTAAAAGCATCGGGGACGCGTCTCTCTTGGTGCAGCTGAGCGCAAAGCGTTGTTTTATGCTCGATTTATCTTCGCGCACTGCGTGGATCTAATCACAAGAAGCCTTGTGTCAACAGATATTGGCGTAATGATCTGCGTCTGTTCCGAACAGCCAAACAGAAAATAAGCCGTTTGTTGAACACTCTGTTCCAGCTCTGTGTTCGGCGGCGTCGAGAGTGGCTGCCCTTGAACTTGTTTGTTGGTCTGTTTTGGGGAAGGAATCAACGTCAGCTCAAACACTTCTCATTACGTTCAATTGATTCTGTTGACAGGCTGCCAATTATTGTCTCCTCGGCTTATAGTGTAGAGCTGTCAGAACGAATTGCGCTCTGAGTATAATGCAAATGCCATTTGCGATGCAAAGTGCCGCGGATGCCGTCGCGTAGGCTTTAACAAGCAGGCCGAGTGAAAATATTTTCGAGTTCGCCGGCTGTTTACCTTGACAAATTTCAAAAGAAAAGGTCATTACGGAGGGACTCCTGCCAAAGTGCTTGCGTTCAGCAACTCTCTGTTGGGTATCAGGTGGAGGAGCATTCTTCAGCCGTGACTCACCATATTTATTGCAAGGATAAGCGCTGGATATCATCACCGTACGCTCCACGATTGGTGCTGAGAGCATACTTAATGAAGTCTTTAAGCTGTGAAGTGAATGCCTAAGCTTTAATGTCAGTTTGGATGGCCCACAACAGCACGAGCGATGCGACCGGCAGCTGTTTACTTCTCAACGGCTCCCTTCGTTTGCTGACCTTTTAATGTGGTATACGTTCTAGATGGCTTATTTACTTCAGCGTAGAGTGCTTTATATTGTGCGGTCACTCTTTTTAAAAAAGAAATCCTTAATGAGCTCCAGTTCCATGAACTTCCTACATCTTTGCATTCCTCGACCATGTTTGTGATTCCTATCTTGATGGGCAGTTATCAGTGCTGAGTACAGGATAAGGAGCTAGCTAGGTGGTCTGGTGAGGGAGAACATTTATTTATTTATTTATTTATTTTTTGGGCCAACCTGGCCTCCTTGAGGCATTCTCATTAGCTAAACTCCAAACTCAGCTTGTTTGTGAAACCTTGCCGCCGGGTTCCTAACGCTTTCCAGCAGCGTTCTCGTTTTCCTGATATGGAAATGGTGAATCGGTTCCAGTGAAGAGTCGGCGCTGGGCTGTTTTGAAAAGCAGTTGGGAGCTACAAAGCATAACACCGCAGTCAAGTCCGCCGATAGCCGTGAGAAGTTTGGTTACGCCTCTGACTGAAAGACAAGCTCCAACACATGAGAGGCGTGGACGTTGGCGCAATCTGCCCTGCGATGTAAACGTCTGGGGTGTGGTCTGGTCTCAACTTCTAAACAAAAACTTGGCGGGGTTTTCCACCATCGGCCCGCCTCGAACCTACAGAGGTAAAAACACCCAGACTGACCCCAGACCAGAGGCCGTGGAGTAGGTTCCGTCAGTGTTGTGGCTTTATTTCACCCCCGTTTTCCTCCAGAGCAATTACAGCCAGCTTCCTCTTTTAGAGAGCCTGTGTAGCTGTTGAGGCATCTAACAGTGAGCGATGGGCCTGCTTAATGGAAGTGAGCCTCAGACAGGTCAGAAGGGCTTGTAACCAAAGCCAGATGTGTTCAAGGTATGAACTTAATGTCCCTCTCATCACGCGTCGCCACCCTCCACCCACACCGGCTTGGAGTAGTTAGGGAGGTGCATATATAACATATACACTAGTGTGCAACAGTCTTAGCCTTAATATAGCAAGTAAGAACAGTAGATCTGATTAGAACAGATGTAAATAATCAGACATACAATACAAAGTAACATGAATATGTTATTGTGAGAGAAGTAGATCAGATCTTGATCCAGTTTGAAGAACAAAGTGTGGTTCCAGATTTCTCCTGGACGCCCCAGACATTGTATGAATGTGTTCAGTTCCTTCAGCAGCAAATCTTGATTTATCTTAATGAAGTACTGAGCAGTCAAAGCAGGTATTAGATGAAAACTGTAAATAATACTGGGTTGTTTCCACAAGGAGAAGCTTGGAAAGGGTTAAATACACACACAGACGTATGGAAAAGCTCTACTTACTCTATTTATACTGTTTGAGTATTTTAATAATAGTGTGTTGCTAAGTAAATAAATAGCATTTAAAATAAAATAACGTCCCCAGGTGACTCATGTGTACAAAAAATTCCATGTCCTACCTGGATTTCCACTCATTAACTCAGGTGGAAACTTGAAAGCTGGAAAAAATGATGGTGCGTTCAGATAGGATATTAACGTTAGCATCACTTGTTAAGTTCGGTGGTTGAAGTTATGCTAAGCTAACGTAGTTGAGTTATGAAGGTTTGTAGAGTCGTATGAGAGCGAGTTCCACTTTGATCATATTTACTACAATAACTGTATCTCTATATCTGAGTGTAGCTGGTTGCTAGGCTGTTGTTATGAGTAATGTTGGTTGTTTAGCTAGATACTGTTTACACTCAGGATGAGCTGCTGTTGTGGGTGTGGTTGGACTAAAAGTATCAGGACTAAGTGATACGGTGGTCTATTTCTACATTACAGCTCTTTCAGATTCCAATTCAGAAATATCATCAGAATCTGAAGAAGCAGCTCTGGAACATTCTCAGTCCCAGTCAGTCATAGTGCTGTTGTACCGCGACACTGTTCACTGTTGTCCACCAGTGACGTCACACGGTCACTTGGGAGTTTCCGTAGCGAGCTCGGTTTTCCCTTAATTTAATTGAAATTGTCTATTTTAGAGCAAAATAAACAGCCAATTTCATTTTAAGTCATGTTTATATATTTTCAGTATCTAAAACAATGTGAAATCCCCTGGGGTGTCCGTAAGCAGTGCTTAGTCTTTAAGTTTGTGTGGGGAACACCAGTGTCGTCTCACGGTTACAGGAAACAGATCAATAAATTAACTGGTGGTAAATGAGTTTTCCGGTCGCTGGGGGCCGTCGCCGCTAATACTCAGTTAACTGAACAGGCCCGACTGAGAGATCTTGTTCGAGCAGCTATGCGCCGAGTGAGCGGGGTTTCATTGGGTTGTCTATATCGTTAGCCTTAGCTTTGGTTTAATTTGTGAGAAGGCATCCTGAGCGCGTACTCTGCGCCTGCAGCCGTGAGGGAGAAGTCTTTGGGTAAAGGTTAAAGGAAAGGAGTAATTGGCTCAAACCTTCAGGGAGGGAAACACTGGGTTAAAAATATCTCTGTTAATGGTGGCAGAGCTTCAGACATTGTTTCGTTATATGGAGGAGGTCGACGTTCTTGTGTTCATTGTGTTGCGACGAGCCCTTGAGACTGCGCTGCCAAGTGGTGACCACTTGTTTCTGTCGCAGGCCTCGGATGAAACCTAAGCCACTCCTCTTCAGCCCTGGCTCTTCCTCCCCTGATCCTATAACACGACCCAGACATGGAATTAACGAGCGTGTGCAAGTTGGGGCGTGTGTTTGTGTGTTTTTGTGGCTTTGCGGGGTCGTGACTTGGCAGGGTCACCTTTCGTAATTCAAATAATTAAGCTTAGCCTAAGGGCTCGTAACTCGTCATCACGATGTGGGAACGGCCTGCGGAATGTGGACGGTGCACGTTTTCCTATTTTAGTTGGTTTTAAGCTCCGTGTCCGTGACGATGGGAAGCTGGTCTGATTTTGTAGCGTATCTTGATGCCATCAGCTGTCTGCTGCTCAATGTGCTTAAGTCTCTGGGCAGAAGTCCAGGCGTTTAATTAAAGGGTTAGAAAGGCTAACTCAGTCTTGCCTGGTATATTTGTGGTCATTATCAGTAAAAATGAAATGAAGGACGCATTTTCCTTCAGGATATGAAGAACACATGCTGCGAATCAGTGAATCACACTTGTCATTTTGTAGAGAAATATTAGGTTTTAGTTTCGGAGGCTGTAGTTGTGCTGTCTGATATGTATGTGAGTAATGTATTAAATTACTGTGATTTTTTTTTTTTTTTTTTTTTCCTTCTGTAATTTATCCTGTTTTAATGTTTGTATCCCAAAAGCTTGATTTGGGCCACAAGTAAGGAACATAAAAGTGATGAACACTTGAAACTGTTTAAGTGCCTTTTGAGAAACATTTAAAATTTAATTAAAACTCACCATCTAAGTACTTATTCATTTGAACTCTTTGGCTTATTTTGCTGACGACAATTGTCTGTAAAGCACTTTGAGCTGCAACTGGTATGAAAAGTGCTTTATACTAAGAATATATATTATATATTCTTTATTTATAAAGCTATAGTATATCTGGGCATTTAAAAAAAAAAACTCTACCAGACAAACGTTTTAGATACACTACCAGACAAACGCTTTAGATACACTACCAGTCAAACGTTTTATATACACTACCAGTCAAACGTTTTATATACACTACCAGACAAACGTTTTAGATACACTACCAGCCAAACGTTTTATATACACTACCAGACAAACGTTTTAGATACACTACCAGACAAACGTTTTAGATACACTACCAGTCAAACGTTTTAGATACACTACCAGCCAAACGTTTTAGATACACTACCAGACAAACGTTTTAGTACACTACCAGTCAAACGTTTTAGATACACTACCAGTCAAACGTTTTAGATACACTACCAGCCAAACGTTTTAGATACACTACCAGCCAAACGTTTTAGATACACCACCAGACAAACGTTTTAGATACACCACCAGACAAACGTTTTAGATACACCACCAGACAAACGTTTTAGATACACTACCAGTCAAACGTTTTAGATACACTACCAGACAAACGTTTTAGATACACTACCAGACAAACGTTTTAGATACACTACCAGTCAAACGTTTTAGTACACTACCAGACAAACGTTTTAGTACACTACCAGACAAACGTTTTAGATACACTACCAGACAAACGTTTTAGATACACTACCAGACAAACGTTTTAGTACACTACCAGACAAACGTTTTAGTACACTACCAGTCAAACGTTTTAGATACACTACCAGTCAAACGTTTTAGATACACTACCAGACAAACGTTTTAGATACACTACCAGACAAACGTTTTAGATACACTACCAGACAAACGTTTTAGATACACTACCAGACAAACGTTTTGATACACTACCAGACAAACGTTTTAGTACACTACCAGACAAACGTTTTAGATACACTACCAGTCAAACGTTTTAGATACACTACCAGCCAAACGTTTTAGATACACTACCAGTCAAACGTTTTAGTACACTACCAGACAAACGTTTTAGTACACTACCAGACAAACGCTTTAGATACACTACCAGTCAAACGCTTTAGATACACTACCAGTCAAACGTTTTAGTACACTACCAGTCAAACGTTTTAGATACACTACCAGTCAAACGTTTTAGATACACTACCAGACAAACGTTTTAGTACACTACCAGACAAACGCTTTAGATACACTACCAGTCAAACGCTTTAGATACACTACCAGTCAAACGTTTTAGTACACTACCAGACAAACGCTTTAGATACACTACCAGTCAAACGCTTTAGATACACTACCAGTCAAACGTTTTAGATACACTACCAGTCAAACGTTTTAGTACACTACCAGACAAACGCTTTAGATACACTACCAGACAAACGCTTTAGATACACTACCAGACAAACGCTTTAGATACACTACCAGTCAAACGTTTTAGATACACTACCAGACAAACGTTTTAATACACTACCAGTCAAACGTTTTAGATACACTACCAGACAAACGTTTTAGATACACTACCAGTCAAACGTTTTAGATACACTACCAGACAAACGTTTTAGATACACTAAAGTTTTCTAAAACTTTTGACCAGTAGTGTTCTAAATTTGGTAGTGTATATAATTTTGTTTCATAGCACAGAATTAATATTAATATAACAAATGCCGTCTATATTGGATTATGAATTTAGATTCAGATGGTCCAAAACCACCAGTGATAATGATTCCACCTCCTTAATAGTACTTGAGTTTGATCGAGATGTCAGCTTTCTGTTCAGGGTGGGAATTGTCAGGATCACATCGTAGGCATGTCCCAGTTCTCCCTTTGAAAGTCAAGTTTACATCAGGAGCGCAGATATTGTACTTGGCTCGATTTGCTTAGCACTGTTTATTTTTCAGGATCAGCTCTAAAGGTTTGTTTCAATCATATTAATCTTTCTCACAAGGATTATTATTATTACTATTACTTTATTTTATTTACTACTTTGCGCCAAGGCTTGTAAATACCATCGCGGTATGAAGGCATGCAGAGGTCACCTGGCTGCCCCCTTGACCCACTTATCTTGCTACCTCCAACATGTGCTCAGACCAGTTTCCCAGACTGGCTCTTTGAGTTGTCAGAGCCGGGCCCTCCGCACCTGACCCTGTGTTCTGTCCTCTCATCGCCTCCCTTGACACCCACTCTGTCTTGAAACTTCTTTTTGAGATAGCGTTGACTCCTTTTTTAAGAAATATCGAGGTCTCTAAGGTATGTCTTGATAAAGTTAACCTTTAGGTCTTGGATGAGGATCATTTTCCCTGTTGCTAAGTGACAGAATCAGGGGTTCTTGGTTGGAGCTTTCTTCAGATTGAAAGGTTTTTGCTTATTTCTTGGCACGTTGTGAATTGATTCAGCTCAAAAATGGCTTTTTAGCACGGCTTTACCTTGTTTTTGGGCTGCCTATGTTCTGAGAAGTTGAGCGACCCTGAGGTATTTGCGACAGGGAACTGAAGTAGCAGGTGAGCCCAAAAGGAGTTTGACCTTCTGCGCTGCTCGCCATTGTCTGGGCTCGTTACGCTTGTGAGGGAATTGTTTTCGTGTACAGTCCTGTTCGCTTAATTTCCACTCAATCGACTAAGTTGTAGATTTTTCAGGGGTTTATTTTATAAGAGGTCACCTTCATGATCCATTCGCAGGTGGAAAGTAAAACTGGAGTTCAAAAAAATGAACGATGCACAGACTCCTAACAACCACCTGGAAATTGTCACCTGTGAGGCAAATGAGAACATCTGCTCTTGCATCCTTCAGCTGTGAGAAGACATCTCAACGCTATGGGTCTGTGAAAGGATGTGTAGATGTTCAAGAAGCTCCCTCACTGTGCAAAGAAGATAGACACATCACCCAAAGAACTACGGACTGACCACCCCAGAAGCATTTCACAAGCATTTTACAAGTACCTCATCTAGTGCTGTTGAGGTTCTGGACAGGTTCTAAGACTGAATGTCATGAAGGGGAAAGATATCTCTGTGAGCGAGTCTTCTGAGAAGAATGGAAGGGTGGACGGTATGCTTTTCATTTGCTTTCACTCCGTGTCAAATCTTCAGTGACACCGAAATGACCCCCTAAGCTTGACCCCATGCAGCGTGGGTGAGACGTCTCCTCGAGTATGTGTATTCAGCTCACTCTGCTGCCCCAGGGTGGCTTGGCAAGAGCCAGGTTGACCACAGCGTCTCGGACAGGAAGCTGGGGAGGTTATAATTGAGGTCCTACAGCCGGCCAAGTTCACTGGTACCCATCTTCTTGTTGTACCGGGACCCGGGCCAACGGTCTCCGTTTGGATCGTCTACCACAGCGTTGGGCAGCTCTGGTTTTGCTGGGCGTCCAGTCCTGCCGTTCCCGTGCTCGCTCGTACACAACACAAAACCACACGGCTAGCAATTACAGTGCCTCGAAAATAGCTGAACTATGTGTAGTTGGTGCGGGTTCTACAACCGGGGGCCACAAAAACACAGGCCTCTTCCATAACACTGCGCTGGCAGGCTCCTCCTCTGCCCTCCTGCTAAAACTGCCCTTGACGGACGCGATGCAACTGTGGGCAGGAGCGAGAGGAGCCATTTATCATTCCTTTTTGTTGTCAGGTTGCCTCTGTGGGCCTTCTTTTTTCTCTGACTATAAAAAAATAAAGGAACGCTCGCACATTAACGCTCCATCAAAGCGACACAATTTCGGGATTACAGTGGCCGGCGCTCCGTTTGTCACTTTATGGTCAGTGATCTTGGCGGAGAATAGGACGCTCCATCAATTACAGAGGAATAGCTGAGCCTGCCGAGAGAGTTCATGTGGGTTTAAGAGGCAATTTGTTGTTCACAAGGGGGACGTAATGGGGCAGCAGGGTTTTATAACTTCGAAGTTTCCCACCCTCCTTTTTTTTTTTTTTTTTTTTTTTTTTTTCCTGACCTCATCACCGAGCTGCAGGGTGGCAGACCTGAACCTCTGACCTCTGACCAGTCACCATGGTGACCAACAGACCCCCTCAAGCAGGCACGCAACTGGCACTGGCCTCTTTCGGAGAATGGAATGTTCCAGAGGAGAGAGAATGAGTACAATCCACTGGCACAGTCCACTCTCCGTTCTGACAACACACCTGGTGCGCGAAATAAAATAAATAAATCAATAAATATATAAACTGCTGCCTTTACTTTACAAGGACGTTGCGTTCAAAAGACGGTACAGCACTCGGTGGCGTTCAGCCGTGAGCTGTCAGTCGGTTTCTTTTTAAGAAACAATGTAGTCTTAGAAAAAAAACTTCCCAGTATCTGAAAGAAGGAAGCCAGAAAACCTTCAACCAAAATATCTGCAGCTGTTTAATCAAAACACCGCCTCACTTCAATGAATGTTTGAGTGAATTAACCAAATTTAGCTGTAGCATTTCAACAGGGGTCACAATCTTATTGAGTCAGCTTGATATGGACTGTAGAGGTGAAAGAAAATACTGAAATATTGAATATCGGCATATTATATTTGGTGATACTGTATCGATTCTCAAAAACACTATCCATATACAGATTCCTGAGAGACAGTGAATCATTGTGTGATGTGTTTACAGTATATTGAACCACTGTATCACAATACGTAATCTCTCAGTAAACAATGACTGTGAGAGCCTTTATCGATCTTCTCCTCCATATTCGTTCTTTCTCTTCTTTCTTTCGTCGCTGCAGATCAGTGCAGTAACAACTCGTACTGCTCGTTTGTTGACGTCCGGTTTGGAAATAGCGTATGTTCTACGTGGTGTTGCTGGTTCTCCCCAGGGTTTGGTTCTCCCCAGGGTTTGGTTCTCCCCAGGGTTTGGTTCTCCCCAGGGTTTGGTTCTCCCCAGGGTTTGGTTCTCACCAGGGTTTAGTTCTCATGTTTTTGGACAGCAGCCAGATGAGTGGGCGGTTCTCCAGGGTGAAAGTCGTGTAATTGGTGACCCCGTGTCGCCGATCAGTCATGTAGTGTGAAAACCACGACAACTGAAAGACTCACCATTACAGCTCAACCAGTTACATAGTGTAACCAGGTATAAAGACCTGACCACTCAGACAGTCGTGTAGTGTAACCAGGTATAAAGACCTGACCAGTCAGACAGTCGTGTAGTGTAACCAGGTATAAAGACCTGACCAGTCAGACAGTCGTGTAGTGTAACCAGGTATAAAGACCTGACCACTCAGACAGTCGTGTAGTGTGAAGCAGGTATAAAGACCTGACCAGTCAGACAGTCGTGTAGTGTGAAGCAGGTATAAAGACCTGACCGCTCAGACAGTCGTGTAGTGTAACAGGTATAAAGACCTGACCACTCAGACAGTCGTGTAGTGTAACCAGGTATAAAGACCTGACCACTCGGACAGTCGTGTAGTGTAACAGGTATAAAGACCTGACCGCTCAGACAGTCGTGTAGTGTGAAGCAGGTATAAAGACCTGACCAGTCAGACAGTCGTGTAGTGTAACCAGGTATAAAGACCTGACCAGTCAGACAGTCGTGTAGTGTAACCAGGTATAAAGACCTGACCACTCGGACAGTCGTGTAGTGTGAAGCAGGTATAAAGACCTGACCAGTCAGACAGTCGTGTAGTGTGAAGCAGGTATAAAGACCTGACCAGTCAGACAGTCGTGTAGTGTGAAGCAGCTATTGGATTCACTTAAACCTGTGTGTGTGTGTACATTATGTTGTAAGTTCAAGAGCAGGACTCTGGAACTTGTATTGTAGAAGAGCGCTTGGCCAGTAGGACCCCAGTTCATTTTAATTTGAGACTTTCATCTTTAGATCAGTGGTAGCTTTCTGTGGTGGGAGGCTGCCTTTGCATAGAACTGCTGTGCTGATGATCAGGATGGACTGGTTCACCTTTGATGAAGAAAATAACTGTATGGTGAGTGGTTGATGAGACTTTTTTTTTTCTTTTTCTTTCTATCAGCAACTTAAAGTTGCTACTTCATCTCCCACTTAAGTTCTGCTGTACAGACTCCAGCTTAGCCGCTGCATTTTAATGGCTGTAATTTAGATTCAGTTTGCGCTCCGATTACTGTGGATCTGTTTGCACAGCGCCTCTCAGCTGATACCAGAGAGCAGCAGCATCAGTTTCCTCTGCTCTCGTCTCTGCACGCTTTGGTTTGCGTACGCAGTTCTTTACGTCCTGATAGAGACGTATGTCTGGGTCATGTGGGGACCCCGTGTTACAAAGCTAAATCTCCGTTATTACGTTCCGGTGAATGTGGCCATTAGCGTCTCCTCAATTGCCGGTTATGATGCTGCAAGTGTACGCCGCTCCTGATACGGCCAGTGCTGCGCCTCCTCCCAATTCTCTGTTGCTAAATTATTCAGCGGCTGTTCTTTATTTATTCACTTGTCTAACCGAGGTGGGCTCCCGGTGCCAACGCTCAAAATAAGCTCGGACGTTTAAGCTCGTATGCACGTTTTGCACCCACGTTTTGTATGGACACCCGTTAACTCCGAGACAAAGTTGTTTTATATCTGCGCCCATTTGGACGTTTCATCTTAAAATATATAAGCAGGTTTAAATTCAGGGTTTTCTTTCGTATGACGGCCCACCCCCAGTTCCACCTGGTCTTAGCCTCTAGCTATAATGTCTGTGATGTTTATCAGATGCTGGGATCCTAATATGCTAATTGATCTCAGGCCTCTTAAAGAAAATAAAAAGTTGCTCCAGATGTTGAGCGGCATTACTTAAAGCGGGAGCATGTGTTCTACCCTCAGGCCAGATGTGTCTACGGGTGAATGGCTGGGGTGGGTTTCTCAGGGTCAAGAGATTGCAGGAGTTATGCTTATTGGCGTTGTCAGAGGCTCTGCTGCAGACTTTATCTGATTCACTACCCCTGCTGTTTCGCTGCTACGGCAAGTCTTTCTTGTCCTCCGCCCCCCACAATAAACCCCCCCCCCCCCCCCCCCCTCCAAAACAGTCTACATGCCAACGCCTTAACATTAACATTCTTCTTTCCAGACTCGGACAGTATATCAGGGAATGGAATCAGGGTATTCCTGTTTTTTCCACTCTCCATACAACCGAGCCAAGCTGTGCCGTGATCCGCTGTTGTTGTCCCTCCAAATCTCTGTACTCGCAAACTTCCAGATAGTTTTCTTAGACCGTTTCGAAAACACAAGATAGCTGCCTCCCCCGGGAGGCGCTGAATGGCCAAATTCAATCCTAAAGTGATTTTTATCACGTAATATTGGCCTCCATGGGAACCGTGGAAGCAAACAAATTGCTGGAACTCCTACACACTTGCGTAACATCTCTTAGCTGAGGTGTGTAGGATTTCTGTCTTGCTCACTCCCTTTTTTGGGGAGGACTTTTTTTTTTAAATTAATTAATTAATTTATTTATTTTCTGCACATGCAAAACAAGCGTCTTTATCACCCTCTCAGACCACCGCGGTCTTTATTAATCAATCTACCAATCAATCAACCTTTATTTGCACTCGGGAGTACGTTGATGGAGACCCTCGTTGACAGTGTAGGCGAGCATTACAATTGTTAAACAAAAAAGGATGGAAAATAAATTAAAATTCATTGCTTAAGTTATAAAAGAAAAACTGAATAAGAAACTAAAACCAAGAATAAAAGTAAAAAAAAATAGTCAATAAAAATAGATATAAATATAGTATTAAAACAAAATAGTAAAAGAAAGATGGTAAAAGGAAATTAAAGAAAAAATAAGACAACTGAATATAAAAATCATAAAACTGTTTACTAGAATTAAATAAAACACTGGCAGGTCGTGCGGAGGTGGTTAGAAATTAAGAGCTGAGCTTCAGTGTTTCCTGCAGTGAGTTCCAGCTCGCTGGTGCTGCTGGAGCTAAAAGCAGATTTTCCCAGTTCAGTAAAAGCTCTTAGACCCTGAAGGTGATCCAATCACTGGAGTGAGTTAAGTAATTTGTGCTATTCTCAGTGAACATTGTTGTGATATATGATGGCATACGGCTATTACAGCTCTAAGTAACTGTGTTCATGTGGTGTTTAAGTATTGACCATCATCGAAAAATCCTTTATATGTTGAGTTACTGACTTGAAGGTGGAGGAATATAAGTTGCCAATGTCGGGATCAGGTTGGCCCTATATGTTCTCCAGTCAGTGAACTTTATCAGTGTAGGCTCGATTGATTCCCTGTAGGGGACCTATGGATTTTTATACTGCAGGCCTAAAATAGGAGACTCATTATGAGCGGAAGGTATTTAATAAAAGGCGGGGGGGGGGACAGGGTCTCATTAAGCACCGTCCCCGTCGGCCCTTATGACTGACACCAGACCGCTCTAATTTGCCAGGGAAATTTCCAGAGCCGTGCCGAAGGGAGGCGATGCAAAGCAAGTCCAGCCGCTGCTGCCCACTTTAAGGCCCTTAAGGCTGTTTTTTAGTCTGTACTTATGTTCTCCTGCTCCGTGAAGGACAGTACACGAGTTGTGTCATAGATAAGACTCTATATGACACAGTCTACGGGAATGTCCTGTTCCATCGGTTATCAGTGTACCAGCTTTCATTACAACTGTATGACTAGCAGCGTCCACACGTCACGTCCCACGATTAGTAGTGTCTCTCTTTAAATAAGCGGCAGTTGCTTTCTTAAGAACTTTCTTGGACGTCTTCCATGCGAGAGAGAGAGAAGAAAAAAAAATGTGTGTGTAGTCTAGAGTGTTGTGTCAGCAAGTTTGCGGCAGATCTCTTCACAGGTTCTGTGACGGAGCTCCGTGTTTGTGGGCTGATTTAAAAGCGCCGCGCTCCTGTGGTTGCGGAGGAGGCTGAGCGCAGGTGTTTTGTCCTGAGTCTGTCTCAGAGTTACTCAAGTAGCCGTCCATGTGAACTAGGGCTGTGTATTTGCAAGAACCTGGTGATACGTGTCGTGACACAGCGGTCACGATTCAGTATATCACGATATACAGCAAGTAAAGTGATATACTGTGATTTTTCAAATCCTACTATTAAAACACACCACTGTATGAACAGGCTTGTCAATTCTTACAATAGCACTGCGCCCTTGTGCTGCTTGTTAATGTTGGAGTTGAGCTGAAAATGGGTTACAACACTGCCATCTAGTGGTCAGAGGTTTAAACACGACACACAATGATTCACTGTCTGCCAGGAATCTGTGTATCAATACTGTGTTTTTGAGAATCGATACAGTATCACTAAACATAATATCCCGATATACGATATTTACATAATTTCTTACACCCCTAATGTGAACGCAAACTCATATCATCGCCATCCAAAGAAAGATCTCCAGAATATTGACTTTACAGCTTTACACGACAGAACAAAGATGGTCCCCACTTTCAGTGCAATTTAATGGAGAAACGTTTTGTACGAAGCTGTTCTGAAGCAGTTTTATTGGTTCGGTCTTCGACACAATAAAAAAAGGAACGACCGTAACGTTTAAATACGTGATTTTCTTTAGACAGTTGGTGACGATATGCAGTGAGAGCGTTGATTTTTAAAGGCTAAGCACCGCTTATGGAGACTCCTGATGATTTCACATTGTTTTAGATATTGAAAATGTATAAGGATGACTCAAAATGAAATTCGCTGCTTAATTTGCTTTAAAATAGTCTATTTTAATTTATAGAAAAACCCGAGCTCGCTAAGGAAACTCCTGAACGCTACCGTGTGATGTCACTGGTGGACAACAGTGAACAGCGTTGTGGTACAACAGCACTATGACTGACTGGAACTGAGAATGTTCCAAAACTGCTTCTTCAGATTCTGATGATATTTCTGAATTTGAATGTAAAAGAGCTGTAATGTAGAAATAGACCACCATATCACTTAGTCCTGATACTTTTAGACCACCATATCACTTAGTCCTGATACTTTTAGACCACCATATCACTTAGTCCTGATACTTTTAGACCACCATATCACTTAGTCCTGATACTTTTCGTCAAACCACACCCATAACAGCAGCTCATCCTGAGTGTAAACAGTATCTAGCTAAACAACCAACATTATTCATGACAACAGCCTAGCAACCAGCTAAACTCCGATACAGAGGTACAGTTATTGTAGTAGATATGATTAAAGTGAACTCGCTCTCATACGACTCTATACATCTTCATAACTCAACTACGTTAGCTTAGCATAACCTGAACCACCGAACTTGGCAAGTGAAGCTAACGTTAGCTAACATCAGCTAAAGCAGGCTCAGTAACTGAGCTTACCTGGTTTACCTCCACGTACACGGAGGCTCTTGAACTCCTCTCGCTGGTTTCCTACACGCCCATATTGTTGGAACAGCGCCAGACTTAAGATCCAGTCGTCGTGTAAGTCTACGTCCCATAGAGATAATCTTCAGACGTGAAATGATCTACAGATGACGGAGTGAGAGGACGCTCCTTTTCCAATGTGCCCATTTAAGGTTGACAGGTTTAGTCACTTTCTGGATATTTGGGGGTCTTTGTGTTGTTTGTGTACGGGGGTCCACTGTACATCCAATTACTGCAGCCAAAGACAACACTTTTCTATCATTTGTGTATTACTGCAAGTACATCTTCTAGCGTTGTTGTCCACCATCTACGTCACATTCAAAGCGTCTTTTAAGTCATATTTCTTGACTTTTAAGTTAGGATCTTAAACTCTGCTATAGTTATGTGTTTGAAATTTTCAAGTTAGCTGGTGTTTAGCCTTTAAAGGTGCTGTAGATCTGTTTTTGCCAGTTTGATTGTGGTGGTTGTGTACAAAATCTTGAGGTTGCCAGCTCATCTGAAGCATGACGTGAGTAATGCCTACTTTTTAATATAAGGTGCAGTAGCTTTTACCACTAAGTGTTTCATAATGTCTTCCTGCAGTTAAAGAAGCTGATCAGTCTGATCTTAATCGCTGTTATTGGGGACAGTCCCAGTTTCTTGTTTCATATTACAAGCACATCCTTCTAATACGAGGAATCACATTCATTTTTGAAGACTTAGACTTTTATCTAAAGATGGACCGATCAGCGCTTTTGAGGCTGATTCCGATCGCTGGTCACATTTCAGCGCGATCGGCCGATCGCTGATACTGATCGAGGGCGGGGCTATATGCCACGGCAGGGCTACATGCAATTATTAGCGCAAGCAAGTCATGAAACATGGTTGAAACGTGGTTATCTAGAACTATAAACTCAATAGTTCTGGTTGTGGTTCTTTATCTCTCTGGCTGTTGCTGCTGCTGCTGTTCTGTTCGAACCAGTCAGATCTAGTCTGCACAAAACAAGTAACCCAGAAACCCGTACAGACCAGATCTGACGGGTATGAACAGAACAGCAGCAACAATTCAAGAGCTACATTTAATGTTTGCAGTTTTTCGTTTGAAATATTCAGAGTCTGCGTTTAATGACTGCATTTATTTAATTAGATTTTTTTATTTTAAATTAAGGGTCTAAATGTAGTGATTGCAGTATTGGGGATATTTGTTTGATTTACTTTGTTTATTTACTGTTAATTTTGTTTAAAATATGCTGTTTCATATGAGCTCGTTAAAAAATGGTATTAAACCAGTTTAGACAATGTTTCATGACTTGCTTGTGCTAATAACTATACGTAGCCCTGCCTTTCTTTGGTATTTAGTTTAAACTGTAAATACTGTTTGATCAGAGGAGGATGGGTCTCCCCTTGTGAGTCTTGGTTCCTCCCAAGGTTTTTTCCTCCAGTCTGAGGGAGGTGTTCTTGCCACTGTTGCCTCTGGCTTGCTCACTGGGGGATATATGTTGTAACTGTCTGTTTTCAAAACTTCTATAAAGCTGCTTTGAGACAACATCGTTGTAAAAACGCTACTCAAATAAACTTCCATTTAGCTGGGACTGTAATCCTTATAGTCCGTACACTTTTATAACTCATGGAGTTAAAATAACACCCGGGCATGTGTGAACTCTGTATTCCAGCTCTACAGTTTAACTTCTCTAGCTGTAGCCGGAATCGAGATTTGGCCTCTCCCCTCGAACCCGAACCGTCTTATCATACATCATATCACGTCTGCCCTTTTTATAATGGGACGAAATCCCAAAAGGGAAAAACCAGAGCCTTATTTTTTTCCTGCAAGTTAATTTGCCTTTGACTCATTGACCCGTTACGTAATGTCACCTCACGCGTCTCCGCCGGCAGCTCTCCTGAGCTACAGGGTCAGGTTTTAGAGTGTTACTCCTCTCTCGACACATGGATGAGAATGAAGGGTACTTCTTTCAATCAGTGCTGTAGCTGCTCATTTCCATCTGTATTATTTTTTGGCCAAAGAAAAACTTTAACCGCCTTTAACAAGATGATGTTTTAATGCAGGGCTGCTTATGTAAACTTCTGAAAGTCCACGCTTCAGGCATTCCTTGCGCCTCCTCTGACTTAGGCACATCACGCTCAAAATAACCTGAGACTGATAGAAAAGAGGAGGCGGTAGCGCTTCAGAGATTGTTTAAAGGCTAAGCACCACTTACATGTACACCCCTGGTGATTTCTCATTGTTGTAGATGCTGAAAATATATACATGACTTAAAATGAAATTCGCTGCTTAATTTGCTTTAAAATAGTCTATTTTAATTAGACGATTTTAATCAAATAGACAGAAACTCCTGAACACTACCGCGTGACGTCGATACAACAGCATCAAGACTGACTGGGACTGAGAATGTTCCAGCGTTGCTTATTCAGATTCTGATGATATTTCTGAATTTGAATCTGAAAGAGCTGTAGTATAGAAATAGACCACCATATCACTTAGTCCTGATACTTTTAGACCACCATATCACTTAGTCCTGATACTTTTAGACCACCATATCACTTAGTCCTGATACTTTTAGACCACCATATCACTTAGTCCTGATACTTTTAGACCACCATATCACTTAGTCCTGATACTTTTAGACCACCATATCACTTAGTCCTGATACTTTTAGACCAACCACACCCACAACAGCAGCTCATCCTGAGTGTAAACAGTATCTAGCTAAATGACCAACATTATCCATGACAACAGCCTAGCAACCAGCCTAGCAACCAGCCAAACTCAGATATAGAGGTACAGTTATTGTAGTAAATATGATTAAAGTGGAACTCGCTCTCATACGACTCTATACATCTTCATAACTCAACTACGTTAGCTTAGCATAACTTTAACCACCGAACTTATCAAGTGAAGCTAACATTAGCTAACATCAGCTAAAGCAGGCTCAGTAACTGAGCTTACCTGGTTTACCTCCACGTACACGGAGGGTCTTGAACACCTCTCGCTGGTTTCCTTACACGCCCATATTGTTGGAACAGCGCCAGACTGTCATCGTGTAAGTCTACGTCCCATAGAGATAATCTTCAGACTGAAATGATCTACAGATGACTGAGTGAGAGGACGCTCCTTTCCAGTGTGCCCGTTTAAAGTTGACAGGTTTAGTCCACTCTTTGGATATTTGGGGGTCTTTGGGTCGTTTGTGTACGGGGGTTCACTGTACATCCAATTACTGCAGCCAAAAACAACACCTTTCTGTCACTGTGCATCACCGTAGGTGCGTCTTCTAGCGTTGTTGTCCACCGTCTACGTCACACGCATAACACCTACGGCAGGTTCTGAACAGTGGGCGGAGCTACACAGTCTTTTAAGTCGTATTTCTTGACTTTATAAACAATAAAACATTTTTGACTTGTAATAATCACAGGTTAGGATCTCAAATTCAGATTAGCTGGTGCTTAGCCTTTAAGTATTCTAAGGTTTTTAAACCAAATCCAGTTTGGTTTTGTTCACCTGTGATTTGTGGTGTTGGGTTAAAGTTTTGACAAGCTTTTTTCTTTGAAGCCTAACAGGCTGCAAAGGCTTTTTAGAGTCAGATCGACGTTTGTGCCAACCTTCAGTCATTTTACTGAACTGATTTTAATAGTATCTTGGATCACTTCATTGTGATGTGGGTGTATTTGCCTGGGTTGCCCTGTTCAGATTATTGTGTTGTGTAATGTTGGTTGTGGTGGGCTGTGCTGATGGTCCAGTGGTCTGAGTCTCCAGCAGCGTTTTGCTTTTATCAACGTTTGCCTTTTAAAGAAAGCTGTGATTTGATTGCTCCTTGAAAAGTTCAGGTGTCCTTCAGTCCGCTGCGGTTTTGCCCCCTGGCAGAATTCTTAATCCCACACTGCAGCTCGGTTCCAGCATAGCAGCTTCAGCAAAGGCCATGGATTGTTATTTCCAGTAGCTAATGTTAGAACACCTCCAATAACGAGGAAGCTGGAGTTTTCAGAGTTTTCTGAAGCCTAAAATTCCTGCAGTTGAGGTTTAGTTATTGATGTGCAGCGCAGAAGTTGGAGATCGTTTATTTAATTTTCAGAAACAGCCATTAAGTGCAGAACAACCAAATATTCAAAATTTTTGAAGTGTTTTATGTGTATGATACTAAACTTGAGTGTCATGTTTTTATTCAGGCTTTTCTGGATGTTAAATAGAAGATATAAATGTAATAAACTGCTGAGTTCTGTGGGCGTGGCTATTGAGCAGCTTGATTGACACATGCCCTAGCTTGCTAGCTTTTTTTTCTCAAACCGGTTTGAGTGGGCGGGGCCAGAGAGACTTCAGTCTTGTGATTGCAGAAGCGTTACCCATGATTAGGGCCCAGTTTACATGGGGAGGAGAGAAATGTGTGTGGTCAGTTATTGGTCAGTGGGGCTTTGCTCAGAGGGTTTACTGAGTTTGTATATGTGTGTGTATTTATTTATATATATATATATATATATATATATATATATATATATATATATATATATATATATTACATATATATATATATATATATATATATATATATATATATATATATATATATATATATATATATATATATATATTACATGTATACAGTGGTTATGATTCTACTATTAAGACACACCACTGTATGAACTGGTTTGTCAATGCTTACAATAGCATTGCGCCCTTCTGCTACTTGTTAATGTTGGAGTGGAGCTTAAAATGGATTACAACTCTACCATCTAGTGGTCAGAGGTTTAAACACAACACACAATGATTCACTGTCTGCCAGGAATCTGTGTGTCGATACTGTGTTTTGGAGAATTAATACGGTATCACAAAACAATATCCTGATATTCGATATTTCGATATTTTCTCACACCCCTAATATAAGCACACATATGTATTTGGACAGATGAACAGTCCAGAATGACCTGTCATAAGTCTTATTATATTAACATAAAAGCTATGTTTTTTGTTTTTTTTTAAGTTAGTTGTTAATGATATGCTTCATAATTTCACAAGAGTGTAAACACCTCTTTGTCCTCTCCAAAATATCTTTCCCAGGATGCAGCTGGGCAGTGGCACCAGCGCAGGGTGGTGCCCATGTGGTAAGCTTTGCCTGTTTCCCTGTTCAGCGTGGAGGTCCGCGCTGGCTCTCGGTGGAGCTTGTTAACTTGCTGACGCTCGGCGCCGGTTAATGGGGCGGCTCGGCAGAAGTGGCTCTGCATCTTCTGACGGCCCTCCACAAAAAGTAAAGATTAGCTTTCCAGTGGGCTCTCTGGCTCCGTCCGTCTTTTTCTTTTTTTTTTTGTTTTTGGCGTCCTCTCTTTGAAGTGCAGCACTTCTGGGAAAGTTGCTTATCTGTAGCTAAAAAGTATTTGATTAATAATGCTTTCTGCCGTCAGACGGATCGTCCCATTACCCAGAAATCACACTGTTCTGCGCTTCCCCATGTTTCACTGATGGAGGGAAATCATTGCACGGGGGGCTTCCCTGACCAGGTTTGAAATGGAGGTTCGCTTTACAGACGATAATGATTTTTCATGCCTGAGAAGCTGCCGCCCGGGTTGTTTATTTTAGCGGCGTCCTGGAAATGATTTGCCCTCGACGCCTGGAAGAAATTTGAGGGCTCAGATTTAAGTTCCTTTTCAGGTAATGGATGGTACATTTTCTCATTTCAACAAACATATTAAAGACTCGCTTTTCTTTTTTTGTGCTCCAGCAAATGATTGTTTATGGAAGTTGTGCACCGATGTGCTGTCGGTTATTCATATCTGTGGCGCGGTCATCTCTCCTCGAGGCCTGGCCTTTTAATTTTTGCGCTGCTCACCTTTCTTTGAAATGTCACGGTTAGTCTTGGTGCCTTTTATGTCTCTTGGGCAGGTGATAATCTTGCACGTGTGGCTTTGATTCATTAAACGCTTTCCTTTGGCTCTTTTCAGTTTGCTGAGAGAACTTTAATTGCCTGTGGTCATAACAGAATTGAGAAAGTCAAAAGGCGGGGAAGAAATAAGGTTTCTTTCATTAGACAACTTGGCTCACCAGGTGATGGATGAGCAAGCTGTAGTGTTGCAATAGTCCTTTGAGAAGAAATTCGGTGTACTTGTTGGAACTGAACTGTGGAGTTGTGTGTTCAGGGGTTGTTTGGGCAAACCTGAAAACATGGCTGGATGACACACTGGAGCCGTATTCGGCGTAACCCCTCCCCCTTAGTGCTTTAACTTTATAAACACTAGAGCATGTTAGCATCAGCTTGGTCACCGCCTAGTGGCAATGGGTGTGTCTCAAAACCTAGTGAGTGTCTAAGTAGGCTGTCTAGGTAGCAGCTGTGTAAGTAGCAGCGTTCTCTCCTCATCTCTCCTCATAAAACAGATTACTGAGACGCTCTAGTTAGAGAGAGACTGCGTCACGGCTTGTTCCCGCCCACTGCAGCATACAACCGGTGGTTTAGCTGGTTGCTAAGCTACCGGCCAGCATTCAGAACAATAACCAGAGGCTTTAAAATCCGCTAGCATAAATGCTAAACTGCAAAATGGTAAAAGACTTGTTACAGAGTTGATAATAAAATACTGTTTTGTGTGATTATATGACGAGAAACACATTAAAACTCCAGAGAGAATCAAAATAACTCACATTTTAAAACCACTTCACTGCTCCTAGATTAGCCTGTGCTGCATCATGGGATTGTCTTAGCGGCTGAGGAAGCGTTCGATGCTTCTTAAAATCAGGTCTAAATAAGGTTCCTCAGTAGACAGCATGTTTAAGGTATGTAACAATTGGGACAGTCTACATGTCGGGAGCGCATACTATGACTTAAAATGCTGCCTATGTAGGCAGCTCACTAGGTTTTGAGAAACAACCCATGTTTCACATTGCAAGCCCCCTCGGCTCAGACAGCTCCTTGTGGCGATGATTCTCCGATCTCCCGTGAAAGAAGTTTTCTACAGAACCTCAGCTCCCTCTCTGCCTGAGGACAGTGCTCTCCAGCTAGTCCTCCAGTACTAGTTTTTCCCACCATCTTGTAGGATAGGGTTGTGTTTCTGGGCGATTACATTAGCCTACTGAGCATTGAGAGTGCCCATACTGTGTGCTAGCATAGGCTAAAGCTAGCATAGCTGCTTAAACAACACACCTAAAGCTGAAACTGAGTGAACACACTGCGCCAGGAGAAGAAACTCAGGCACCGCCAACCTCACAGTCTACCTCCTTAGATTTAACTCCTAGATGAGGATTATCTTCACTGGCGTGGAGCTGGTCTGGATCTGAAAAGACTGACGTTTCTCAGAAGACGGCAGTTTACAGACTTTGTAAGAAATCAACCGTTAAAGATCAACACCTAACCTGTTCCATCATCTCCCAACAAACCAACACACAGAGTATGAGGAGTATGAAGAGAGTATGAGGAGTATGAAGAGAGTATGAGGAGTATGAAGAGAGTATGAGGAGTATGAAGAGAGTATGAGGAGTATGAAGAGAGTATGAGGAGTATGAAGAGAGTATGAGGGCTATGAGCAGAGTATGAGGGCTATGAGCAGAGTATGAGGGCTATGAGCAGAGTATGAGGGCTATGAGCAGAGTATGAGGGCTATGAGCAGAGTATGAGGGCTATGAGCAGAGTATGAGGGCTATGAGCAGAGTATGAGGGCTATGAGCAGAGTATGAGGACTGACTAGTGGGATAAAGCAGATGATGGATGGATGGATGGATATTGATATCCTTTAAGAAGTGTAAGCTAGTAAAATATAAGACTTCGACAAACATTTTTAAATAATGCAAATTACTGTTTATCGTTATCATTTATTGTCAGTATCTTAAAGCCCTACTCCACATTTTAAAACCTAGTTTGATGGGATAATTTAAACTTGGCTGGCTGGTTAATATCATGTTTTTGTGTGGTGTAACAAACTCAGAACACATGTTTATTACTGATTTACACAGACTTTAAAGATGTACGATGCTTAATAACCCTGTTGCCGTTCCAGCAGGACTGCAGTTCACTGTGCTTTCTTCATGGTTCTTACAACATGTGGGTTTAATCGAATGCAGCGATGACCTCGCTCTGACCTTTTTCTCTGGAATTTAATGTGAATTTACTTGAATGATGACTCATATGGTAAAAGGCATGATCTGCCTCCTACACCAGAATTCTCATGTCTACTGTATGGCTGTGTGTGTGGCTGCAGTGATGATCTCCTACGTTTGATTCTTAAAAATGGCCGAGGAGCTTTTTATTGATGATGTGGTGTTTACTGGCAAATACATTATGTTGGTATGTGCCAGATTTCAATGTATCCTGTACACACAGCAGCAATATGAAATTGTTTGTATCATAGCAACACAGCAACAAAGCATGAAGGAAAGAAAATGAAGCGCCCAACACGTTTCCTGCTCATGCTGGTAGCAACCAAGTGCTTTAGCTAACTAGCCTAAATGGCTGATGTTAGCCCAGTAGAAGGAAAGTCAGCTACACTTTGAAAAGGATGATGTCTGATGGGATATCACAGTGCAATAAAATAAATAACATAACAAATATCACAATATCAGACAGTCAGATCTAGTGTTGGGAGAGAGAGACGGGTTCAGAGCAGTGATTAAAACGCTGGATTGGAGGTTGTGTGTCTTACCGGGGCGAAAATACTTCAAACTGCTTTCCCTACATTATACCAACAACACTGAGTGAACAAAGCTATAGTAATTTAAGCCTTCGTTTAAAACCTTAATGTTTTATATTCTCCATACACCGGACAATAGAATAAAACACATACCTACACAAAAAAATTACTGCCAAAATATTTTTAAAAAATTAAATAAATAAAATGTTGGTAATAGTGCCCAGAAGTAATCAATAATACTAATGAATATTATTATTATTATTATTATTATGCTATAGTAATTTAAGCCTTCGTTTAAAACCTTAATGATTTATATTCTCTGTACACCTGACAATAGAATAAAACACATACCTACACAAAAAAATTACTGCCGAAATGTAAAAAAAAATAAAATAAATAAAATGTTGGTAATAGTGCCCAATAGTAATTAATAATACTTATTATTATTATTATTATCATTATTATTATTATTATTATTATTATTATTATTACTACTACTACCACTACTACTAATAATAATGCCTTCCACCCACTGAGCGCTGGGTTAATCTCCAGCTACAGCCTAGAAGAATAAGCGGTTAAGATGAGTAAGTGAGGATAATGATGATTATGATGTTTGGAGATGGACCGACCAATGCTTTTGGGGTAGATACTGATTGACTAGTCACATTTCAGCATGATTGTCTTACTGATCAAGGGTTGGTTTGAACTGTTCTCAGTGACTCTGATCACAGTTCAGTTACAGTTCAGTAACAGAGCACCATTCAGGATTTTACCACTACTGCATCCAATTAAAACCAGATTGAGACACAAAGACACAATAGATCAGCTTGAAATATAAACAAAGGCCGTCAGTCTTTAAGATAAAGGCTCTGCTAGTATTGTCAGCCAAGCTAACAATCTTTTAGCATCTGTCTGTTTATCAGCTCGTGTCTTGTCAGTCTGTAAAGAGGTAGTAACTGATACCAAACTTGATAAATCATGCTGAACACTTTATTTCATCGAGTTTATGAGTCACAACACATAGCTGTGTTCTGAGTCAGAAGGCCTACAGTTCCAAAGGGGTCTTGTGACCATGGGGTTTCGTGCAGGGCTGCAGCAATCTCTAACTTAAGAAATATGATTTACATCACTGATCAGTTATAAGTATTGTAATCTAGCAAAATACCAATCGCTCACATGTTTGGGCTGAAAATACAGATACATAGCCAGTTGATTGTTCCATCTCCAGTAATAACAATAAAAATAATAATAGTAATTATATGAACTCTGCCCACATAATATCCACTATATTATATACTCAGAAACAAGTATTGTATCACAGGGATGTTAAGATATTGTCCTGTTATGTTATATTATTTAAATAATAGGCAAAAGTAGTTGATGTATTGATATATGCCTTTGGTTCGTTGAATACTGTGGATTAGGTATCTTGATCTTGAGCCCCTATGTTAAATAGGAGTGTAAGAAAGTATCGAAATATCGAATATTGGGATATTATTTTGATGATACCGTATCGATTCTCAAAAACACAGTATCCATACACAGATTCCTGGCAGACAGTGAATCAGTGTGTGTTGTGTTTAAACCTTTAACCAATAGATGGTGGTGTTATCCATTTTCAGCTCCACTCCAACATTAACAAGCAGCACAAGGGCGCAATGCTATTGTAAGCACTGGCAAACCTGTTCATTCAGTGGTGTGTTTTTATAGTAGTCTTTGAAAAATCACAGTATATCATTTTGCTTGCAGTATCGCAGTATATTGAGTTGTGACCGCTGTATCACGATATGTATTGTATCGTCAGGTTCTTGCCAATACACAGCCCTAATGTTGAACCTTATGCTCTGCTGGAGATGGCCTGATGTCTGTGCAGGGCAGGTTCTATCCTGGTTAAACGGTGTCCTCTCAGTCTGAACAGTTTCACATAATCTGTTCCTGGTTTCAGCAACTTGGAGAGGATGTATGCTGAGTGTTTCTCTCACTGCTGTGCTGCATCAGCTTTGGTCTGCCAACTCTGTTCTCCGTAGCTTAGGACTGCATTTGCTTCTCCTGTCAAATATGCACGTTGGATAAGGCGGCGGAGTCGAATCCGAGCCGAAGCACCTTATTATTTCCGTGGTTTGAACTTCTTGAGCTTTGTTCTTTAATTATGAATGCATTTTCCGTCCCTCCCGCTCTCTTTTCTTCATGTGTATGACCGGCTACGAGTCAGCTAATACACGGTCCGGCTGTCCATTAATCTATCCACAGGGCCGGTGTGTAATTTAATTAAATCAGATTTTATTAAGAGGCATTTATTAATCTATTGATTTGGCCACTTGATTACATCTGTATAGCTTACATAGCTGTTCAGAATACAGGCAAACGCCTCTGGATGTATTTCTCTTGATCTTAAAATCTGAAAGTAGGTCAATTACAAAGTGATGGAATTGAAAACGTTGCATTCCCCCCCTTTGCTCAATCTGAGAGAACACTTAAAACAAAAAAAAGTTTCTGTTCAGTTGTGAAAGTTGTCTTTCCCTGTTTGGAAGGTCAGCTTTACGTCAGTAGCAGGTTTTGAGTTATGTATTTAGTATTATGTTGAGTATTGTAAGTTGGAAGGTCATCACAATTGAAATAAAGCCTGTTGTCTCAGACTCCAGTGTGGCTTAAGATACAAAAGTACACGTACTGTTGAGGGTTGGCCTGTGACTGTTAACCAAGTCAACAGAGATGCTGTTGTTCATTGATTGATTGATAATAAAATGATTGATAATCATTACCGAGCGTTTACATAAAGCTAACCGGAACAAAAAGGTTTGGAATGGATGCACAAAGCAGCGTTTCACTAAAGAATAATGAAGATGTTTGATGGTGTAAATGAGTTTATCAGTAGTGATTATTAAACTGAGTACTGAACTGAGCAGTCAGAGAAAGAACAAGATGGAGAGTCACTGTTGAGGCAGGAATGGAGAGTCGGAGAGTAAAGCGAGTCAGAGAAAAAAAAGGTGCTGTAATAAAGAGAAGTGGAGGCAGAGAGCGACTGTTGAGGCAGGAATGGAGAGTCGGAGAGTAAAGTGAGTCAGATAAAGAATAAGGTGCTGTAATAAAGAGAAGTGGAGGTCGAGGCAGGAATGGAGAGTCGGAGAGTTAAGTGAGTCAGAGAAAGAATAAGGTGCTGTAATAAAGAGAAGTGGAGGCGGAGAGTCACTGTTGAGGCAGGAATGGAGAGTCGGAGAGTAAAGCGAGTCAGAGAAAGAATAATGTACTGGAATAAAGAGAAGTGGAGGCGGAGAGCGACTGTTGAGGCAGGAATGGAGAGTCAGAGAGTAAAGCGAGTCAGAGAACGAATAAGGTGTCGAGGCAGGAATGTAGAGTCAGAGAGTAAAGCGAGTCAGAGAAAGAATAAGGTGCTGTAATAAAGAGAAGTGGAGGTGGAGAGTCACTGTTGAGGCAGGAATGGAGAGTCAGAGAGTAAAGTGAGTCAGAGAAAGAATAAGGTGCTGTAATAAAGAGAAGTGGAGGCGGAGAGTCACTGTTGAGGCAGGAATGAAGAGGCGTATATGTTTATAAAGGTCCAGATGTGAAACTGAGTTAACGAGAAGACGCTGCTTTATTTACTGCCTCTATAAATAAACACTAAGATTCTCTTTTTTTCAGAAGTGTTCTGTTTGTTTAATGTAGCTCTTGTTTTTATTGAAGTGAGTAAAAACATTTATTAGTAGTTTATAAATAATTAATTCAGTTCAGCATTTAAACAGTAAATATACTGAAATATACTGAACGGTGTGTGTGGTGTGTTGGTGTTTCAGTAGTTGATGGTATGAGATGCTGATACTAGATACTTCAGTAAACAGATACACCACTGAATCAGAACACACGCTAGAGATGATGGTCTGGCCTGGCCTGAGGAGATCTCCTCTAACTGGACCACACTGGACTCTAAACACACCTGAGATGATGATGATGAGGACAATGATGACATGACTGTTGATGCTCAGTCTTTGTTAAATAAGTTTCAGGTTTTAAGTAGAACAGTTTTATTACGAGCCTGTTTTAAGTCCGTCAGCTGGACGTGGTGGCCAGACTGCAGTAGAGAGTTGGACACTGCTCATTGTGCCGATCACTGTCAAATTGGGTGCTCGCTCTTGCCTGTTTCTATAGTAACCATGGACGGTCAGGTGTTTGGGGTAATTTTCCAGGGAGACGGAAAAAAAATACTCTTGTCGTTGGCCTTTTGATTCTCTCCTCACACCATCAGTCTTCTCTCTCTCGCCCTGCCCGTTGCAATTGTCCCCTTCTAATGTAGCGGGAGACGGAGGTGAGATTCGCTATGTTAAAAGGTTTCCAGCTCATTATCGAGTGAATGATTGACCGGCAAACGTTCTCCAGTGCGCAGCGGTCAGTTTACAAACGCTGACACGGAGGACTGTGCTTGGCGTCACATCGACCCCCCGTTAATTGATCGTGATGGGCCGTATAGATAAGACTAGTTTTTCAGGATTCAGACTGTAGAGGCTTAATGTGCTTCACAGGACTTTCTGAGCTGCAAGACTCATAACCTCTTACATGCTGATGCACCCCATAAACCTGGCTGGCCTAAACACGAGGCAGCCCGAATGAGATGGAGAGCAGATGAAGGAGCAGTGAGGTATGGATAAAAGAGTGAGCAGAAGAAGGAACAGTTTTATCTGTATGTCAATAGAGTGAGCAGGTGAAGAAAGTGCGTTGATGCATGGATAAAATACTGAGCAGATGATGAAACAGTGTTGAGGTTCAGATATAGAGTGAGCAGATTAAGTTATAGTGTTATGGTATAGATAAAAGAGTGAGCAGATGATGGAACAGTGAGGTATGGATAAAAGAGTGATCAGATGAAGGTACAGTGAGGTAAAGATAAGAGTCAGCAGATAAAGGAACAGTTTTGAGGTATGGATGAGTGAGCAGAAGAAGAAAGAGTGTTGAGGTTCGGATAAAAGAATGAGCAGATGAAGGAAGAGTGTTGAGGTATGGATAAGAGTGGGCAGAAGAAGGAACAGTGTTGAGGTATGGATAAGAGTGAGCAGACGATGGAACGGTGAGGTATTGATAATAGAGTGAGCAGAGGAAGGAAGAGTGTTATTTATTAAAGAGTGAGTAGATGATGGAACAGTGTTGAGGTTTGAATAGAGTGAGCAGATGAAGTAACAGTAAGGTATGGATAAAAGAGTGAGCAAAAGAAAGAACAGTGTTGAGGCATGGATAAAAGAGTGAGCAGGTGAAGGAAGAGTGCTGAGGCATGGATAAAAGAGTGAGCAGGTGAAGGAACAGTGTTGAGGTATGGATAAAAGAGTGAGCAGATGAAGGAACAGTTTTATCTGTAGCTCTGCAGAGTGAGCAGGTGAAGGAAAACTGTTGAGGTATAGATAAAAGAGTGAGCAGATGAATTAACAGTGTTGAGGTTTGGATAAGAGAGTGCACAGATGATGGAACAGTTTCATCTATACGTCAGTAGAGTAAGCAGGTGAAGGAACAGTGTTGAGGTATAGATTAAAGAGTGATCAGGTGCAAGTTGCACTCCTGGCTGGCCTGACTGCGAGGCAGCCCGAGCATGATGGAGCTGCGGTGCTTTGCCTGAGAGACGCTGCCTATAAGCAGAGTGACCTGTGCGAGCTCTGTCCTCGCCGCTCTCGGGGGACGGTGTGCAGCTGGCACCTGTTTTTGGCGGACCACCTCATGAATTTGTGCTAAATCTTCTGGGGATTAATTTGCGGGAGGAGAAATGCTAATGGACCCGCGCTTCAGAAGAGTGCGCCGTTACACAGTCATTAAGCGTTCCTGGGGTGAGCGTGGCGTTGGGCCGTACCGGGCCCGGCTGCTGTGTTGAGAAATGGTCCTAATTGGTCATTGTTCATGCGCGCCTGGACTCTACCGAGCTGTATATTATCTGTAAAGTGCGCTTCGAGAGCTTGCTGGTTTCAGGGATCACCTGTGGTGTGGAGTACATGCAAATTGATCCTGAGTTCTACGACACGGCGGAACTTCTCGCTCAGAGGCACCATTACCCGGAACGGGTTCCGCGTAGGTTTTAGACGCCATTCATTCTAACAATTCACTTAATTGCTGTCAAGCAGGGCTGCAGCCGGAGGCGGAGACTTGTTGAGACTTTTAGCAAGTCAGACTCGGCCTTAAATCACTTGTCATGCAGCTTCTGAGACTCAAAACATGAACAGAGCAGGTCGGATAAATAGTAATACACTAAAATGGGAATTACGGGCCGGCGACGATATCCAGTCCTTTTTACATTCACATATTTCGGGCAGGCAAAGCTGGAGGTGCCGCATCGCACAGCTAAATATCACTACGCTTTTCTTTTAATACCAGAAACATTTTTTAACTGGGATTTTTAGACTATCAAACCCTGTCCAAAGAAAAACAGGTCAGTGTTTATCTTTTAACCCTGTTTAAAAATTTGCATTTGTAAAGCTACGTATGCAATTGACACGCCCTGTTTAAATACTCTCAAAAACAAGCAAAGGGTCAATTTAAGCAATAAAACTTCATTATAAACTCTCAACAAATTTAGAAAGATGAAAACATATGGTATATTTACAATTGTAACAACTATTTAATAAACATTTTTCATCAGAGTGAGTATTAGGGCTGTGTATTGGCAAAAACCTGGCAATACAATACAAAGTGATCTTGATTCAATATATCACGATATTGCAAGCAAAGTGATCTACTGCGATTTTTCAAATACTACTTTCAAAACACACCACTATATGAACAGGTTTGTCAATGCTTACAATAGCATTGCGCCCTTGTGCTGCTTGTTAATGTTGGAGTGGAGCTGAAAATGGATTACAACACTGCCATCTAGTGGTCAGAGGTTTAAACACAACCCACAATGATTCACTGTCTGCCAGGAATCTGTGTATCGATACATAATATCCCAATATTCAATATTTTCTTACAGAACCCAAAGTGGAGACAGGTCAAATTGACCCATAACATAATAGGAGGGTTAAACAAGACAGCTGCTCTTTATGTCCTGTGAATGGACCAATAGAAATGCTCCCAAATAACTTATTTTTATTATTATTTACATTAACTCACACTGAAAGGTGTGAATGTTCTGGCATCCTCTGTAAAGGTACTATTTTGGAGGTACTTGTTTTTCTTTAGACAGCACCAATATGTGGCTTCTTATTCGCCAGATTAGTCCCCCCCCCCGTCCCGTCCCCCCCATTCCACCGTAAACGACACAGCAGTTACATAACATGAGGTGCCAGAATGGTGGATGTAAACAATAGCAAGAACTAGACAATCGTAGTTGATGTTAGGGGTGTAAGAAAACTGAGACTGTGATCATTGTGTTGTGTTATAACCTCTGACTACTAGATTGCAGTGCTGTAATCCATTTTCAGCTCCACTCCAACATTAACAAGCAGCACAAGGGCGCAATCCTATTGTAAGGTATTGATAAACCTGTTCATACAGTGGTGTGTTTAAATAGTAGGATTTGAAAATGTTCAATATATCACAGTATCGCAGTTTATCATATTTTGAATTGTGACCGCTGTATCAAGATATCGCCAGGTTCTTGCCAATACACAGCCCAGTTACATCTGACCATGCACCAAATTGTCGTGCTGATTGGTGACGAGGCCGCTGTGAGACATGAGCTGATCGTGGATATCGTTGCCCCTGTGTGCTGTCAGAGTGACGGTGATGGGTAGCATCCGAGCTTGCTAGAGTTTAGAGCTCTAGAACACTAACTTGGTTATTCAAATCAAATCTAACCAGCAATTTTAAAGGAATATTCATTGTAGCTCTACTGTGAGTCCTTTTTTCAGACTCCAGGCTTCACTTGAGTCTTGTCCACAGTGAAAGAAATAATAGCTTTGTAGAGCAGAAAAGAGCAGGAGAACTGTAACGATGAAGAGAAGGAGGATAGCAAAAGCACGGTGAAGATGAGGGTGGAGAGCCAGTACGATTGACAAGAGAGGAAGAGAAGACAGATGACGGGAAAGAGTGAAGGAGGGAGAGAGGAAGGCGATCCTGGCTGAGAGAGAAATCCCGGATGGCCATCTGCTGCTTTCCACAGCTTTTGGCTGCAGATTCGGACCTCTGGTATTAAAGGAAACTGCTAGTTATCGGTTGTTTGCCAGTCCGTCCTCAGCCTCTTAGATTGCAGCTGAGGTGGGGTGTGGTTCCTGTGGACTTCATTGGGTCTCGGGTGTTCTTGTGGCAAGTACAGATATTTCAGTGTAGGAGAGAATCAGTGATCGAATATGACTGTAGAGATGTTGGTTCTAAAAGGGGGGGCACAGCGGGTGGTGCTGTCTCCTCACAGCAAGACGTGCCAGGGTTCGATCCTGCGTGGGGTTTGCATATTCTCCTCGTGTCCATGTGGGTTTCCTTTCTGGCTGCTCCGTTTCCTTACACAGGCCTAAGAGAAAAGCAGTCCAGCATATTGGACATGCTAATTTGACCTATAGGTGGCGTGTGTATCTGCCCTGTGATGGACAGGTGACCTGTGCAGGGTGTTTCCTGCGTTCTGTGGTCAGGTCTTTATACCTGCTTCACACTACACGACTGTCTGAGTGGTCAGGTCTTTAAACCTGGTTACACTACACGACTGGTTGAGCTGTAATGGTGGGTCTTTCAGTTGTCATGGTTTTCACACTACATGACTGATCGGCGACAGAACTAAACCCTGGTGAGGCCTAAACCCTGGTGAGGCCTAAACCCTGGTGAGGCCTAAACCCTGGTGAGATCTAAACCCTGGTGAGAACTAAACCCTGGTGAGAACTAATCTCTGGTGAGAACTGATCTCTGGTGAGAACTGAACTCGTGTGAGAACTGAACCCTGGTGAGAACTAAACCCTGGTGAGAACTAAACCCTGGTGAGAACTAAACCCTGGTGAGACCTAAACTCTGGTGAGAACTAAACTCTGGTGAGAACTAAACTCTGGTGAGAACTAATCTCTGGTGAGAACTGAACTCGTGTGAGAACTGAACCCTGGTGAGAACTAAACCCTGGTGAGAACTATACTCTGGTGAGAACTATACTCTGGTGAGAACTATACTCTGGTGAGAACTGAACTCTGGTGAGAACTATACTCTGGTGAGAACTAAACTCTGGTGAGAACTGAACCCTGGTGAGAACTATACTCTGGTGAGAACTAAACTCTGGTGAGAACTATACTCTGGTGAGAACTAATCTCTGGTGAGAACTGAACTCGTGTGAGAACTGAACCCTGGTGAGAACTGAACCCTGGTGAGAACTAAACTCTGGTGAGAACTAAACTCTGGTGAGAACTAAACTCTGGTGAGAACTATACTCTGGTGAGAACTATACTCTGGTGAGAACTATACTCTGGTGAGAACTATACTCTGGTGAGAACTATACTCTGGTGAGAATTAGCTACACCACATAGAACATACGCTATTTCCAAACCGGACGTCAACAAACGAGCAGTACGAGTTGTTACTGAGCTAATCTTTTCTGAAAGAAGAGAAAGGAGTGAATATTGAGGAGAAGATGGATGAAGGCTCTTGCAGTCGTTGGTTACTGTTGGTGTACTCCCCCTCGACTGTCGCGTCGCCCGCAGCCGCAGAGAGATTGATTGTGTCAACGGTGACGTGGTTCTCTCTCTATGTGATCTCATTGGCTGTAGCTAGACGCTGCTGTTGACTCACAGTCGGCGACTGCTCCAGATATTAAACGTGCTAGACGTTTGCTGGGCGTCTGTGATTAGTCGGCGGCTACTCGGTTGACCGTCTTTCAGCAGTTCACACTACACGACTGAGCGAGTACAGAGTGATCGCCGATTCTCCTCCAAGCAGAGGTTTTTGACGCCGATCTAAAGAAAACAGTCGGCGACTGAACATCAGGCTGAAGTCGTGTGGTGTGAACTAGACATTAAAAGATGAATAAATTAGTGATTTTAAAAGATCAAGTAAAGAATTATACTGCATTGTGATGTCCATGTCTCAGGTGGCCCTCATGGTCCATAAAGCAAAAAAGAGATTTTGATCTTCGTCTAGTCGCAGTCGTGTTAATGACTTCTGCTCCGTCTCATTGGAAAAGCTAATGTAGAGAACTAAGGAACCTGATATCAGCCCTGAAAAAGACAGGAACGTGTTTGTGGTTTTGATTCTGTGGAAGTTATCACAGTGAATAACATACGGCACTAAACAAGACTCAGCTCAGACACGAACTCTGTTTTTATATAAATATATTAATAAAAAGCACTTCAGCACGACTACTCTCCTTCCATATTAATGAAGTACTGCTCTGAAGGACGTCTGCTAAGAGCATTAAGTAGTATTTATTGACGTATTGTCGCTGTCCAAACAAACCCTGAATTTAATTTTGTACGTCATTTGTGCACAGCGGCTGTTCTTTACTGTATTAATGCTCCATCAGTACAGCGCACATACACCAATCAGCCATAACATTAACACCACCTCCGTATTTCTACATACACTGACTGTTTTATCAGCTCCACTGACTATATAGTAGCTACACTTACAGACTGTACTTCATCTGATTCTCTGTATACTTTATTCATCTCCTTTCACCCTGTTCTTTAATGTTTAGGACCTAGGGCTGGGCGATATATCAAGTTTTTTAAGAAATATCGATATATTTTTATATTAGATATATGATACAATATTGTTTATATCAATATAGTCTCTGTTGCACAGCAATTACACTTGTAGATCCACCAGTTCGCCTCTCTCTCTCTACCCCAGTTTGTCTCAACTTCACACTGCCCCGCCTCTCTCCCTCACAGAGTGAACGTAGTAGTGTAGTAGTGAACGTGTGGAGTCGAGGTGTTCTGATTGTTGTTGTTTTTTTCCCCAGTCAGTAGTGTACTCGATAACGCGGTAATTCAGATGTTATCGTAGACGATATATATCACACACCCCTACACTTTGTTTTTCTAGGCTTTAAGTTGGACTGGATAAAATGGAACAAATATTAATGTATTTAAAGAAAGTAAACCATTTTTTTGTAATGTTTATTAAATAAACTGGACTAATTAGTCAAAAAGCCAGACGCTGGTCGCTGTTATTTAGATACGGGCCATATTGTTTTTTCCCCGGTCAGTAGTGTACTCTAACACGGTAATTCAGATGTTATCGTAGACGATATATATCGCACACCCCTACACTTTGTTTTTCTAGGCTTTAAGTTGGACTGGATAAAATGGAACAAATATTAATGTCTTTAAAGAAAGTAAACAATTTTTTTGGCAATGTTTACTAAATAAACTGGACTAATTAGTCAAAAATCCAGACGCTGGTCGCTGTTATTTAGATACGGGCCATATTGTTTTTTCCCCAGTCAGTAGTGTTTTTGATAATACGGTAATTCAGATGTTATTGTAGACAATATATATCGCACACCCCTACACTTTGTTTTTCTAGGCTTTGTTAAGTTGGACTGGATAAAATGGAACAAATATTAATGTCTTTAAAGAAAGTAAACCATTTTTTTGTAATGTTTACTAAATAAACTGGACTAATTAGTCAAAAAGCCAGTCGATGTTGCTGGTCGCTGTTATTTAGATACAGGCCATATTGTTGATACTCTCAGAAAGGCTTGTTGTGACACCGTTCATTGTATTCCTGTTTTTTGCATCACACAAATCAGCTCGTGAAACAGGGTTGGTGTGCCAGTTTGAGTGACGGCTGTGTTGGTCAGTATGTTTTTGTTGTGCTCGTTTGAACTTCCTGGCAGGACGCTGAAGTAATTAAACACTGTCATGTCGTTTAACCAGCGCAGTAATGCAGCAAAGCTTTCCCTTTGTTTCCCGAAGACCGCTCTTGCGTCAAAGCCCCACATAGAAATAGTGGCTTGGTCATGCTGTGATGTCACATGAGACGGACGCACATCTGCGGTCAAGAGTCTGGGAGAAGTTATAAACTTACACTAGACACAAATATCGCAAATGAAAAGCATGTGAGCTCGGGCCCGCCGCTCGCTTTGATGCGGCCCCTCTTTCCCTTTTTGTTCTTTTATTGTGCAAAGTTGGACCTGACGTTGATTTGACTAGCAAATAAACAAGCGCGGAGTTATTTTAAAACGTGCGTGGCTTTGCATCTCGATGATGTTGATGGATAGCCCCCCTCCGCTTCTGTAATTGCCCCTGGAGACTGTCTCAAATTTAGCCCGCTCCGTGCTGGCTGTGGAAACATTAAGCGTTCTTTTTCCTTTATTGTGTTTCGCTGTGTTTCGCTTTCTTTCACTCCGCTGCCTCCCCCTTATCTGCTCGGGCTCCTGCTGGATCTGCGTGCTGGTTAAACTTTAGCAGGAGAGCGTGTGCTCTCGAAGATCTCGGAGCAGATAGTCAGGAGCTCTAATGGTAGATGTCGAGCCTAGCTGTAGGCTAATTGTGGATAATGGCTCCAATTTGTGTGGGAATGGCGGTCCTCCTGTTCCGAGCTCTCCTGCTGTTTGGACCTCCTCTCTGACCCGAGAGGATGAGTCAAAGGTACGCAGGGAGGTAATTAGGCTGCCGTCTCAGCGCTCCTGACGCGGCTCTGCTTTTAGATGTCGGCGGAGGGTGACGCTGACAGGCTAGCATTACCGCCACAGCGCCTCGGCCGTCTCCTAAAGGCCCGTTTGCAGAACGGCTTCAGCGTCGCCCATAAATATCTGCCTTCGCAACATTCTCCGCATTCCTTTTCGTTGCATTGCAGGTCTCCAGGCAGAGCGCTGCCTCCCAGCCTCGCCGTTGCACTCCGTTAGGTGCAGCTGCGCAGAGTTGATGAGGATAGCAGTCGCGAACATGCGACATGAGTAACGCGTCTTGCAAAGTCATTCTCGTAATGCTTTGCAGGCCTGTCTGCGGACTTTTATGCAAAAGCAGTGAATCTCAGAACCTGAAGTCGAAGCCTCAGGGAGCCCGGTTCTCTTTCTAAGTAGGTTAATATTGCTCCTGTGGGAACTCAGCGTTCATATACCGAGTATGTGCCGTAAATGGCTTTCTAATGTCTCACTATATGACCCCCAGGGTTCTCACCATTTGATGTTAACATAATAGGGATCGAATTGCATCTTCTGTAATTCATCTTTCTGTATTCAGACCTCTGACAGGTGCGGTAGATTAAAAGTTTAGTTTAATTCACTTAATGATTTAATAGTCTTATCTCTTCTTATGAGCACGTATTCACTTCAGTTTATGTTGATAAAGAAAAGATTAGGCAGAGTACAGCGTTTTGTTGTAGATAAATCATAAAAGCAAACTTAATTCGTGTTAAGTTGATTTTGTGCCAAAAAACAAGAAATTGTGATAAAATCGTGTTGTGAGTAGAGTGTATCGTTACATCCCTACTCACAGAATTTAACCTGTTTAATACTTACAGTACAGAGCGAAAATCAGTTTACAGTCAAAACGGCCTTTAAGAGCGTTACTAAAGTATGTCAGAAAAAACAGTATTCCAGTAAAACGACTCTCAGAGTATTTTAGAAAAGAGTATTTCAGAAAAAGAGTATTTCAGAAAAACGACTGTCAAAAAGAGTATTTCAGAAACAAGAGTATTTCAGAAACACGACTGTCAGAGTATTTCAGAAACACGACTGTCAAAAAGAGTATTCCAGAAAAGAGTATTTCAGAAGAGTATTTCAGAAAAAAAGAGTATTTCAGAAAAACGACTGTCAAGAAGAGTATTTCAGAAAAAAAGAGTATTTCAGAAAAACGACTGTCAAAAAGAGTATTTCAGAAACAACAGTATTTCAGAAACACGACTGTCAAAAAGAGTATTTCAGAAAAGAGTATTTCAGAAAAACGACTGTCAAAAAGAGTATTTCAGAAACACGACTGTCAAAAAGAGTATTCCAGAAAAGAGTATTTCAGAAGAGTATTTCAGAAAAAAAGAGTATTTCAGAAACACGACTGTCAGAGTATTTCAGAAACACGACTGTCAAAAAGAGTATTCCAGAAAAGAGTATTTCAGAAGAGTATTTCAGAAAAAAAGAGTATTTCAGAAAAACGACTGTCAAGAAGAGTATTTCAGAAAAAAAGAGTATTTCAGAAAAACGACTGTCAAAAAGAGTATTTCAGAAACAACAGTATTTCAGAAACACGACTGTCAAAAAGAGTATTTCAGAAAAGAGTATTTCAGAAAAACGACTGTCAAAAAGAGTATTTCAGAAACAACAGTATTTCAGAAACACGACTGTCAAAAAGAGTATTTCAGAAAAGAGTATTTCAGAAAAACGACTGTCAAAAAGAGTATTTCAGAAACGAGTATTTCAGAAAAAAATGACTTTAGAAATAAGAGTATTTCAGAAAAAAGAGTATTTTAGAAAAACTACTGTCATAAGAGTATTTCAGAAACGAGTATTTCAGAAACACTACTATGTCATAAGGGTACTTCAGAAACAAGAGTATTTCAGAAACAAGAGTATTTCAGAATATTGAGTATGTCAGAAAAAGCTTCAGAAGCTGTATTTAAAGTTTTTTTTTTCCAGCATTTAAACCATCTGCCTCCAAAGTTCAGTCTTATAAGTCATTTGCATTGTCGTCTTCTTCCCATCCAAGTAACGTCCTCTGAGTAACTTGGTAGTGAGGTGGAGTTGGAAGAACTACGTGGTGGAGTTTTTCAGTTCTGCAGTGTCAGTCGATTTGATTCTTTGTCGTTCGCTGGTTTCAGTACTGTATGTAACCCAGTAACTACTGTAGCTCCTGTGTATAATATTCACTGCACTGTGTGGCGTCCTGCACACACGCAGCGAATAAAGCCTGTTTCACTCGTTTCTTGTGTTTTAGTTCTGCTTCAGCGGCGTAGCAGGCTGTCAATCATGCACCCAGGCCAATATTAGGCCACACCCCTCCAGTCCTAAGATAGGAATGATCATTTTCTTAGTGCTGGGAGTTTCAGTTTGGGCTTATAGTTGAAGCGAACTCTTGATTTCATCTGCTTAACAAGGGGGCGCCGTGGAGGGATGAGGGGGTTAGTAGCAGGCATGCGATTGCCATATGCATCAGCTGCTGGACGTCTCCAGGCAGACGAGCGTGTTGACATGGCGGTGGTCCGATTTGACATGATGATTTCCGTATCTCCGTGTTTCCGTATCTCCAGCCGAGATGGATGCTCTCTTCCTTGTAAGACGGTTATCTCGCCTTGCCCGCTCTCGGCTCCACGTTCTCCTCTCCGTGCTTTGTGTGGAACAATGGTCTCTGAGGAGCTGCTCGAACTTTTATCCGACATGTCAGCATTTCTTCCGTTTTCATTCCACTTTTTATTGTTGCTCCCTTCCTGTTTCGTTATCTGCTACTGCAATCTATTCTGTACCCTTTGTTTTCCTTTCGTTCTTTCTCCTTTGCTTCTTTCTCTCTATCTCTCTCCTGAGATCCTTCCTCCCTCGCGGAGTCGCCTCATTGTCCCGCAGTGGCAAATCTATTTTCTCGAGGGCTGCTGCGTCTCTGCTCCACACCGGTTTTGTTTGGGTGAGCTTGTTTGTGTCGACGTGCTGTAATCCTGCCTGTTCGCTGGAGATTAAACAGGAGAGGAGGGGATCAGATCCAGGCCCGAAATCCCTCCCATTTCAATGGAATCCTTTTGCTTACTACCCCGCTAGCAAAACAACCACCATATCTTTGTTTAATCAGAGCCAAAAATATAGGGATCACGTTACGCGGCCTGTAATTCATCTTCTCAGTGTTGCGCAAGAACCTACGCAAGAGGCTCAGATTCACAGACTTGTTTAATTCTGATTTACAGGACTGGGGGAAACTCGGAGCCCACCCCTCGTTTACCGTCCTCTCTCTTTCCTTTTATTACTGCTTTCATTCCATTTATTACACTTTCTGTTATGTTCAATCTTAGAAGCTTTAGGGATGTTGAGGTCTGGACTAGAGATCGATCGATATATCGGTCGGCTGGTATATCTGGCCGATATTTGGTATATTTTAATATATCGGCATCGGCCGATATCGGTGTTTGGTAGTGCCGATTTAATGTCAGGCACGTCCTTGGGCGGCCCCGTGTTATTGGTTCAGTGGAACGTGCTGCTGCCGCATCTCTCGTCTCTCTCGTCTCTCTCTGTCTCTCTTGTCTCTCTCGTCTCTCTCTCTCTCTCACACTACACACTACACGAATTGATTGGCGACACTGAGTCACCAATTACACTGGCTCATCTGGCTACTGTCCAAAAACACGAGAACTAAACTCTGGTGAGAGCTAAACTCTGGTGAGAACTAAACTCTGGTGAGAACTAAACTCTGGTGAGAACTAAACTCTGGTGAGAGCTAAACTCTGGTGAGAACTAAACTCTGGTGAGAACTAAACTCTGGTGAGAACTAAACGCTGGTGAGAACTAAACGCTGGTGAGAACTAAACGCTGGTGGGAAGTAACGCGTGTGAGAACTAAACTCTGGTGGGAACTAAACTCTGGTGGGAACTAAACTCTGGTGAGAACTAAACTCTGGTGAGCCACAGAGAGATTGCGTCAGTGGTGACGCGGTTCTCTCTCTATGCGATCCCATTGGCTGTAGCTATATGCTGCTGTTGACTCACAGATATTAAATATTATAGATATTAAACGCGCTAGACGTTTGTCTGGCGTGTGTGATTAGTTGATGACCACTCGGTGACCAGCAGAACTAGACATTAGATGAATCTATCAGACGTTAATAGGTTCTGTTTTTGTTTCTAGCAGAGCTTTGCGTCCCTGTCGTAGACCTTAGCTTTTCTTTGTGCCTCAGGTTTTGTTGATCTTCAGTCACGTTCTCTTCATTTTGGATCAGCAGTCTAATTTTTCCGCCTTCCATTAGAACCGACAGTGATGTATATGCGGCTGCTGAGCAGCTAATGAAACCATCAGATTGTCATTCAGGGCCCATTAGAAGTTTTTATTGCGCTGTTGCTGAGGGTCTGAGGCTGAAGTTTTAGCTCGTGTTCTTGCCTTACAGCCTCTTTATTGCAGTTAGATGCCTTTTGGCCTCTCAAGTCCACGTCAGGAGCTTAGTAGAGCATGAACCGCTGCTTACATCTGACATCTCGCCTTCATCAGAGGGAGGAATCGATCTGCTCTGCCGCCGCTCTGAAGCGCAGGCTTCTGGACAGTCCTGTCGTGCCCGTGTGTGGATGAGCAGTTAGCTGTAAAAACCAGTCCGTCAGTTGTGCGTTTGCTCATCATGGGGTCTGCGTTTTCGGCTGTGAGTGGGGTCAGAAGAGAAGAGTAGAGCAGAGTTGGCAGCATGATGGGTTAGTAGAACTGCTGCATGTATGGTAGCGAGTGGAACAGTTTGGGGAACATGGGAAGAACGATTAGTCATTCAAAGCAGTTCAGAGTTCAGTACGGTCCAGTTAGAGATCTGTGATTCAGTGGTGTATCCTGTTTACTGAAGTAGTCTAGAATCAGCATCTTATACCATCAGCTACTGAAACACCAACCCACCACACATACCGTTCAGTATATTTCAGTATATTTACTGTTTAAATGCTGAACTGAATTAATTATTTATAAACTAATAATAAATGTTTTTTACTCACTTCAATAAAAAACAAGAGCTACATTAAACAGAACACTTCTGAAAAAAAGAGAATCTTAGTGTTTATTTATAGAGGCAGTAAATAAAGCTTTTTAGAGGCCGGCATCTGAGTTAGCCTTTCTCTGACTCGCTTTACTCTCTGACTCTGTTTACTCTCCAATTTGCTTTATTCACTGACTCGCTTTATCCTCTGACTCTCTTTATTCTCTAACTTTTACTCTCTGACTCTCTTTACTCTCTGACTGTTTACTCTCCTACTTGCTTTATTTACTGACTCGCTTTATCCTCTGACTCTCTTTATTCTCTAACTTTTACTCTCTGACTCTCTTTACTCTCTGACTGTTTACTCTCCAACTTGCTTTATTTACTGACTCGCTTTATCCTCTGACTCTCTTTATTCTCTAACTTTTACTCTCTGACTTTCTTTACTCTCCGACTTGCTTTATTCACTGACTCGCTTTATCCTCTGACTCACTTTATTCTCCAACTTTCTTTACTCTCTGACTCTACTCTTTGACCCTCTTTACTCTCTGACTCTCTTTACTCTCGCTTCGTACCTTGCTTGTGTGCGCGCCTCCCTCCCGAATCTGCACAGACCTGATTGGCTGAGGAGTCTTTGTTGATCTTACAACACACGTGATTTGTCTGTGAGGGTAACTGCGCCGCCAAGGGCGAGCAAAGCTCCGCCTCTTCAAATAAACAGTCTCAGAATTAAATCCTCCTCTGTAGATTATCAGTTTGGGTCCACATTGGACAACGTCAACGTCTGGACCTCAAAAATGCTGATCGGTCCATCTCCAGTTTAGACACGTTCCTCATGCTTCTCTGTATGTTTCCATCTCGGCCGTAGCACCAGGCTGCTGTAGTGCGACCTGTGAAGACTTACTTAATCCCCTCTGACTGTTTCCATTATGCTCGTCTTAAATCGGTAGCCTCATTAGTGGTGGTGGACTTGTTTGATATTCTGTCTGATTTTTTTTTTCCTTTATGATGTTGAGTCGACTGCTCCTGACATCCTGCCGTACTCTTTTGATCTTCTCTCTGATTTCTGTATCTATCTTAGCCCGCTCGACTAATGACTCACGCTGCCGTCGCCTTGCTGAGCACACGTCTGGCAGTGATGCATCACATCAAGAATCCTTCTTTTCGCTGCTGCTAGCGAGTTAGCGAGAAGTTTAGAGTCGTGCAGGAAAGCCTCGCTGCGTTCCTGTAGTTGGAAGGATGTGGTTTTATGTGCTCTGGCTGTTTTCTAAGAAAACGTTTTCCTTATTTACTCCATTTCAGAATAACTGTCTTTTTACCAGAAGGGATGCGCTCTAATAGTGGAAATGTTTCTCTTTCTCTCTCTCTCTGGCTGTTTTGGCAGGTATTCGGAGATTACTATCATTTCCGGCACCGCAGGGTGGTGAAGAGGTCTTTATCGGAACACAGAGGAACACACATTCGCCTGCACAGAGAACCCCAGGTATGTGTGAAATGTTCCACACAGCTTGCCCATGTTATGACTCTCCTTGGACTCGTTCGCTCAGAGGGAGCTTTCAGTCTTCCCAAGTAATATCAAGGAAATTGATGTTGAAAGCATTCAGATTGGGCAACCTGGTTATGCTGACAGCAGTCATTTATATCTGTGATCTGGGCTAACGGATTTTGCCCGTGCGGGATAATTCCAGTAAATTTAATAATGCCGCTGCTGCCCAGATCCATCCAGAGTTGGGAGGGAATTGAGGAGCACGTTTATATGCAAGGGATGTGCCAACAGATTCTGCCAAGATTTGGAATTGGCCTGTATTGTTTCCTCCCGATGGCCTTCTGTTGCCGTCAGTAGGTCTCGGTGTAGTTTGGTCAGGTTCCTGTTACTGGAGCGGTTACGATTACTCTCATTGTAACCTGTTGTTGTTATGAGGCTGTTAATGATTATGCATTGCCAAACTTTCCAGGCAGAGTCTGGTACCTTTCACCACTTACCATTAGGGGTGGGCGATATGGCCCTAATAATATCACAATATTTCATGGGCTTTTTGCGATAACGATACTCTTGGCGATATGACAAAACATTGAATTAAAAAAAATGTTTCAAGAATACACTACTGCAAAAAAATGTAAATTAAATGTTATTATTGCATACGATATGATATAGCACACTCCTAACTGAGATATTAATAAATACACAAATTTATCAGATTGTAACAGAAGTTAATGATCCAGAATGTCACGATACTAAATAATGCACTCCAAATATCTCCATATATCCAGAGCTGAAGTAAAGTGAATGATTACAGTTACCTCACTCTAAACTTGTTTGTTTGAAGTATGGTGATATTACTTTTCCCCCGTACACCCTTTTACAAAGTTTCTATCTCTTTTGAGGACCACTGCCGCCACTAATGGGAATATAGATTGTGGCTCAGGAGACAAGAACTCGTGTAGAGCATCAATAAGTCTTTGATCTTGTTAGTTTTAACACCCTAAACCCCTTCAGCAGCTCACTTAAGCCCCCCGGCCCACAGGACTGGAGATTTGTCTTCTGCTCGGGGATTGTTATTTGTTATCTGTATATTGATAAGCCTCGCTTGCTTGTTCTGCTGTCTGCTTCTCCTGATGCTCCGATGGCGTCCTTTCAACGCGGTGGAATCGTTTCTCTGCCGGCCTGCGCCATCCTTGGCTCGTATCATCTAGCTGTCCTTCCTTTGATGCGGTCGCGTGTCATGTTCTCGTTGAAAGAGCCCTCAGAAGCGCCCGTGCTGCCGTCCTGTCCTCCGCCTACCCGCCGTCCTGTGTTCCTACACTTTTTCTTCTGTAAAAATGCCCTTTCTGCTTCTCTGAAGTCTGAAATGTGACCGTTTGAAGTCAAGGTGCCTTCAATGGCTCGGCCTGACATCTGCAGCCATTCAGAACCGCCTGAATGTTTGTCACTCGCCGGCCGCTCCGGTCCAGATGGCGAGATGTGAGGTGGTGTGAAACCTTAACCCTGCTCTTTCGGCGCCAGGGGGCTGGAGGTCTCCTTAATGAAAATCACTGCCTGGATCAGCATGGACTATTACTCACCTTCTAGAGGGGCCTGAAAGTCTGCCGTAACACACACACATGCAACCTAAAGGTGGCTTGGCCGGAGATGGAAAAGCGCTCCGTCGTCCGGTGTGCAGAAGTGATGAGGTGTGTGAATAATGAGGCCACCTGGGATTCCACCACGGTGGCTTCACGCCGTGCTCGTTTGTCTTCATAATGCGAGCGAATGTGCTACGGCCACAGTCGGATGGTGCTTGTGAGCTTGAGTCAACAACGATCCACACTTGAGGATAGCAGATTCTGGTTTTCCCTTAGATGGGGCTTTCCAGCCCTGCTCCTTGGGATCTCCTGACCTCCTGCATTCTTAATGGCCAGTTCTGATTCACCTGGTTCGATTCATCAGCTCATAAATTTCAAATGTCCTCTGGAACAAAGTGTGCAGCATGTTGGAATTGGGAAAACCACTCTCCTAAGCCATGACTAATAAGACCCAGAGCCTTGTAAGAGGCAACAGTCTGCTTCCCTATCCAGTGAAGACGGAAGTGAAGACGGGAGCTCAAGCGATGTGGTTTAACAGTGTAGCCTGAAGCTCAGCGTGCCTTAATCAGCGCTCCAGACGCTCTAAATAAACACTAACAAAGAAATTGTCACGCACTTCCAAAGCATATTTAACCTTTTATTACATCTTCTAGAGTTCATTTGGATCATCACAGCAACATGTGACTTACTGCAGGTCTACTGGGGCGCGGTTAGCTTTGCAGCTTTGTAAAGATCTGCGATTTCTGATGGAAGGATGGATCACGATCGGCTGATATTTCTCCAATTTAGCTGATCAAGAGAACCGATCGATGGTTTTAAACAGATGAGCCTAATTTACTACCTGCCATTCCTATCTGGAAATACATACCCTTTCATTTTCCACAGACTGACTAAAGCAGCGGCCTCGCGAGAACAGTTTAAGCGTTCACCGCATGTGTGGAAAGAAAACATCGTCCGTCTGGCAGTTTGTTACCGTATGTGATTCAGACTCATCCAGGGCAGTTTATAACATCAGTAAAATTAGTAACATCAGCGTCTCTCACGGAAACCAAGACAAAGACGTTTAACTCTACTAACCTGATACACACTTCAGAGACACCACACAGCTGAACACAGTGAGTATCAGTAACAGCAGAGCTAGAACACACAGCTAACACAAACTAATAACCCAGAAACCCTACAGACCAGATCTGACCGGTACGAACAGAACAGCAGCAGAAACAGCCAGAGAGCTAAAGAACCACAGCCAGAGTGATTGAGTTTATAGTTCTAGATAAGCAGCTCTTCTCGGCTGTAGAAGACGTTCATTCTGCTGCTTAATGTTCCACCTGGATCCACGCTCTGCTGTTCCTAGTAGAGATACTTTTCAGATGTGGCTCTTCTGGAGCTGGATCAAGCGGTTTACTCTCACATAGACTAACTTCTAATTTAGTTAAAATATTATACTGTTTACCATGAGCTCGTTAAAAATGATAATAAACCAGTTTTCACCATGTTTCATGACTTGCTTGCGCTAATATGTAGCCCTGTTCTCGATCGGTATCGGTTATTGGCCGATCACGCTGAAAGGTGATTGGAGAACGGAATCGGCCTTAAAAACGCTGATCGGTCCATCTCTAATTTCTGAGGAAGTTTCTACTCTCGGTCAGTCAGTGTAGATCTACTTGTGCTGTTGAATGATGTGCATGAAAAGTCTCACTGCTGGTATAAATACCTTGAGCTCTGTTTGTATTGAGAAACACTGAATAAGATCTTGTTTGACCAAAGCATTTGCATTGATTTCCTTTTTTTTTAAATCAGTGGGTTTACTAAATCTAGTTTGTTATATGGCCACTTCACCTCTAAACAAGATCTAGAGGTTTTTTAGACACGCTGAATTGACAATTTGTCAGCTAAAATTTCCTTCCCATGTTTCAAAACTTGTACACATGCTTGCATTACTTTGACTGTATTGTTCAGACAAACACTGGACAAAGTTCACTCTGTTATTAATCATCACATGCTTTTCATTTTCCTATTAAACTGTTCCCTCTAGGCCGTCTGTGTCCAAAGAATAGTGACCTTTGTTGCTGAAGTCACCAGACGGCTAAATGAGTGATCACATTAATAGCTTTGGGATCATTTTTCACGACTATGAGTATTTTCCTGTTGGCACTTTCTGTTCGTTATTTTCTTTTCTATGGCTCTGTCTCAAACCCTAGTGAGTGTGTAAGTAGGCTGTCTAGGTAGTGAGTGTGTAAGTAGGCTGTCTAGGTAGTGAGTGTGTAAGTATCAGCGTTCTCTCCTCATCTCTCCTCATAAAACAGATTACTGAGACGCTCTAGTTAGAGAGAGACTGCGTCACGGCTTGTTCCCACCACTGCAGCACCACACCGGTGGTTTAGCTAGTTGCTAAGCTACCGGCCGGCATCCAAAACAATAGCCAGAGGCTTACAAATCCGCTAGCATAAATGCTAATGTCTGGAGTATAAAGTGTAAATGGTGAAGGACTCGTTACAGAGTTGATAATAAAATACTGTTTTGTGTGATTATATGACCAGAAACACATTAAAACTCCAGAGAGAATCAAAATAACTCACATTTTAAAACCACTTCACTGCTCCTAGATTAGCCTGCACTGCATCATGGGATTGTCTTAGCGGCTGAGGAAGAGTTCAGTGCTTCTTAAAATCAGGTCTAAATAAGGTTCCTCAGTAGACAGCATGTTTAAGGTATGTAAGAATTGGGACAGTCTACATGTCAGTAGCGCATACTATGATGTTAAATAATGTCTATGTAGGAGCTCACTACGGTGTGGAACACACCCTATCTGTGCCGAGTGTGAATTGCCCCTCAAAGATAAATAAATTTAAGTACATTCAGTTTAAGTACATTCAATTTATGCTGTAGTTTTCTACCTACTTCTTACTACGAAACCTTAATTTGCTTGACGTAATAGCTATTTCCAGGTTTAGACCCACAACCAAACCACAATTCAATCACTTCCTTCTTTAGTGATGCACGGTTCGAGAGTTTAAATCTGCTGAAAACACGTCCAGGTCTGAGTCTGAGTGGGGGCAGTTGTGGGTTGGAGGTTTGCGGTCTTGTGACCGGAAGGTTGCCGGTTTGATCCCCTAGACCAACAGGACACAACTGAAGTGCCCTTGAGGCACCTAACCCCCTGACTGCTCCCTGGGCACTGTGGCATGGCTGCCCACCACTGAAGTGCCCTTGAGGCACCTAACCTTTGACTGCACCCTGGGCACTGTGGCATGGCTGCCCACCACTCCGGGCAAATGTGCTCACTGCCCCCTAGTGTGTCTGTTCACTAGTGTGTGTATATGTGAGTGTTTTACTGCACGGATGGGTTAAATGAGATGATCTTGAATTTCCCTCTAAGAGCAATAAAGTATCTGTCTATCTATCTACCTACCGACCCAACGACCAACCGACTGACCCACCAACCCAACGACCCACCAACCCAGTTCCTCTCTTTTCATACACCAATGAAGAAAAACTAAGTTCAGTGCCTGTGAGCTCTAATGTTTGATATAAACTGTGTTTTTTTATAACAAGTGGGTTTTCCTAATACCAGTTTTCACTCTGGCACCACTCTGGAATGTTGTTTGCAGAACATCGAACAGACCAACACGAGAATATTCTGACTAAACCACGTTGAATATTAAAGTTTTTAATAATAAAGTTGGTGGAAATTTAACTCTTGTTCTCAGAGCTGAAATTTATGCTGATGTTTCTTGATAGTCAGTGATTCGCTGGCTGCTGTCGTTCGTAAGCTGATTTATTAAGCGCTGTTGTTAAAAACGTGGAGGTCTTCGTCTCTGGTCGGTGACGGGCTTTGTAAACAATGACCGATGGATCCACTAAAATAGATGCCGGAAGGTGCCAACACAAATTAAGCCCTGCAGGTGGGGTTCAGGTCAAGTTACGTCCAACGTCAGATTCAAAGCTCGGTGCTGTGGTTGGGTTCAGCTTGGAGAGGAACGTTATCGGGCAGTTTGGAATTCCCAGACCCGGTTAAACCTGAGGCTGTGGCGTTTTGGTGGACTCTGTTGTGCAGGTGTTTGGGCTCTTTAAGCCAGTGGAGTTGTGGCACACAAGTTTGTCTTCCCTCTCAACAAGTCTTGATGGGATTTCCTCTGGCCTGCCCTACTCCACTTCCTGTTGTTGAATTCCTTTGCTCCCTCAGCACCAAGCTGTAAGGGGAGCCTCCCAGCTTTTAAACAGACTCTATCACGAACAGTGCTACTGATGGACAGAAGACACCTTGATTAAGAGAGCTGTCGTCCTTGAACGTTATTTAGTTTTATTTTCAGAATGTGAACTTTCTGGGCTGCTACATCGACATCATGGCTTCACGTTTCATTAGAAGGTTCTGGGTCTAGTCCTTCAGCTATCTTAAAATAAGCTTCTACCCACTGACCGGTATATTGGAAACGTCTGGTGAGTGGTGTTGCTCGTAAGCTGTTCCAGATTACCAGCTCGCAAACCCATTTATAATGGAGATGTTATCTCTGTTGCTGGAGTCTCTGGTCTGCTTCATTCAGTCCTTCCCCATAACACAGATAACTCGCTCGCCCCAGACGTTTGCTGGTGTCCGTCGGTGGTGAAGGCATGCCTGGCACAGCCCGCGTTTCTAAATCGGGGAGGTTTTGAGCTTGTTTATCAGTAAATCAGTTTTCATTTGGGACTGCAAAACACTGTTACTGGGTCTTAAGCAGATTTTGCTGAATGCTTAGTTTCGTAGGGCCCAATGTAAATGCGTTTAAAGTTGCTTCTGCTGCTGATTATGTTGACGGCAGCTCGAAACCCGCGTCTGCACTGCTTTTTAATTGCTCTATTTGGCCTCCGTGAGCAGTAAGGATAAAAATAGTTTATGGAATACAATGGCGCCGTTAATCTTCAGGACGTCGCGCCCACGCTGAAGTGAAGTTGATCTGCGTACGTGGTTCTGGATTGAAAAAGTTTAGGGTGAGACCATCAATGTTGTGTTACTAGATTCAAGATTCAAGATTCAAGAGTTTTATTGTCATGTGTACAGCAGAACAGACAGTTACACTGTACAATGAAATTCTTACTTTGCTGCTCCTCCATTCACCAATAGATAAGATAACAAATAAAAGAAATAAAAAATATATATACAAAATATACAAAGTATAACAATATAAGTTGAAGTAGATAAAAATATTTTTATAGTTAAAGAATAAAAAATAAAAGTTATGTGTGCTTTTATGTGCAAGTATGAAGAGCAGCAGCCATAAAGTGCAAGTTGCAAGTAACGAATGTAAACAATAATGTTTTGTGTGAGTAGTGAATGTAAACAGTATTCTGACAGTACAGTGAGTGTAAGGTGCAGTTTAAATCAGACCAGTTAAAACCAGTTCAGAAAGGAGAGGTTGGAGAGGTAGTGCGTGAGGTGTTCACAAGCCTGATGGCCTGTGAGTAGAAACTGTTTGTCAGTCTTGTGGTCCTGGACTTCACACTCCTGTAACGTCTGCCTGAAGGTAAACGTGTGAAGAGTGTGTGCTGGGGGTGTGTACTGTCCCTGATTATGTTGTGGGCCCTCCTGGTGACCCTGGTGTGGTAGATGTTCTGTAGTGAGGGGAAGGCTGCTCCTGAGATGGACTGTGCAGTTTTGATCACACGCTGGAGAGCCTTTCTGTCCTGAGCAGTAGAGTTTCCATACCAGACGATGATGGAGCTGGTAAGAACACTCTCAATCATACTCCTGTAGAAGGTGCTGAGAATTTTGGTTGGCATACCAAATTTTCTCAGCCTTCTCAGAAAGTACAGTCGCTGCTGGGACTTCCTGATGATGATCTGAGTGTTGTGGGACCAGCTGAGATCTTTACTGATGTGGATGCCAAGAAACTTAAAGGTTTTCACCCTCTCTACCTCAGTCTCCCCTATGTACAGGGGTGTGTGTAGCTCTCGCTTCCTCCTTGGATCAACAATCATTTCCTTGGTCTTGTCTGCATTCAAGGAAAGATTGTTGTCATGACACCAGGCCACCAGCTCAGCCACCTCCTTCCTGTACGCTGTCTCTTCCCCACCAGTGATCAGTCCAATGACTGTAGTATCATCAGCAAATTTGATGATGCTGGTGTTGTTCTGGGAGGCCACGCAGTCGTATGTGAAGAGCGTGTACAGAAGGGGGCTCAGCACACAGCCTTGAGGGACCCCTGTGCTCACTGTTCTTGTGCTGGATAGCGCCCCCTACTGAGGTCAAATCCATATTTAGAGTCTGTGAAGTTAAGTGATGATTGTTCGTGTAGTCATTAATCTATTGACTGTTCAGTTTTATAATGTAAGCGAGTTGTTACACCTCTTGAAGTTTCCTCTCGCTTAGTTCAGTGAAACAGAAGCCAAGAGTGACTCTGCGCACCATATGGACATTAGAGCATCACAGCTTTATTTCAGTCAACTTCTTTCCATAATTGCTGTCGTCTAATTGACCTTGTCGCCTGCTTATTCTTTAAAGTCAAGCTTAATGTGAACTGGGCTGGTAGTGGGTGATTATACCTGTTCATTATCATCGTCTTAAATCAACTTTATATGATGATTTTACTTTAAAATGAAAGGTTCCTTATTCTCATGGAACTCTTCACAATAGAGAGAAGGCCATCTCTGTTGTTCCCACTCCAGGGCCGGGACGCCTGCTGTAACACAAGAACGATAACTTAGGGTTAGAGGTCGACCGATATGGGTTTTTCTATAGCTGATGCCGAGGCCGATGTTTAGAGGTCAGGGTCAGCTGATGGCCGATACGCGCTGCCGATTTTTAGGGCCGATATTTGTAAAAGTTTTTTGCTGCTAAAATTTCACACTATTAATAAACTCTATTGAACACTGACGTAACAAGAAAACAACTAAATATTTTTATCTGCCCCCCAAAAAATACAGTATGACCACCTTACTGCTAAAGGACTAATATACATCTCTTCATACCCAAAACTAACTAGTTATTAGGAAGTGCATTGAAAGATACTTCCACACAGCCGACAAGTTTACTGCAGTTACAGAGAGTGCCTCACTTCACACCCTTTTTTTTCACTTTTTAGTAAAATTGGGGTTCTCTAAGGAGGATGAGGCGCAGAGAGAGAGAGAGAGAGAGAGAGAGAGAGAGAAACAAACTGTGCGAGCGATACGAGAGACAGAGAGATGCTGATATGCTGTACTGACTCTCTTTACTCTTTCTTTAGTCCCGTTTGTCTCGAGTGCTGGAAGCTGAGTACTATCTGAGTACTATCTGAGTACTATCTGAGTACTATCTGCGTACTATCTGAGTACTATCTGAGTACTGTCTGAGTAGTATCTGAGTACTGTCTGAGTAATATCTGAGTAGTATCTGAGTAATATCTGAGAAGCTCTGTCTGCTCTGGAGAGACTCTCTGTGTAACAGTAATGTGTTAATGTGTGTATTACACTAGAGCAGTTAGCTTTAGCCCCGGAACTAATGTGTGTATTACACTAGAGCAGTTAGCTTTAGCCCCGGAGCTAATGTGTGTATTACACTTGAGCAGTTAGCTTTAGCCCCGGAGCTAAGCAGTAAAACATCCGTTCTGGTTCACATCTACGGCGGAACTAGAAACACATAACCACCTCATTAAAAACCTCACTGTTCACTATAAATTATTCATTTTCACTTGTTTGGCGAAACAGTTCCAAAGGTTTCGGCCTGGGGTCCTTCACATGCGGCAGCAGCATGTTCCACTGCACCTATAACACGGGCCTGCCTGCGGACGTGCCTGACTTTTAATCGCCGCTGCGAAACACTGATATCGACCGATTCAGATATTAAAAAAATGGCAAATAAAGGCCCGATATATCGGTCGATCTCTACTATGGGTCTGTGGTTGGGTTCAGCTTGGAGAGGAATGTTTTCAGGCAGCGTTCAAGTTAAGGCTGTGAAACTGAAACTATGCATTATGTTAGCGTTCTTCTCCGACATCACAGTAATGAAAGCTATGCCGAATCATATTTGCATTGAGTCCTGTAATATTACTCCACCTTCAGTTCTGATGTTGTCTTTGCATCCCTCAGCTCGTCAGCGCTCATGTCCACGAGGGGCTCAAAGTGTATTACTGTAGGGGAGCCCAGTTCTCACATAATGCTCTTTAAGCCATGATTATTTCTTCTTTTTATATTCTTCTACCGGAATGCCATATGTTATTACAGATAATAAAATATACATTAATGCCACATTATTGTGGATTTCTCTTCACTTTTAGTGCGAACCATAATTAAAAACTCAATTAAGTCCAAAATATTTTAATGGGTGAAATAGTAAAAACACAAATGAATAATATTGAATGTGGAAAACTGGCTATTCTCCATGCTAGACTAAAGGCTAATGGCTTATCCCCAACAGTGGCTTTTACTTCCTCTCTTTTCCCCATTTAGCTCATTAACTGCACAGTAATTTAGCTCCTTACAGTCTGATGTCCTTTACCAAAAAACTTCACTTATTCGTGAGGGAATCCACACATTATCTACATTCATTTCATAACTGTAGTGACAAAAACAATACTTCAAGAAGAATTTTCACCATTACAGTGGATGAAAGGATATGCCGCCCACTAGTACTATTCTGTGGTATATACTAAAACAGAGAGGTAGCACAGGTTTGCAAACATTAGTGTTGCGCTCTTATACTACTAGTTAACATTGGAGTGGAAGAGTCGTATGGCGCTAGTGGTCGAGGACACAACAACAAATGAACCATCACCTTGACCAATCTTTACATTCAACTTTTAATTAATAATCAATACTGTGTTTTTTGTAATCATTACACCCCTAATAATAGTCCAGGCCCAGCTGGTGCAGAAATGGTTCTGGTCTCAGAACAAATTTCAGAAACGAAGAGAAAGTGGCGTATCTGAATACCCCAGCAAGTAACCCCCAGGGTAAGGGTGCCTATCTCTAAAACATAGGCCCCCCATTACTTGTTGGGGTATACATCCATCCATCCATCCATTATCTGCCGCTTATTCCCGCTAGTCGGGGTCACGGGGGGTCTGGAGCCAATCCCAGTGTCATTGGGCGAAGTCGGGGTACACCATGGACAATTTGCCAGTCCATCGCATGGTCAACACACACAGTCACACCTACAGGCTACAGTTTAGAGTAAGGATCCTAACATGCATGTGTTTGGACTGTGGAAGGAAACCGGAGTACCCGGAGGAACCCACTTAAGCTCGGAGAGAACATGCAAACCTGGGGTATTTAGATATATAATATATAATTTTCCCTTTCTTTTCTGAAATAAAAGCTTGTCCTGACACTTTTGGCTCACCCTGTATAAACAAATAATCATTGAGCTCTGTGTCTCTCAGGCCTGTGTTGTTTATCAGATGCAGTGGACCCGCGCCGGCGTTGGGGAAGAGAGTTGCGCTTTATCTCCTCTCCGTTCCGTGAGCTTGTACAGGATTAGAGAGGAATTGAAAATGTCCACTGCTCTTCAATCCAGTCTCCGTCCCCGCAAAGCCTTCACATGAGCGTAAGAGTAATAAACCCGGGTTCTGTGAGTCTCAGCTGACGGATCGAAATCGGTGTATTGCTTTGGATTGGATCGTCGTCTCACTGGACCGTAACGCTGATCCTGCTTTTCCTTAGTTTTTAGGATTATCTTCGGATGTAAACTAAGCTTGTACAGTATGTGGTGGCGTCTCTCTTTAAGTAGGTCATGTCGGTGTGTGCCGGTGGTCTGCGCTTGCCTTTGAGGTACATAGATATCGTGCCGCTGCCGCATCTGCCGAACCTTGAACCACAAACAGACCATGTGGTTAATCGTTACCAGAGTCTCCGCTGTGGCATCGCCGCCTGACGTCAAACTTCTATCTATTTCCTCGCCGCTCTCAGTGAGTCTCTTGGATACGTGGCATCGTTCGTCATAGAAAGTGAAATGACTATGAAGTGAGATTTGAGGGGAAAGTCGAGTCAGTTTGTTTTCTGAGTGTTGGTTGGTTGAGGAGCGTGAGGTCCCTGCGGTGGGACGGTGGGTGATTCCCCCGAGTAACCACACTGGAAAGCTGTGGTGTGTTGTGGCTGCCTGGCCCCGGCGCTGCTCTCAGCTCTGCTGCCCTTCGCTGGCGGCCTGTCACAGTTTCTGGACGCTCCAGCCGCTTAAGTGAAACATCACAGAGCAGCGGGAGGCAGCGCGGAGGCGGCGGGCTGGACGAACTGCTTCAGTCTGCACTTTTTAACCGCTCAGTTCTGCTTGTTCATTCTTTCTTTCTCTTTCGTTCTAGCTCTTTCTCTCTTTCTCTCTTTCTAGCACTCCAAGCTTTCTCTCTCACTTCCTCACTCACTCTGTCTTTATATATATATCTCTCTCTCCCCCCCATTATTTACCCTGTCTATATACCTCTCGTCTTCATTCACTCACTCTGTTTCTTTATAGTTCTTTACCTCTCTCTCTCCCTCTGTCTCTCTCTCTTGTCTATAAAGCTCTCTATCTACCTCTCTCTCTTTCTCTCTCTCTCTCTCCATCATTCACTCTGTCTATATAGTTCTCTATCTACCTCTCTCTTACTCGCTCTCTGTCTGTCTCTATCTACCTCTCTCTCTCTCTGTTGCTCTCTCTCCATCATTTACTCTGTCTCTATAATTCTATATCTACACCTTTCTCTCTCTCTCTCTCAATCATTCACTCTATCTATATAGCTCTCTCTCTCCATCCTTCACTCTGTCGATGTAGCTCTCTATCTACCTGTCTCACTCTCCCATTCACTTTCATTCTCTGTTGCTTACTGTCTCTCTCTATCTACATCTCTCTCTCTCCATCATTCACTCTGTCTATATAGTTCTCTATCTACCTCTCTCTCTGTTGCTCTCTCCATCATTTACTCTGTCTCTATAATTCTATATCTACACCTCTCTCTCTCTCTCTCTCTCTCTCTCAATCATTCACTCTATCTATATAGCTCTCTCTCTCCATCCTTCACTCTGTCTATGTAGCTCTCTATCTACCTGTCTCACTCTCCCATTCACTTTCATTCTCTGTTTTGCTCATTGTCTCTCTCTATCTACCTCTCTCTCTCTCCATCATTCACTCTGTCTATATAGTTCTCTATCTACCTCTCTCTCTACCTCTCTTTCTCTCTCTGTTGCTCTCTCCATCATTTACTCTGCCTCTATAATTCTATATCTACACCTCTCTCTCTGTCTCTCAATCATTCACTTTCACTCTATCTATATAGCTCTCTCTCTCCATCCTTCACTCTGTCTATGTAGCTCTCTATGTACCTATCTCACTCTCCCAATCAGTCTCTGTTGCTCTCTCTCTCTCTCTCTCTCTCTCTCTCTCTCTCTCTCTCTCTCTCTCACTCACACTCACACTCACACACACACACACACACACACACACACACACACACACACACACACACACACACAGTGTAAAATTCCCTGTGGTTAGCTTTACTATTTAAAATATTGCTCATCATTAAAACAGTGTTTGATCACCGCGCTGTGGAAACTAACTTGGGTGATTCTGGGCTGAGTTTAAAGTTAGCTGCAGTGTCTCAAACACTGGCCCGCCGCGCAGCACGCACCCCAGTATACCACCATTTAACTAAGTCAAGTCAGGAGGCTGTTATTGTCATTCTCTCTACGTACAAGTACACAGTGGAGTGGAATTACGTTCCTCCAGGAACAACACGGTGCAAAGCCACGGCACTCATTACTGAACACGAGGTAGTGAATAAGGTGCAGAGATATTTAACATACTGTTACTGAGGTAACACGAGGTAGAGGTAGGAGTCAACAGTGTAAACACAGTGTTAGCAGCAGTGTTCCAAGTAGAGCATCAAAAGAGGAGTGAGAGTGTAGAGTAAGTCAGTGTGAGGTAGTGGTGGCTTTGTGAATGCAGCATATGATGCAGATCTTCTTAGTTGTCCTCACTGTTATAGTTATTTCCCTACATAGAACTCCAGCATTGAAATGATGAACCTGGAATCATCGTCTTACCTGAATTTCAGTGTTCCACCTTAAATAGTGCAGCAGGTACATTCTGCCCGAGGCTTTATAGCTGGTGGTTGAACGTTTAACAGGAAACCTCCCACAGGATGCTGAATCTCTTTGTCACCAGCATTGAAATAATTGTAGGTGAGGAGGTTTATCAGTACTGTTTACCTGAGCACACAGTTTTATCAGTACTGTAGGAGTTCGCTGATCAGAGGAGGACGGGTCCCCCTTGTGAGTCTTGGTTTCTCCCAAGATTTCTTCCTCCAGCTCTGAGGGAGTTTTTCCTCGCCACTGTTGCCTCTGGCTTGCTCACCAGGGGAGTCTCTATGATTATTTATGACTTTTTTATGATTTTGTGCTTCTTCTTATGCTTATTTATGCTCTGTTGATCTTGTCGTATTACTAAATACTTGTAAAGCAGCTTTGAGGCAACATCTGTTGTCAAAAAAACGTATTTCCTTAACGTTAATTCGTTACTTTCTATGTAGAACTTTATGTATTGGTACTTTTTGGCCCATTTTCAGCACAAAACTGTGATAACGCTGATAATCGTTTTGGTCACTAATCAATATTTAATACTGTTTCATCTCTCTTCTCCTTGCTTTCTTTTGGGTCCTACTTCCCGTTTTCTCTTGTTCATACGTCTATAATTTGAAATGCTATGCAGACATTTGCCAAACGAAAGTCTGTGTGTGTGACTTCCTGTTCGAATGCTCTTATGATTCAGTAGCCACGTTCCCGACCGCACGGCCCGCTTCGTTCTGTCACTTACATTTTTCGGTGGTTTGTGACGAAAGTCATGCGGGCAGAAAACTGCTGCTTCAGGTCCTGCTGACGTGCTCGCCCTGTTCACATTTCTAAGAACGCTGGAGAAATGATCCCTGATTAAATGTTTATAAACGCGAGAGCGCGAGTGTTTAATTCAACATGTGGATGAATCGCATTATAATGTCTGTTCATTCAGATCAGACACTTGCAGCAGCCGAGTTTGACCTCCTGTAGCCCCTCACACTTATCAGCATCAGCCAGATCACAGTGTGATTACAGCAGCCGGCCCTCGGCAGATAGCGCGGAGCCTTTTCGTGTTGATCTGCAAGAAACTCAACCTGCCGCAGACGCTGATGAGTAGGGCTGTGTATTGGCAAAGGCCCTGCTGATACAATACATATCGTGATACAGCAGTCCCGATTCAATATATTGTGATATATTGCGATACTGCAAGCAAAGTGATATATTGTGATTTTTCAAAATCCTACTATTAAAACACACCACTATATGAACAGGTGTATCAATGCTTACAATAGCACTGCGCCCTTGTGCTGCTTTTTAATGTTGGAGTGGAGCTGAAAATGGATTACAACACTGCCATCTAGTGGTCAGAGGTTTAAACACAACACACAATGATTCACTGTCTGCCAGGAATCTGTGTATCGATACTGTGTTTTTGAGAATTGTTACAGTATCACTAAATATAATATCCCGATATTCGATATTTCGATATTGAATGAAGAAAAGTGCTGACAAAATTACAGCTGACCCCCAACAAGCCAACTCTCTACTCTCAGTGACCACAGTGGTCACCCTGCACCTCAAACTCATGCCTGAACTGAATCATTATGAAACATAATGCTTATTAGCACAGCTGTACAGATTCTGTACATAACAGCTCTTACATTATATATCTGCTTTCTTATGAGTACAATATCGTCATGCTCATTAGCTCCTTTCCTGACTCTTCATTGCTCTTATTGTTCTTATTCTTTTTTCTATTTATAAGCATCTTCTTGTGCCTTTCCCTTTTCTTTGTTTGTGAGACATACTTGGCGAGATAAACGATTCAGATTTTTCCCAGGTCTCACATAGTTGAGGTTCTGGGCACAGAAGTATTCAAGTATTCTCTACTCCAGCACGCCTGGTTTAACTAAAGCCGGGCTGGATAATTCGCTGAGACGATGGATCAGGTGTGAAGACGCAGGAGGGTCAGGATGGGTTCAGAACCCATCAGAACTAATGGTTTGGTGAGGCACTACCAGTCAAACGTTTTAGATACACTACCAGTCAGACGTTTTAGATACACTACCAGTCAAACGTTTTAGATACGCTACCAGTCAAACGTTTTAGATACGCTACCAGTCAGACGTTTTAGATACGCTACCAGTCGGACGCTTTAGATACGCTACCAGTCGGACGCTTTAGATACGCTACCAGTCGGACGCTTTAGATACGCTACCAGTCGGACGCTTTAGATACGCTACCAGTCGGACGCTTTAGATACGCTACCAGTCGGACGCTTTAGATACGCTACCAGTCGGACGCTTTAGAGACGCTACCAGTCGGACGCTTTAGAGACGCTACCAGTCGGACGCTTTAGAGACGCTACCAGTCGGACGCTTTAGAGACGCTACCAGTCGGACGCTTTAGAGACGCTACCAGTCGGACGCTTTAGAGACGCTACCAGTCGGACGCTTTAGAGACGCTACCAGTCGGACGCTTTAGAGACGCTACCAGTCGGACGCTTTAGAGACGCTACCAGTCGGACGCTTTAGAGACGCTACCAGTCGGACGCTTTAGAGACGCTACCAGTCGGACGCTTTAGAGACGCTACCAGTCGGACGCTTTAGAGACGCTACCAGTCGGACGCTTTAGAACTGTTTAAAAAAGCTTTGAACTGGTAGTGTTTAGTAGTCATATTGTAGTCTAAACAATATGGTGATATTTTATTGCTATGTATTTAAGGTGCTGCGCTGATCATATTGTGGTTACTGTCTGTCCTTAAGGAACACTGACCAACTGTGTGTTTCATCGCAAAGAGAGTGAAATTAGTCCTGGTTAATAGCGTGTAGTGCAGCACAGCATGTCTATAATGAAAATAATCAATGTGCTTAGTGTTTTGGTGGCTGTTTTTAAATGTGTGCTACTACTAGTGAATTGCTTTGGGTGGCTTAATGTCAGCGCTGTAATGCCCCCCCCAAGCAAAAACACATAGTTTAGTCATAATTGTGGGCAATCTACACACAGTTACCAGAATTGGAGGTCTGCTCTTTTCTAAAGGAGCCCTAAACTGACTTTATAGCGGTCCAATTATTAGGGTTTTTTCCCCTTCAGTTTCTCTTCAGTTTGTTTTTTTCAGTGCTCTGTAAAGCTTGTCCACGCAGCAGTTTCTTAGAACAAATGCATTTGTGTGCAGGTCTGGAACTGGAGTTCAGTCAAATACTGCTGAAGTTAGTCTGAACTGGTTTAAATTTCAGTTCTCAGAGTTTATGACTGCCCACCTGTCCAGACTGACGCTGACCAGTTCCCCTGCCAATCAAGTCACCCACCGGACTGATCGTAGGGCCTTGCCTTTACCAGTGTCATGCCAGCTACCTAGCCTCAGACTAGCTGCCTAACCTCCACCACAGACTATATGGAAATGAACATGGACTTGTTACCACCATCTTTCTACCTTCTATAACTGTCATCATCACTATCACTGTTCTTGATTTGTACTGCAGTTACTGTAGTTATATCATTTTATGATTATATAAGCACACCTGAGCAGCTGAACAGAAGTATATGGTGGTACAGTCATTATATCAGTACAATATGAGTAGCCTGGTTCGAGGAGTATGGGTCCCCCCCCCCCTTGTCAGTCTTGGTTCCTCTCAAGGTTTCTTCCTCTTCCTCCTTATATTTTAACTTTTCTCATCACTAAATTCCTGTAAAGCTGCTTTGTGACTACTTCAGTTGTGTAAAGCTCTATACAAATAAATTTCACTTGACTCAACTTAAGTTTACAGGGCTCGTATTAGGCTGTGTATTGGCAAGAACCTGGCGATATTGCAAGTAAAGTGATTTACTGTGATTTTTCAAATACTACTATTAAAACACACTACTGTATGAACAGGTTTATCAATGCTTACAATAGCACTGCGCCCTTGTGCTGCTTGTTAATGTTGGAGTGGAGCTGAAAATAGATTACAACATTGCCATCTAGTGGTCAGAGGTTTAAATACAACACACAATGATTCACTGTCTGCCAGAAATCTATATCTATACTGCTTTTTTGGGAATTGGAGAATTGATTAACCCCCACTTTTTCCTAATGTATGTAAATGACCTCTGTTCTGTATTGCACCTCATTCAGAAAACAGTCTGGGTTAAAGCACTGCTTATGATTTCAGTTTGGATGTGTATGACTGAACTGTGGGCTGAATAGGTGGAAGTATGCAACTGCTGTGGTCTTTGTGACTTCAAAAACATGATTAGTTCCAAATTGCTTGTTTTTGCTGTGACGCATCGTCGCTTTCCAAAGAAAAACATGCATCTTCGTTTGTGACATTTTTATTTTTCTATTTTATTTGAACACGACAGCTGCCCTTTATATTCTGTAAAGGTTTCTTAACGATTGGACCAATAGAAATGCTCCAAAACAGGTTGGAAAAAGTGTCTGGTTTGACTTACACAGAAACTAAAGACAGTTTTTGGCCTCTCCTGTAAAGATGTAATTTTCGAGATTTTTTTTTTCCTTTGGATAGTGACAGTCTACTGATTTCCTTGTGTTTTTCAATGATATGGCCTCTTTAAACAATATTCAGCTGTCTTAAAAGCCGGACACATCTGATATGCCTTGTTTTTCTCTTTTCTTTTTCTTTCCTTCTTCAAGGTAACATGGGTAGAACAGCAGGTGGTGAAGCAGAGGAAGAAGAGGGATATTTACTCCGAGCCAGCTGACCCCAAGTTTGCACAGCAGTGGTACCTGGTGAGTGAGAACGTCTTCCTGATGTCGCGTGTGTGCGTGAGAGAATGAGAGGTCACCGTGTTTGCTTCAGTCGTTAACACCGTCTAACAGCTGGTCCATAAAAGACAAAGTTCCTGCAGATCCGGGTAGGAGGAACCGTCCAGCGTGGATCCTCTGTGCCCCGTTCGGCTTGCCCTTGTTAAACCATGAATTACACAACGTTGAACTCATTGACGTAGCCGCCCGGCCGAGCTTGGTCCTTAATCAGCGTGTTATGCTCGGCCTCCTCAAAAACACGAGCACAAACAAGTTGACAGCGTGACTCGGCTTGTGCACCAATGGCGGAAGTGTAGCTCAACACACAGCCATGATTTTTCTATTTAGGTTCTCCAGGATGTCAAATATGCTTCAGCCTGTTGATTTGGATTTGTTGGAATTAGGTTTGCGTGGATGAGGCTCTCGAAGCACCGTCCCCAAGCTCATTATTATCCTGCTGAAGTTTGTTGTTAATGCCATACGCAGCAGCTCAGTTGTTTCTCTCGATGTTTTGGTTCCGGTCTTCACTCATGACATTGACTCCTCTGTATAATACGGACGTGCAGGTTTTAATTGAATTCCGCCGCGCTAAGCAGTTTGCGTCGTTCTGAGGAGGGAATATACCGACACTAGCAGCGCAGCGCTCATTAAAATGTAGACCCTCGCCATGACCGTCCTCACAAATAATTCATGGACTAATTTTAAAGGGTATAAAAAGCCTTAGGTTTTACTTTTTCTCCCCCGCGTTGGGGTTCAGAACGTAACTGAAATCATTAACCGTGGAGGAAAAGAAAAAAAAAACATGTCATTTAGAGACGGAGGGAGACCGGCCGCCCAAATTGGGACGGTGCATTCCAGTTAATGAACTGTGGAAACAATAGATGGTTTTGTCTCATTTAGTGCAGCGCGCCTGGCTTGTGACTGGCAGCTTGAAAGTCTGCTCACATCTCCAGTGCGGTGGTGCTGCGGTGTGTTGTCTAGCTTGAGCAACTTTCAGTAGCTTTGTTTGAAGGCCTACGTTTGAGTTTCTTGTGTGTGCTGTATTTGAAAAGCGTAAATCAGTAACCCTCACGTGTTTGGCGTTGTATTGACATACGAGGCCTGCAACTGACGCCACTTCTCTGAAGTGAGGTAGTTACAGGCCAACAAACAGGGGAAGTCAAACAAGTTAGTCATTCCAAGATGGCTGACCGAGAGATATGAGGTGACCAATAACTTTTGTATGTAAAATCTACACAGTAGATTCAGTCTTGTATATAAACGCCTAATCACAGTTGCTTAAGACTACAACAGCTTTTCGCATTTGCATAACAAGGATTTGTTGTGTGTGCTGAGTATATATACTGAAATAAAATAAAGTAGTAAAATGTTTAGAGGGCAGCGCTGAGTGTATCAGCTGTGTAGCTACAATGGTGTAGGGTATCAGTCCAACTGTACCAGTTTTAACTATTAATCATAGCCAGCAAGCAGGATGGCGTTTCAGCTATTTTGGCCTCTTCTGGTTTGTACTTTAATAGTGATAATGGACAATTGAACTATTAATAATTTAAATGTATGTGTAGATTGGGCTTCTGTGATGTCTTAAAATAGTTAACTTGATCTCCATCTTTTTCATAAACAGAAAACAAACATGGCTGTTTGGCATTTCCCAACCTATGTAGTAGGCTGTTTATAGGTATGTCAGTCCGCTGTATTGGGCCGATGTTGGCAAGAACCTGCCAATATGATGTGTATCATTGTACAAAGGTTACAAATACAATGCAGTTTGTTGTGATACTGGGAAGCTTGTTTTCCACCGTGTGGTACAGCTCATTTGTCACTGCAGATGTTTTACGCCCTCAATGTAGCTGGTCATCATTTACATTTACATGTACGGCATTTAGCAGACGCTCTTATCCAGAGCGACTTACAAAAGTGCTTAGTGTTTGGTCAGAGTATGAATCTCTATCTAGTACAAAGAGGTTTAAGTCCAAACTACTCTTATACTCAAACACTGCCATGAACTAGTGCCAGTGCTGATACCTAGAAAGAAGACCACAACATGTAAGATTAGACACAGAGCACCATCTAGCAAGACTGGAACACCTACAGAGACGAGAATAAATACAAGACTACATACAGTATCAGTGCAGTACTTATCCAGAGTTCCTAAAGGATAAAGTGTAATTATGGTTTATACCAATGCTTCAGTAGATCAGTGCTCATAAGTGCTTCACAAAGAGACGGTGGTCTTCAGTCTGCGTTTGAAGACCGTGAGAGAGTTCGATGTTCAGACAGCCAGTGGAAGCTCATTCCACCATCTGGGTACCAGGACAGAGAATCGTCTTGTTCATCATGGAGTCACTAGTTGAACTGTCCTGCTGTAAAGGAGGCAAAAGACAAATTGGGGTTGAACTGCCATGCTGTAAAGGAGGCAAAAGACAAATTGGGGTTGAGCTGCCATGCTGTAAAGGAGGCAAAAGACAAATTGGAGTTGAACTGCCATGCTGTAAAGGAGGCAAAAGACAAATTGGGGTTGAACTGCCATACTGTAAAGGAGGCAAAAGGAAACTTTGGGTTGAACTGCCATACTGTAAAGGAGGCAAGAGGTGAATTGGGGATGAACTGCCATGCTGTAAATGAGGCAAAAGACAGCTTGGGGGTTGAACTGCCATGCTGTAATGGAGGCAAATGGCAAATTGGGGTTGAACTGCAATGCTGTAAGGGAGGCAAATGGCAAATTGGGGTTGAACTGCCATGCTGTAAAGGAGGCAAAAGACAAATTGGGGTTGAACTGCCATGCTGTAAAGGAGGCAAAAGACAAATTGGGGTTGAACTGCCATACTGTAAAGGAGGCAAAAGACAAATTGGGGTTGAACTGCCATACTGTAAAGGAGGCAAAAGGAAACTTTGGGTTGAACTGCCATACTGTAAAGGAGGCAAGAGGTGAATTGGGGATGAACTGCCATGCTGTAAATGAGGCAAAAGACAGCTTGGGGGTTGAACTGCCATGCTGTAAGGGAGGCAAATGGCAAATTGAGGTTGAAGTGCTATGCTCTAGAGGAGGCAAATGACAAATTGGGGTTGAAATGCCATGCTATAAGGGAGGCAAATAAATAAATAAAGAAAGGAACTGGATAGTTTGGTAAATACTTCGTCAGTTGCCTAAAAGAGCAGTCTTAGAAGTTGCTTCGGTTTCTGTGGCTGTTTGGATGAATCAACAAATAAATAGTTCGGATCAAAACATTGTTGAATTTATTGCGGTCAGTATAATTCCAACAGTGCAGCTTCAAAGTTTGTGAAGCCTCTAGCGTTATGTGAAGTACTACATAAATATGTCCTAAAATGTGATCAGATCTTTATCATAACTACAAAGAGAACCCACTAAAACCTCACCAATGATTAAATGTTACTAAACAAACTGATTCAGCATTGATTGTCTTCATTGGCACGAGTATGTCTTCAAGAACTAGTGTGACCTCCATGAGCAGCAATAAGTCTTGGTCCATTCCTTCTTACAAAACTGTGTTAGGTTGGTGAGTTTTTTTGCATGGGTGCCTCACTTTAGGTTATACCTCAGCGTTCCTATTGGATTAAGGTCTGCACCTAGACTTAGCCATAATGCATCAGTTCTTCTGCTGTAGGTGTTCTCTGTGGACTAACAGTGTTTTTTTAGGTTAGTTGTCTTTCTGCAGGAGCCACCTACTGCTGAGATTCAGTATAATCCAGAATTCGTAGCTCAGTTAAATGAGGGCAAGCTGTCCTGGTCATATAGCAGCAAAACAGCCCCAAACTATGATACTGCCACCACCATGTTTCATGGCAGGGATGAGGTTTGGATGCAGAGATGCTGTGTTTGGTTTTTGCCAAGCATAAAAATCCATTGTCCAACCAAAGGTCCAACTTACTGATAACAATTGTCCTCTATACAGTAGGGCTGCACCTAACGATTAATTTCATAATCGATTAATCTAACGATTATTTATTTATTTATTTATTTATTTTTGTGTATAAGTGCCAGTATCGGCGACGATACCGTATCGGCATCGGTGCAACACTATATATATATATATATATATATATATATATATATATATATATATATATATATATATATATATATATATATATAAATTGTAGCCTACACGCCTGTGTTTGATTCACTCCAAACGCTATATCACTTCAAACTCATGCAGACGGAGTATAAATCAGCCGCTACATGTTAATAATTTTAAAATCTGTGTTTTTGTGTGAAACACTCCCACAACTTTAGATCCACACAGATAGAGCCATGCCTTGCCTTCAGTAGGCATGGCCATCTTTGTGACGCATCGACACACGTTTTGCTAATCGACATAATTTCATAATCGATTACATCAATTACGTCGACTCATCGGCCCAGCCCTAATATACAGGACTGAACATAGCATAGCTTTGCCATTTAATGTTGACTCACTTTGTTTAACAAGAGAGTGAAGACCGTTATAGTTGATGTTATTTATTTTATTGTATCTGCAATAAATCAACAATAGATCAACATTATATAGAAATTCACTCACTGCAGCACTCTATGGTATTGCATTCACCTTTTGTAGACCTGTTACTTTCCCCTTTGCTCTGCTCCCGTCATCATCCAACCACTTTTTCTGCTATGCCGATGTTCTTCAAAGTGATGGGCTATCGTGCCAAGCGGCAGGGAAACATCAACATTTTAACAGCCGTGACAGCGACTGTCTGGAGGTCGTCACCTGCAATTTATCATCAGGATTAGATGCAATTCCTTTACTGTCCTCACGGTCCACTGCTAAGTGCTGCTCTTTCAATCGGCATCAGCACTTATAGAGGAGGTTTCGGCTGGTTGAACCCGAGCTAACCTTTTTGGCTGCTGTCCCCCCCCCATCTTCCCACCCCTATACTAACCCCCCCCAACCAACCCCACCCTCCAGGGGAGGTTCACTGACACGATGAAGGTAGAGGAGAGAGGTAGAGGAACCACGCTGTGAAATAAATTCGATTTTCTGCTTAAATAAGCCCAGGCCGCCATGCGAGCTGCAGTACTGGTGCTGAGGCAGAGGGAAGGGTACGGAGGTCAGTTCCCCGCGGCCCTGCCGAGGGCGGGTAGGCGGACGGCCGGCCGGGCCGTCTGGAGGTCAACTCAAGGTCCCGGGCCCGTGACAGCATATCCGAGGACTGCGGCGAGAAACCCCTCGAGTGCATATTGGTTGTAAAACGATGTGTGTTCTCCGAAACGACTCGCTGCTGGAAGTCCTGATTGGTTTCTGCTGCAGAGTCTCCAGAGACTTGCTGTAGAATGAAAGCCGGCTCAGTTTGGAGGTCTTTATCTTAAATTGGAATCTCAGTGCGTTTAAAGTGTGCTTTCGATAATGATAGGAAAAGTGGAGAATCTCTGCATATGCATTAGCGTATGTGGGCATATTGTGTTCTGGGGAAGATAGTCATCTAAATGAGCAAGGGCTGTAAGTGCTTCGTCCTAAGTATATCCTGTGGCACTTAATTATATTCTGTGGAATACTTCACTTTTTCTTTTATGAGTTTACGATACATTGCTCTCGTTCTTTTTTATTCTATGCTGTTCTGTTGCATTGTCTATACATCGCGCAGCCTACTTTTGCTCTTATCACACTGTCAGAAAACTGCTTCTCTTTAACTTCTCGTTAACGTGGTACGAGTGCAGCACCCATTTCATCCTAAGTGTAAAGTGTTACAAACCCAGTAGGGGTGTGTGATTATATATCGTCTATGATAATATCTTAATTGCACTTGCTGGGGTTATAGAGAACCAGTAACAATCAGAATGCCTCGACTCCTCGCGTTCACTACTTCATGCTTTAGTACAGGCTGCTGCGAGTGCGCATTGAGAGTGTCCATACTGTGAGCTAGCATAGGCTAAAGCTTGCATAGCTGCCTAAACAACACACCTAAAGCTGAAACTGAGTGAACACACTGCACCAGGGGAAGAAACTCAGACACCACCAGCCTCGTCTACAGTCTACCTCCTTAGATTGAACTCCTAGATGAGGATCATCTTCACTCGCGTGGAGCTGGTCTGGATCAAAGACTGACGTTGATCGGAAGACGGTGGTTTTCAGACTTTGTGAGAAAGCAGCCATTTAAGATCACTCCACACCTTACCTGTTCATCATCTCCCAACAATCCACCACACAGAGTGTGAGTGTGAACAGAGTGTGAGGAGTGTGAACAGAGTGTGAGGAGTGTGAGGAGTGTGAACAGAGTGTGAACAGAGTGTGTGAGGAGTGTGAACAGAGTGTGTGAGGAGTGTGAACAGAGAGTGTGAGGAGTGTGAACAGAGAGTGTGAGGAGTGTGAACAGAGAGTGTGAGGAGTGTGAACAGAGAGTGTGAGGAGTGTGAACAGAGAGTGTGAGGAGTGTGAACAGAGAGTGTGAGGAGTGTGAACAGAGAGTGTGAGGAGTGTGAACAGAGAGTGAGGAGTGTGAACAGAGAGTGTGAGGAGTGTGTGAACAGAGTGTGTGAACAGAGTGTGTGAACAGAGTGTGTGAACAGAGTGTGTGAACAGAGTGTGTGAACAGAGTGTGTGAACAGAGTGTGTGAACAGTATAAAGAGCTTCGGGAGTGCGCTGTCCAAGACAGACCTAAACCTGCTAAAACACTCACTCAGCAAACTTCAGCGAGTCGTTCACTAAAACAGAGTCTTCACCTGATGACGCTGGGATTGGCTCCAGCCCCCCCGTGACCCTGACTAGCGGGATAACGAGGAAGATGATGGTTGGATGGATATTAATATCCCTTACGAAGTGCAAGCTAGTAAATTATAAGACTTTTACAAACATACTTTTAAATAATGTAAAATATTGTTTATTATCGACCAAATTATGGAAAATATCAAGATATAGTTTTTTTGTCAATATCGTGCAGCCCTAATTCCCAGGCAGTGTTTACAGTGTTTAGCTCAGGGTTTCGGGTGTGTGTGGTGATGTGATCCGATCGCTCCAACCACCCAGCCTTCGTGGAAACATACTACCATAGCGTTTGCTGTAGTGATGGACCGATCCAGTGTTTTTCAGTTCCGATCCGATACCGATATATAACAGCCAATACCGATACTGATACCAATACAAATACCAATATAAGGGCTCTTTAGTTTATTATCATTGGTTCTATGTTTAAGGTTACATAATAAGGCTGAAATAGACACAGCACTTAGAAGAGTACACACATGCATTTAATATAAATACATTCCAAAGGCGTATACAAACACAATAGTTTTCTTTCATATCAAATATTTAAAACACAAAACTGAAATAAACATCTTATGTATCAAACACCTTTCTAGTATACTAAATACAACAATATGACTGACCGCATGATCTAAACAGCTCAAGTATTAAGAAAATTGTATCAGCAGCAGCAGCAACTTCAACAAGACTTCAAATAGTTGAAATAATGTGCAAAACTAAAAAGAAATGAAATAGAAAATAGATCGGTAAGTGGTTCGGCCGCATTCGCCCGATATCCGATACGTTAAATTACATCAATATCGGCCCCGATACCGATATTGTATTGAATCGGTCCCATCTCCTTGACCTTGACCGCGTTTAGGGGCCACATTAAATCAACTGTGTCATCCCAACAAAGACGAAAGCAGCTTCAATAGTTTTTTCTTTGATGTGCAGGTTCTGATAGTTATCCAACATTTACACAAACAACGACTTGGGAGACATTTGTCTAACGACAAACACAGCAAGTTACTGATATAGAAGTAGAACTTTGTATCATCTGATTCTCTGTATACTTTATTACTCTGTTCTTTAATGATCAGGACCCCCACAGGACCACCACAGAGCAGATACTATTAGGCAGGTGGGTCATTCTCAGCGCTGCAGTGACACTGACGTGGTTGTGTGTTAGTGTGTGTTGTGCTGGTGAGAGTGGATCAGACAGTGTTTAAACACTGTGTCCACTCACTGTCCACTCTATTAGACACTCCTACTACTTGCTGGTCCACCTTGTAGATGTAAAGTCAGAGACAGTAGCTCATCTGCTGCTGCACAGTTTGTGTTCCTCTAGTTCTTCATCAGTGGACGCAGGACGCCGCCCACAGGACACTGCTGTCCGGATAGTTTTGGTTGGTGAACGATTCTCAGTCCACACTCCAGCAGCAGCACTGCTGTGTCTGATCCACTCACACCAGCACACCACACACCACCATTAGTGTGACTGCAGTGCTGAGAATGATCCACTAATAGTATCTGCTCTGTGGTGGTCCTGTGGGGGTCCTGATCATTAAAGAACAGAGTAATAAAGTATACAGAGAATCAGATGAACTACAGTCTGGAAGTGGAGCTGATAAAACAGATGTGTGTAGATACAGGGAGGTGGTTTTGATGTTATGTCTGATGGGTGTATATGGTGTAGTTAATCATCTGCTAGAAGTCAGTACTGTCTGGATGCAGTGTGAGGATGTGACTGGTGGGTTAATGTTGGCTGCCTGGCTCGTGTTTTGGCTAAAATAAAACTCTTAATCTATTTTCGTCGTCTGTTTATGTAAAAGTGCTCTGACTTCAGAGGCAGGTCAGTAAAGATCTAATCACTGACACAGCGGTTAGATACAGTGGCAGCGCAGAGCAGCACCTTGCTGTGTAGTCCTCTCGCATCTGTCGCAGTAGGCTTTGCCTAAAAGTCTGAACAAAGATAAAATAATGACTTGGCCGGTCTGGCAGCTCAGGTTTATTTTTATTCTGGAGCAGAATAGATTTGAACAGAAGCCCACATGAAATCTGAATTTATTCCAACTGGACTTCAGTCACATTTGAAACATTTGATTTAGACTCTGATTAGATTCAGTGTTTGGATGACAATTTAGATCTGATTTCATGAGTTTTTTTAAATATACACTACCAGTCAAACGTTTTAGATACACTACCAGTCAAACGTTTTAGATACACTACCAGTCAAACGTTTTAGATACACTACCAGCCAAACGGTTTAGATACACGACCAGACAAACGGTTTAGATACACTACCAGACAAACGGTTTAGATACACGACCAGACAAACGGTTTAGATACACTACCAGACAAACGGTTTAGATACACGACCAGACAAACTGTTTAGATACACTACCAGCCAAACGTTTTAGATACACTACCAGTCAAACGTTTTAGATACACGACCAGCCAAACGGTTTAGATACACTACCAGCCAAACGGTTTAGATACACTACCAGTCAAACGTTTTAGATACACGACCAGACAAACGTTTTAGATACACTACCAGTCAAACGGTTTAGATACACTACCAGACAAACGGTTTAGATACACTACCAGTCAAACGTTTTAGATACACTACCAGCCAAACGTTTTAGATACACTACCAGACAAACGTTTTAGATACACTACCAGACAAACGTTTTAGATACACTACCAGACAAACGGTTTAGATACACTACCAGCCAAACGGTTTAGATACACTACCAGCCAAACGGTTTAGATACACTACCAGCCAAACGGTTTAGATACACTACCAGACAAACGGTTTAGATACACTACCAGACAAACATGTTGACAATTCATTGGACAGCGATAATATCAGTCTAGATCTAGTCTGGATATGGCAAAATCCTGAAAATCAGACGTTTTAGAACACTACCGAAGATATATTTAATTAACAACATATGTAAATTATTCCCAGAGTACAGTGCATTCAGCCATACAAGAATTCTTCTGATAGTTAACAACTGCAGATGTAAAGCTAGTCAGTCACCAGCGTATTCATGAGCGCTCGCTTTGTTTCTATAATTCTGTGTGATATAAACATTCTGTCTGTTCTGCTGGGAGTGTGTGACTGACTTCTCTCATTCTCTTTTCAGTACAATAGCAACCATCGTGACCTCAATGTGAAGGAGGCCTGGAAGCAGGGTGTTACTGGGCAGGGCGTGGTGGTGTCCATATTGGATGATGGAATTGAGAAGAACCATCCTGACCTGGAGCGCAACTATGTGAGTTTGAAAGGAAAATACTCTCCTCCCTCTATTTTAACTGAGTATCTGGGTGTAGTATGAAAATATGAACTTATATTATCATAACATGACACACGTTACAAGTGATATTTTGTGGGGTTTTTTTAACGCACTAACAGACGTTCTGCATTAAAGGAAAAACTGGAACATCCAATTAATCACTGTTCTTTAAAGAAGCAGTGTGTAACCTACCCTGTCCCACCACATCCTACCTACCCTACCCAACCCTACCTTATCCTACCCAACCCTACCCCACCAAACTCTACCCAACCCAACCCACTCTACCTCGCCCTAACCTACCCAACCAAACCTACTATTACCCTACCAAACTCTACCCAACCCAACCCACTCTACCTCGCCCTAACCTACCCAACCAAACCTACTATTACCCTACCAAACTCTACCCAACCCAACCCACTCTACCTCGCCCTAACCTACCCACCCCAGCCTACACAAACCAACCCACCCCTACCCAACCCAACCAAACCTACTATTACCCTACCAAACTCTACCCAACCCAACCCACTCTACCTCGCCCTAACCTACCCACCTCAGCCTACACAAACCAACCCACCCCTACCCAACCCAACCAAACCTACTATTACCCTACCAAACTCTACCCAACCCAACCCACTCTACCTCGCCCTAACCTACCCACCCCAGCCTACACAAACCAACCCACCCCTACCCAACCCAACCAAACCTACTATTACCCTACCAAACTCTACCCAACCCAACCCACTCTATCTCGCCCTAACCTACCCACCCCAGCCTACACAAACCAACCCACCCCTACCCAACCCAACCAAACCTACTATTACCCTACCAAACTCTACCCAACCCACTCTACCTCGCCCTAACCTACCCACCTCACCCTACACAAACCAACCCACCCCTACCCAACCAAACCCACTATTACCCTACCCAACCCTACCCAACCAAACCCACTCCTACCCAACCAAACCTACTATTACCCTACCAAACTCTACCCAACCCAACCCACTCTACCTCGCCCTAACCTACCCACCCCAGCCTACACAAACCAACCCACCCCTACCCAACCCAACCAAACCCACTCCTACCCAACACTTTTGTCTGTAGCAATTTTGCTTTACGTGGGGGCCTTTGTTGGAAGACTGGCTGCTATATGTGTATACGTACACACACACACACACATAGCATAATAACACTGTTATGCTACTCACTCTTAATCCAGGCTTAGTTCTGAATGTGTTTTATTCCAGGATCCTGATGCCAGCTATGACGTGAATGATGGGGACCCAGACCCTCAGCCCCGATATACCCAGCTTAATGATAACAGGTACGTTTGCAGACGACGCTGCGGACCTGTCACGATTTCACTCAGTCTAACTCCAGCGTCAAGCAGGAGACAGTCTGGAAAACACACTGGACAGATCCTAATACTTGTTAACGTCACTACACAGGCCTTGTATTGGTCCCTTGTACCTAACAGGGACTAATCAGTTGCTTTTTCGATGACTACCTGAGAAGCGATAATAAGTGTCTGTGTGGTATCGTTCCTCCACTCCAACATGAAACGGCAAAATGGTCAATAACTCGTTACAGAGTACCGTAAGCTCATTGCGGCAGCTTAGCAACCAGCTAAACCACCAGTCCCGCGTGCTGCAGTGGGCGGGAACAAGCCGGGGCGCAGTCTCTCTGTAACTAGAGCGTCTCAGTAATCTGTTTTATGAGGAGAGATGAGGAGAGAACAACCTTTATGACAAGAAACACATTAAATCTCCAGAGAGAATCAGAATAACTTACATTTGAAGATGACTTCTCTGCTAGTAGCTCCGCTTTTGTTCGCCATGTTGGGAAAAAGTTTTGACTGCGGTGCATCATGGGATTGTCTTAGCGGCTGAGGAAGCGTTCGATGCTTGCTTAAAATCAGGTCTAAATAAGGTTCCTCAGTAGACAGCATGTTTAAGGTATGTAAGTATAGGGACAGTCTACATGTCGGGAGCGCATACTATAATGTTAAATAATGTCTATGTAGGAGCTCAGTAGGATTTTGAGACAGACCCTATATGTGTGCAGTGAATATAAAGAAGTTTTAAAATTTAATCCCAAAATAGCCGAATTAAGACAGCGCTTCCTAAGCGGCGCCCTTAAATGAACTTATTTTGCTTGTTTGCGGGTAAGATTGCTGTTAGTCTCGCTCCCCACTCAGCTCTAGCGAGTGCCGTGATCCGCCCACACCCGTAAGTGATTTCTGTGGCCTTGGGTAAATCGACTGAGATTAAAGTAAATTTGCGAAGAAAGCAGCTTTAGTGTCGGAGCAGATTGTATTAAAGAGCTGTTTACCAGCAAAGCTTTTCCACCCATCCGTCATCCCTCTTAGACGCAAGTGATTGAATTAAGTCTATCAGGAATGTGTAGAGTTTAAAATAAACAGCAAGGCTAGGAATTACTTCTTAATTCTGCTGCCAAACTCGACGCTCACACCGACTCGTTGGGATTTTGCTCAATCTGCCTGGTTTTTGGGACACTGGCCAGAGAGCCGTTCTTATCTCCAGGCGAACCGTGATTAGTGATGACAGGCAGAAAAGCTTATAGTTACAAGCGGGTTGAAATCAAAGGTCCTGGTCTGAATAGAAAAGCTTTGTAGTTTGGAGCGAGCCAGTCCAGTGTACCCCACAGCGCAGGGACCCGGGCATGCCAGTTAGTGTGGCATGTAAATTGGACGGTGGAGTCGTGAAGTTTGTGTGGTCGAGAGTTGAACAATTAGGGGGTTTTAACCCTCTTAGATCCCCAATGCATGTATTGGCCTTGAGCCACTGCTCACATTTAATTGTCTTCTGTGGTTCGTTGAAGAAAGCAGATAAACTGTGATGAACTGTACGAGCTTTCTGTTGATACTGCTGTTGTGTTTGTAAGAGAAGGAGAGGAAGCAGATACTTTATTAATAATTCAAGTGTTTAAATGCTGTGGCTTTATCTTGTATTAGACAGAGATACAGCTTCAGACGTCTGGTAGGGGTGTGCAATATATATATATATATATATATATATATATATATATATATATATATATATATATATATATATATATATATATATATATAATCAGTGGGGAACCGTCATGGCCCTCTACGCCCTCTCAGAGGGCCTAAAATATTCTTAACACACACAGTATAGCGGTCATTGCGACAGCCCTACCCAATACCTGTAGATGACTTTGGAATTTCTGATACCAATCATCTTCACCAATCTTGGACGGTAGCATCTTTGAGCTAAAATAACAGAAAATGGAAATTCACTTTTGCCGTTGGCCCCTTTCTTCTCTGGAAGCCAAGGCGCCAGTAATCAGGTCACAGCTCATCCGATCCTAAGCTTGCCGGTCCCGTAGCCGTCCTTGGCTGCCTGGCCCGGCTCCCTCTGGCCTCAGCGCTGAAGTGCCCCGTAGGCAGACTGTGGGCATTTGAGCCTCTGCCTGCTCCCTGTGAGAAAGCCCATCTCTGTTCGCCTCCATAAAGCCCCCTTTCTTCCTCCGCATCCCGCTCCATGCGCTTTCGAGCTGATCCAGGACCGGCGCCCCCCTCCGCGCGCCGTAAACTTGAAGTACCGCGTGCGAATCCGCACGACTGGCCCCAAGTCAGCAGCCGAAGGGCCGACTCCCACGAACACCCCCGCTTCTCCTCGGCAGGGAGCTCGGCCAAGCCAGCGTGTTTACTTAAGGTAATATCTTACTCTCTTCCAAGCCCTCTTCACTGCTCCCTCTGTCTCCGGCCCGGAGTTTCTGAGAAATCCAGAGCGCGGAGTCGGGCCGCGCCTGCGCAGGCGTCCTGTATTGTGTGCAGAGGAGAGTAAATAATGTATTAAACGCTTGAATTTTTAAGAGACCTTTTCCGTACAAGTGGGCCGGTTACCCCGGCGCTGCTTCTAAAGAAATATGGCTCAGATGAGGTTAGTGGAGCTAAGTGGAGCAATAACAGCGTGATATTCATCTCCCTGGAGAGAACGCTGCTTTCAAATAGTCACTTAATAATGCGCGAACGTCCTTTCATTGTTATTTTTTTTTTTCTGCCTTGGGATGAAAGAAGCCAAGCGTCTCTCCTCTCTAGAATTCCCTCCTGGTTGTGGTAGGAATGCTGTTCGGCACGTCTCCGGCTTTCTGCGCTCCTGCCGCGTATGGTTAAATATTTGCGATAAATCATCAGCCTGCGTGTCTCTTCCTAGGCAGCGTTGTGGCAGCCCAATCAAAGGAAAAGCCCTTTTGGCTGTCACTGGAGTTACAGTATGAGTATAAATGTGTTTTGGTCCTGCTGGCAGCTTTGAAATCACACTACAGAACCCGGTTTGTCAGCTGAGAGGCTGCCTCTGCCTTCGCTCCTCTAACTCCCTGCCAGAGAGGTTATTGATGGATGTTTTTGCATTTAGATATTTGCCTGCAAGTGAAAGATTTATGGACGACTTGTTTGTGTTTATGCCGCCGTAGCCGTATTTGCAGGTGCAGAATAGTGTCTGACTTCTTCAAGTGAAATCAAACATGGGGAACAGTTTCTGTTTCAGTGCAGGAAGTGGAATTGGTGGTGGTGTTATGGCAAAAAAAAAAAAAAAAACCAAAAAAACAATTAAACCACAAAGCTTCATTTTCACTTGACGCAGTATGTAGAAACCCAGTTCCCAAAAGGTGGGCAGTGTGGGACCGTGTGTGTATCTCCATTTATGTTGATCATTTGAACATAATAGCTGCCATTAACATTGTTTACAATTGCCATGATACGTGTACTAATATAAATGCTTCAAAAAAAAAATGCTTCAAAAAATCTGGTTCCATTGACCTACATTGGCCTCTCCTGTAAAATTCCTATTTTGGAGATGCTTGTTTTTTATATATATATATATGTATATATATAGATATATAGATAGATAGATATAGATATGTGTATATATACGTACACGTGTGTATATATATCGAGTACGCTACTGACTGGAATATACATGTGTGTGTGTATATATAGATATATATATGTATATATATATATATATATATATATATAGATATAGATATATAAGTGTATGTTTATGTAGCCATTGTTCAAAGAAGTTCAAATAATACAGAAAAATTTTAATTATTAAAACTGGAGATACATCCGACCAAACAATTTATCAGATATATATATAGGCTAGTTAGTATCTCCAGCTCACCAACACTAATGCAGACAGAGAACATCAGAGCTCCACACTGCTCGCCCGACGGGGAATCGAACCCAGACAGTAATACACGCTAGACGCTGCGAAATCACAGATGCTGAATTTTGAACCTTTTACTCCGATAACGATCTGGATGATCCTTTTCTTCTCTGTCCCGGAGACACGACTCCATAAACGGTCTGAAAGGTCGACTCGTCAGACCACAATGCGCTGTTCCACTGAGTATCAGTCCGTTTCAGATGAGCCGTAGTTCAGAAAGGTCAGTAGCGTGTCTGGACGTTGTTGATATATGACTTTCGCTGCATACAGTTCAGTCTGAACCTGCGTGTGTGGCCGCAGAGACGAACGGTGTTTATTGATAACGGTGTGTTGAAGGTAAGATCATGGGGTTGTTTTAGTGGGGTGCTGTCTGAAGGAATCAAAGCGTTTACTTTTCATGTTATACGCAGAAGCTCCTACAGACTCGCTGATTGTTTTGATGGTGTTTTACAGCATAGAAGGTAAAATATCTAAAATCCTTATTGCTTGTTGAAGAATGTTGTTCTTGAACTGTTGACACATTTCTTTGCAAAGAAGTGAGCTTGACTCATCCTTGCTTATATAGCACTTGCTTATATATATATATATATATATATATATATATATATATATATATATATATATATATATATATATATATACACACACACATATACATTCACACACATGAATGTTGAAGGCTGACATGTTGAAGGCTGACCACTACACCACCGTGCTGGTCACTACACCACCACACTAACAACTACACCACCGTGCTGGCCACTACACCACCATACTGACCACTACACCACCGCGCTGGCCACTACACCACCGCGCTGACCACTACAACACCGTGCTGGCCACGACACCACCGTGCTGGTCACTACACCACCGTATTAACCACTACGCCACCGTACTTAAGCAGTGGAGCTTTTCTAGTCTTTACGGTATACAGGCTTTACGACGCAATAAACTCAGAGGCCAATTGCATGCGCTCCTCAGCCAATCAGATCTGTGCACATTGGCGCGTGCGCACACTGGCGAGGTACGAAGCGAGAAGCAGCAGCCGGAGATTAAAGCGAATGAGAAAGAATAACATTAAAAAAAAAAGTCTACAGCGAAAACTGACCAGGAATCGTTATGGAATAGACCTGCTGGCCTTGTTTTACCGCTCTGTAAAACCAACATGTCCATTTTTGAAGCTGAGTTAACAAGAAGACACACGTTTTATTTACTTTCTCTATAAATAAACACTTCAAGATGCACTTTTTTCAAAAAGCATTGTTTTTTTTAAATGGAGCCCTTGTTTTTACTTGAAGTAAGTAAAAAAAAAATTTGGCGCTTTATCATTCATTCAGTTCAGCATTTAAACAGTAAAAATACTGAAATATACTGAACGGTATTTGTAAGTTTGTCTTTTAGTAGCTGATGGTATACGATGCTGATACTAGACTACTTCAGTAAACAGATACACCACTGAATCAGAACACACGTTAGAAATGATGAAGGTCCGGACCTTGGCCTGAGGAACTCTCCTCTAACTGGACCTTACTGGACTTTAATTAAACACCCCTGGTATATAACATTTGCAAGTAATTACTTTTTCTGGTGTAGAACTGTATTGTAGTCCCTTTCTGTTTGTTGTGGTTAGCTGGAGGGCCTTTAGCGCAGTGGTCACCAACTCTGGACCTGGAGATCTACCTTTCCTGTAGAGTCTGGATCCGACTACAGTCTGACAACCACTCAAACTAATTTGCCTTTTCAGATAAACTTGATTGGCTGGATCTGATGCATTGGCGTTGGGTGAGGGAAGGGGCAGCGTGCTTTGCCTGCCCTTATCGACGCCTTTGAAAACGAGATTTTTGTAGATACTCGTCAGCTCTCAGCTCTCTAACAGCAATGCAGCGTCCTTTACGATGGCATCAGGGAATCACCACAAACTAGTGAACGATATATTGTCAAAATTAGTATTCTGGAAAACGAGGGGTGAGCTGAAAAGCAGTAACTGGAATTGTGTAATTGATTAATCTGGAAAAACGTCAATCTCCAGAAGTCAAATAGGTGTGAGGAGAAAGACTCAGACCTTATAGCTGCTGGACATGCATCTCAATCCGGCGCTGTGGCTGACGCTTTGAATCCATTGCCTCGGGGAGCCGATAAGCCAGCTGGAAAACCCACCTAATCCAATTTAAACTGGCTGTGAATCCGAACGCATCAGCCTAAGCGGAATGTGCAGAAATGTAAATCGCCCACTGATTCCTGTGAAACGTGTTGCCCCGTTCGTTCAGTCAGACGCTTCTTGTCGCGAGAAGTTTAAGACTGTGTAGTCGCAGTAGCCCTTAGCAGTTCTCTCTCTCTCTCTCTCTCTCTTCGAGAGTCTCAGAGGGTTTCTGCTGTCAGTCGACTCCGTTTTGTTCTTCTTTGCATGGCCTCAGCCATCCAGCAGTTCTCGAGGGTCACAGCTGCCGGTTCTGCCATCACTCCAGCAGCGAGGCCGGCGCTCGAAAGCCGGAGCGAGGGGTAATTTTTCAGTCTACTGCAGGCAGTCTATTGTGCCTCACTGCCTCGACTGCTTTTTGGATGGGGGGAAGAAATGCAGCCAGACCTACCGCAGTTGGCTCTCGGCCCCTTTATTTAAATTTTGTTTGTTTTGTTAAATAGAGCGGGTAATGTCAGGGGGTCTGTGTCAAATCAGTTCACTTGTATGAAGTGATGGGACCAAAACTACCACGTCTCCTGGGTGCCGTGAGTGAGCGTAATAGTTTTGCGCCGGCTCCGAGTCTGGTAACGATAAAGGCCTCGCTGGGTATTCCTGTGCATCATTTATTCTGGCCTTTATGCATTTTATGCTGGAAACATTCCGCTTGTCCTGCGATTGCAATTCCTGGAAGGCTCTTTGTTTTGCTAGCGTACTGCTTTTTGCCACACACGTTGCCTGGCCTCTTGGAAAAACAACGATTTGGTCTGCTGGTTCTGCAGTTTCACGAAGAATTATGATCTGTTGTGTCTACAGCAGTAAAACAGATGCCCCAAGATGGACCACAACAATCTTATTGTCATTCACGTACTGAGGCGAGGAAAAGGGTCAACGAAGCCTGCCACTGTTGGGTTAGCATCCTGTTAGAGGTTATATACAGTCCAGGGATTAGTCTGCTCTCTTTACAATGCACCGTTGGAGAGCAGATGGTCATGAGTTTTGAAGTAGATGGATTTTCTTCACTAAACCAAAGAGGCTCTGATATTCTCCCACTCTTGTTACCGCTGCATGACTGGCTTATTAGGTTAATCTATCAAACGTACTGTCAACGAGCTGGCTTGGCTATTCTTTTATCTGTGAGCGAGTGCGAGCGAGCGAGGAGGTGTCAGATTGAAAACTCATAGACTGACTGTATTTGTCATTTCAGTTCTGTACCTTGTTTTTCTTTGTAGCAACTGTGGCTGTCAAGTTGAACGCTGCTGTCGGTGACGGGTTTTGTCGAGGACGTCCGCTGTGGCTTTTGATAATCTCCAGCGTAGCTCGAAAAGAGACTCATTTCCAGCTAAAACAGCTCAGATGAGAACGTTGCTTCTTTTTAGAATTTTAATAGAATCTAGAACCAAATATGTTTGGACACAAAGGCCTTTAACCTCTGCATTTGACCCATCCATACAGTGGAACACACACACACTAGGGCAGGGGTGTCCAAAGTCCTGTCCGCAGGCCAAATGCAGCCCACAGACAGATTTTTATTGGCCCCTGGCATCACTCATAAGAATACGTTATTGGTGGCCCGTCGGTACATTGCAATTATTACTTTCACCTGACGGGGGCAGCAGTACATACACCACTGTGTTAGCAATTAAAGTTATCTAAACACATGCAGCGATGGCTACGTCAAAAAAGCACAAAGTAGACAGATGTGTGTCTCTTATGCCAAGAGAAGAGATGGGCCGATCTGTGTTTTTGAGGCTGATTCCGATCGCCGATCACCTTTCAGCACGATCGGCCGATAGCCGATACTGATAGAGGGCGGGGCTATATGCCACGGCAGGGCTACATGTAGTTATTAGCGCAAGCAAGTCATGAAACATGGTCTAAACTGAATTATTACCATTAAGGTTATATGGCGGACATACAGGCGAAGTCTGTATATGTCTGCTTTATTCTGTTAGAATTGATATAATAGGAATGTGTAAATCTTGCTTATATTAAAAAGAAGGTTTAATGTTTTTGCGCAGTGTGGTTAGCTGAGCTGCTCAGTACTCGGTATGCAGCGTGTTTTAAATTTAACAGCTTAATTTAAGAAAAGATCTCTTAATGGTGGTGCACTAGTAGCTGCTGCAGTTCAATGATGGTACAGAACTATGAAGTCACGTTCCGTTTCTTTGCCTATTTGCTGGTGTTTTAGTGTAGAGCCAGTATGAATACTACACTACACATCATGCCAGCTACGCTAAGCCTGCGTGCCAGTTGGACCAGCTGGTAATGCCTGTTTCTTGGCTGAAACATATTCGAGCACATGAAGTACAGGTTTGACTCCAGTTCCAGTCACAATGTGAAGTGGCTCTGACAAAAACCATCTGCTGGTTTGTGTTTCGAGTGCAGCTTCTGGTAGAAACCTGAAGGCACGTCTCATAAAATATCAATCACCTGCCAACTCCTAAAGTCAGGACTGTCAGGGATTACACAGGACGTCTCAGTAGGATGTAGGAATTTCATTAAATTCACCAATCGGAAATAACCTGTCACCGATTCTGGTTCCGGAGTTTGCTGAGTTCTCATTGAACTAAAGTAACTAGTGAGTGGAATGTGATATGGTGAACAGGGATTAGGGGGATCAAGGACCAGAATTGATTTCTATTGACCTGAAGCGCATAGCTATGTGACCACAGAGTGCAATGAACTCTATGCAGTTGTATGCACAGTTCAAAGTTCTAAGTTAGCCCATTCAGAGAACACATAATGCACAATTACTATTTATTTTAATTTAGAACAATTAGTGAACAAAGCATAAAATGTGACCTGTGAAAATATCATACCATACTTCATAGTTTGTTTGTTTTCGTTTCATTATAATCAGCCAGTACATATAAATCATACAATAAAATTGACAAATATTCAATTCACGTTGTCACTCAATTGATAATATATTAGAAACTAACTGCTGTTAGCAAAGCTGTTTACATTCTGGCAGTTTCAGAGTCCACATCCAGGACGGCCCATTTGAGGGTGCACACAAAAGAATTCCGTCTGAATTCCGTATGCTATACTTCTGCATGCAGAACAGTAGCTGCGTCCATTTACTGCTTTTCATTATTTTCCTTGAATACAAACTTCCGAGCGAGGAAGAACAGCCCCCAACAGTCCGTTCCCCACCTTCACACAACTTGTAACAGGAGCGGTCCGCACCTGAGTTTGCACTAAGTAGATCCCAGCCCACCGATTTCTGGAGGACCAGAGATTGGTTCCAGATATTCCAAACTAAGTAAAGTAAACTCTAGTCATGGCCAATTCAAAGCTGCTCGTTAGGCCTCCCCACAAGAAGCTAGCAGTGTGGGAGGGTGAAAGCTAGCACACACATGATCAGAGGTTCTTGAGGTTCCACCTCACTCATGAGGAGAAAACCAGGCCTAGGGCTGTCACACTCACTCACTCACTCACTCACACAGTCTCACTCTCTCACACAGTCTCACTCTCTCACTCACACACTCACTCACACACTCACATCCTCACTCACACACTCACTCTCACTTACACACTCACTCACACAGTCACCCACACTGTCACTCACTCACCCACCCACACTGTCACTCACTCACCCACCCACGCTGTCACTCACTCACTCACTCACACTGTCACTCACTCACTCACTCACACTGTCACTCACTCACTCACACTGTCACTCACTCACTCACTCACACTGTCCCTTACCTCACTCACACTGTCACTCACCTCACTCACACTGTCACTCACCTCACTCACACTGTCACTCACTCACTCACACTGTCACTCACTCACTCACACTGTCACTCACTCACTCCCTCCCTCACTCACTCACTCACACTGTCACTCACTCCCTCACTCACTCCCTCACACTGTCACTCACTCCCTCACTCACACACACTGTCACCCACACTGTCACTCACTCACCCACCCACCCACTGTCACTCACTCACCCACCCACACTGTCACTCACCCACCCACACTGTCACTCACTCACCCACCCACACTGTCACTCACTCACCCACCCACACTGTCACTCACTCACTCACTCACTCTGTCCCTTACCTCACTCACACTGTCACTCACCTCACTCACACTGTCACTCACCTCACTCACACTGTCACTCACTCACTCACACTGTCACTCACTCACTCACACTGTCACTCACTCACTCCCTCCCTCACTCACTCACTCACACTGTCACTCACTCCCTCACTCACGCACACTGTCACTTACACACTCACTCACACAGTCACCCACACTGTCACTCACTCACCCACCCACACTGTCACTCACTCACCCACCCACGCTGTCACTCACTCACTCACTCACACTGTCACTCACTCACTCACACTGTCACTCACTCACTCACTCACACTGTCCCTTACCTCACTCACACTGTCACTCACCTCACTCACACTGTCACTCACCTCACTCACACTGTCACTCACCTCACTCACACTGTCACTCACCTCACTCACACTGTCACTCACTCACTCACACTGTCACTCACTCACTCACACTGTCACTCACTCACTCACACTGTCACTCACTCACTCCCTCCCTCACTCACTCACTCACACTGTCACTCACTCCCTCACTCACTCCCTCACACTGTCACTCACTCCCTCACTCACGCACACTGTCACTTACACACTCACTCACACAGTCACCCACACTGTCACTCACTCACTCACCCACCCACTGTCACTCACTCACCCACCCACACTGTCACTCACCCACCCACACTGTCACTCACTCACCCACCCACACTGTCACTCACTCACCCACCCACACTGTCACTCACTCATTCACTCACTCTGTCCCTTACCTCACTCACACTGTCACTCACCTCACTCACACTGTCACTCACTCACTCACACTGTCACTCACTCACTCACACTGTCACTCACTCACACTGTCACTCACTCACTCCCTCACTCCCTCACTCACTCACTCCCTCACTCACTCACACTGTCACTCACTCCCTCACTCACGCACACTGTCACTTACACACTCACTCACACTGTCACTTACACACTCACTCACTCTTTGACTCACTCACTCACTCTCTGACTCACACTGTCACTGTATTGATCCCACATCGTCCTGGGGACATGTCAGTCGTGTCCTGTTGGTTCATGGTCTGAAACCGGCAACCTTCTGGTCACAAGGCTGGTTGCCTAACCTCCAGCCCACAACCACCCCCTATCACTCCGACCGTACACCCTGTGTTAGTTATTAATCAAACAGCGGGCAGGCAGGATGGCTGATCACCACTTCCGGCTTGTACTGCAGTAGTCGCATGCAATGAACAATTAAATTATCAATCACGGTTATTTAAATAATAATTAACTGTCAGACGCAGCCGGGCCTGTTACTCCCTCTCGGGCTCCCAGCCACGGACGACTATGGCATCACCAGGGCTTCCCATGTCATTTCATTCTTTACATCAAGTCACTCTGAGACATTTCAAAGCTTTAACTGTTCTCCAGTGGAAGCTTCGTCCCATGACGGTGCTTCTGGGAGTTCATGCACAAGCGAGCAAGTCTCTGACGTTAACCTCTGACATTTTATGCTGGCTTAGATCTGGTGTCTGGAGGCGATCTCCAGGGGTTTAATCGATTCTTTCTTCCACACGCATTCACCGAGCTGAGCTTCTTACAGGATTCCACCAGCTCTGCTGACCTGGCAGACCAGCTCTGAGGTGTCAGGGATTTTGTCGATGTGGGATTTTTTTGTCTAATATGGTAGAAGGTCGATCTACAGCTACTTCTTGTTTAAGGAACAGCAAGCAGCTAGCTACTGCCAGTCGTTTAACCTGTGGCTGGCTTGATCATGCTCAGGTTAAACGTGTCCCTCAAGTTTTTCTGAAATGAGTGGCTCCCATCTCGCTGGACGTTCGCTCCTCGAGAGAGTCTGTGTAACTATTCTACCTCAAGCCAGCTTGTGATGTGGCTTCAACATATACCCCCTTGTCATAGCTACTGCTATACGACTGCAGCGGATTCCTTGACCTATAGAAAACCTCAGGGCAAGTGAAGACCTGTGGTCTCAAAGTGTTTTGGACCTCCACTAATGCTGAGCATAGACTAGAAGACTTTTAAAAGACTCTGAAAAGATGTTTAATAGATTAGAGTCTGACGCCCTCTCACATCTAAATACTTTTAGTCTCAGACTAGTCACAGGCTATGATTTTCCAAAAACTGGGGGTCTTTCAGAGTCACAAGACTTTTTTAAAAGACTGCTACTAGATTCCTTTTGAGATTATTTCCCATTTATATGATTGAAGTTAGCATATTTAGCTAAATGTGCGTTTAGGTGCTAGGCTATTTGTAAATGTAGCCCCCGTTCAGCAGTGTTTTAGCATAGCATACTCAGCGGGGGTCTCGAGAGCTTCACTGATTTTTTTTTTTTTGTCCACCTACACAGCTCACTACACAGCTCACTACACAGCTCACTTCACAGCTCACTTCACAGCTCACTACACAGCTCACTTCACAGCTCCTTACACAGCTTATTGCACAGCTCACTGCACAGCTCACTACACAGCTCACTACACAGCTCACTGCACAGCTCATTGCACAGCTCATTGCACAGCTCACTACACAGCCCACTACACAGCCCACCGCACAGCTCCTTACACAGCTCATTGCACAGCTCACTGCACAGCTCACTGCACAGCTCACTGCACAGCTCACTGCACAGCTCACTGCACAGCTCACTGCACAGCTCACTACACAGCTCACTACACAGCTCACTTCACAGCTCCTTACACAGCTTATTGCACAGCTCACTGCACAGCTCACTACACAGCTCACTGCACAGCTCATTGCACAGCTCATTGCACAGCTCACTACACAGCCCACTACACAGCCCACCGCACAGCTCCTTACACAGCTCCTTACACAGCTCATTGCACAGCTCACTGCACAGCTCACTGCACAGCTCACTGCACAGCTCACTGCACAGCTCACTGCACAGCTCATTGCACAGCTCATTGCACAGCTCTCTACACAGCTCACTTCACAGCTCACCTCACAACTCTTTACACAGCTCACCACACAGCTCACTATGCAGCTCACTACACAGCTCACCTCACAACTCTTTACACAGCTCACCTCACAACTCTTTACACAGCTCACCACACAGCTCACTACACAGCTCACCACACAGCTCACTACACAGCTCACTATGCAGCTCACTACACAGCGCACTACACAGCTCACCTCACAACTCTTTACACAGCTCACCACACAGCTCACTATGCAGCTCACTACACAGCTCACCTCACAACTCTTTACACAGCTCACCTCACAACTCTTTACACAGCTCACCACACAGCTCACTACACAGCCCACCGCACAGCTCCTTACACAGCTCATTGCACAGCTCATTGCACAGCTCACTACACAGCTCTCTACACAGCTCTCTGCACAGCTCTCTGCACAGCTCTCTACACAGCTCTCTACACAGCTCTCTACACAGCTCACTACACAGCTCACCTCACAACTCTTTACACAGCTCACCACACAGCTCACTATGCAGCTCACTACACAGCTCACCTCACAACTCTTTACACAGCTCACCTCACAACTCTACACAGCTCACCACACAGCTCACTACACAGCCCACTACACAGCCCACCTCACAACTCTTTACACAGCTCACCACACAGCTCACTATGCAGCTCACTACACAGCTCACCTCACAACTCTTTACACAGCTCACCTCACAACTCTTTACACAGCTCACCACACAGCTCTCTGCACAGCTCTCTACACAGCTCACCTCACAACTCTTTACACAGCTCACCTCACAACTCTTTACACAGCTCACCACACAGCTCTCTGCACAGCTCTCTGCACAGCTCACCTCACAACTCTTTACACAACTCTCTACACAGCTCACCTCACAACTCTTTACACAGCTCACCTCACAACTCTTTACACAGCTCACCACACAGCTCTCTGCACAGCTCTCTACACAGCTCTCTACACAGCTCACCTCACAACTCTTTACACAGCTCACCACACAGCTCACTATGCAGCTCACTACACAGCTCACCTCACAACTCTTTACACAGCTCACCTCACAACTCTTTACACAGCTCACCACACAGCTCTCTGCACAGCTCACTACACAGCTCACCTCACAACTCTTTACACAGCTCACTACACAGCTCACTACACAGCTCTCTACACAGCTCTCTACACAGCTCACTACACAGCTCACTACACAGCTCACTACACAGCTCTCTACACAGCTCTCTACACAGCTCACTACACAGCTCACCTCACAACTCTTTACACAGCTCACCACACAGCTCACTATGCAGCTCACCACACAGCTCACTATGCAGCTCACTACACAGCTCACCTCACAACTCTTTACACAGCTCACCTCACAACTCTTTACACAGCTCACCTCACAACTCTTTACACAGCTCACTACACAGCTCACTACACAGCTCACTACACAGCTCACTCCACTTCAGACGTATAATAATATTAAACATATTTGATTTTATCAGAACGCTAGGACGAGAACAAGACTGACCTAAACCTGTAGTCCAGACCACCTCACACTAAACCATCGAGACGACTCGAGTGCGTCTCAACTCTAGCAAGTCTCTCCTGATTTTATTCCGACACTGAATTTGTCTGCGACAGTAAAATGGCTTGTAAATCGTTTGGTGTAAGATCAGCATAAGATGTTTCTGGACCACTCTACGTCCACCATGCACGTCCGATCCGTATCCGTATCTCAGTCTGACAGAAATGTGGCGACCCACCATTTTCTCCATTTCCTGTGCCGTCTGAGGGGTTTCTGTCTCTCCATCCCTCGGTGCAGTGTCAGGAATGAAAGGGCTGGAATCCTCGGGAGCAGGAAGCTGCGGGAAAAGCTTTCTGTTGACTACGTAAATCTAATTTGGCAACTCTGCCAGTCTGACGGTAGCATGTCATCTCATTTTCCCCGGTTCGTGGCTGCACACTGGGGCGACGGAGGCTCAGAACCTCAAGGTCGTCCTTGATGTAGAGGAGCGTTTAGATGTTTGCGGGCGGGAATCGCTTACTCGGCTTTTCGTTCCTCGAGTCGAGCGAAAAGTGAGCCAAATACCTGTCGGAGCCAGTTTATTTTCTCTGGTCTCCATTGTGCCAGCTTGTGACTTTACAGCGCGCCAGGAAAACGAACAAGCTGACAGTGTTTAATACTCGCTCAGACGCCGTTAAACCAGGCTTATCTGCCTCTTCCTTCCTCGACTTGTTGAGAAGGTTAGTTAGTGTGGACAAGTGTGGAAAGGTGAGAACTCGAACTAACCGTCCACCGTCTCTTGTTTCTTCTCTCTATTGTCAGACACGGGACGCGATGTGCTGGAGAAGTGGCTGCCGTTGCCAACAACGACATCTGCGGTGTCGGGGTGGCCTACAACGCTAAGATCGGAGGTGAGTCGGCATATTTCACCTCAGGGTGTTTCAACACATGGTCCTCACCCACTCCATCACCCGGCTTTCTTTCCTTCACTCATTTCAAGCTGTTACTGTGCACGTGCGCCTCATTAGCCTCAGAATAGAGATCAAGGAGAGAAAATTAAACTAGCAAAAAAGATATATTAAATAATAATAATAATAATAAAGATTAGTGAAATTAATAAGATCCAGAACAAAAAAGCTGAAGGTTAGCAATCTTATTATGTTTATATTTATATATACTCAAAAGTTTGGGATCACAGTGAAATGTTCTTGTTTTAATGGAGTATCTTCTTCCTTAACACAACAATGGACTGACGGGTCTCTAAAGAAAGTTGTTTCTTTCTGGTCATTGTGAGTCGGTCAGCAAACCATCAACTGCTGATCTTCAGATACTAAACTAACCTAGAATGTTGTTCCCTTTTATACTCACTTATTAGTAGAATGTTTTTCAGCTGTGATCACAATTGATCAAGAGTGTCCTAACAACCAATTAGTCCAATAACATCCTTAACTTGGATTGGTGGTCGTACCAGGAGATTTAGACAGAGGACTGAGAATTACTGATAATAGAACTATATGTAAAATAAGCCTCTAAACAAAAATAGACTTTAATACAAACATTTATATTCTTTAAAAATCATCTGATACACTTACATTAATTGTGAAATGGACAGAATTGTTTGTAAATTGCATGAAAATTGCATTAAATTAAATTCTAAAGTGATCCTAAACTTAGGATATTATATATATATATATATATATAATAAGTATATCGGAGTTGAGTTTTTGTTTGTAGGGCTGAAATGTGGTGCGAGTGTTGCTGTAAACCTTTTTCCTTTCTGTTTCAAGTGTTGCCAGTTTCAAGTGTTTCTCATTTATTAAGGACATTTTTCAATTTGTAACTCACATCGTTTAGCTTATGCCCTGCTTTGGTACCAGTAGCGTGTGAGTTATTATCGCAGGCCCCAGTTCTGGCCCCTCCGAGCCAGAGATTTGCACATAAGCATGTGTAATCCTTTTAATTGGCGGAGCCACTTTCATCCTATTCAGTGCATATTTTATCTCATTACTCCTCCGTGTGTTGCCTGCCGTCTTCGGGATTCAGGATCCAGCTAAATCCTTCAATTGTTGGAGGCCGGATAGGTGACATCCAATCCTCAGTAACCCGGGAGAAGCTGGTTAAATGTTACCCTCCGTGTCCTGCTTTTCAGTCGCTGAGGCGTAGCAATCTGATCCCCTCAGGTGTGGCAGGGTGTGATGAATAGGGCGCAGGAGCACCCGATGGTTGTTATTCTTTGTTGTACTGTAGGTTTGCATTTCTCATTCAGTGTGTAGGTCAGTTCAGCTCTAAGGGTTGAACTTTGCATTGTCCTCATTTCCTCACACCTGTACGCTTTGTTTGAGGAAAATGAACTCTGGGAAAGATTTGCACCCGTCTGATTTGTTTTGACTTCAGTCTCATGCTGGTGTTGTGCTGAGATGTGTTAAAATATAGGTTTATATACACTAACCAGCCATAACATTAAACCCACCTCCTTGTATCTACACACACTGTCCATTATAGGAGCTCCACTTACAGACTGTAGTTCATCTGATTCTCTGTATACTTTATTACTCTGTTCTTTAATGATCAGGACCCCCACAGGACCACCACAGAGCAGATACTATTAGGGAGGTGGGTCATTCTCAGCACTGCAGTGACACTGACGTGGTGGTGGTGTGTTAGTAGTTTATGTTGTGCTCGTGTGAGAGGATCAGACACAGCAGTGCTGCTGCTGGTGTGTTTAAACACCTCCTCAGTGTCACTGCTGGACTGAGAATCGTCCACCAACCAAAACTATCCAGACTGTGTCCACTGATGAAGGACTAGAGCAACACAAACTGTGCAGCAGCAGATGAGCTACTGTCTTTGACTTTACATCTACAAGGTGGACCAACAAGTTAGGAGACAGTAAGTGGACACCATGTTTTAAAACTCCAACAGCTTGGAGGGTCTTTTTAGAGAGTTGGAGCGTCCCCCGTGCCCCCATACCAAACCACATTGACTACCTGACTAGGAGTGCTGGAGCGAAGTGTTTACAGAAGCTCTTCTAGCGTGGCGGGGGCTTAACATTGTGATGTCGGTCATCAGTGATGGACAATAGCTTCGTCTGGCGGCCTAAGCTTACTTGAGATTAGTTTGCTAGTGCGTGCACTGCTAATTTAGATTAGCCTCTCACTGTTGTTGGCTGGTACACGTGTGGACACGTCTACGTTTGCCTTGTTGATATAAAACATTAGTTCTGCTAGCTCAAGAGGTGCCCGGGTTGGTAGGAGGCATGCATAGGAGGCGGCGTATAATTGCCATTATTATTTTGTTGGTTCTTTTCAACGTAGGACTGCAGACGCTCTCGGAGGCTTCGTGTCCCTCAGCAGGCACTGTGAAGCACGTCCTCTGAACACGCGGCCCTCGCTGGTTGGAAAAAGCTTGCTGTCTTTTTTCTTCTCCTCCTTGCTACCCTGTAATATCCTCGTCTAATGTCCCAGTTGAGACCGTTGGCAATCATTTTCTCCCCAGAGAGCATCGGGAAATATTTCGGGCCTGGCTTTGAATCTGTTTTTAGGTCATGGAGCAATTTTTCCCCCCCTTTTTGAAGCTTCTACGCAAGTTCTCTATCCTCTCTCACTCACAGCGCGCATGGCAAACGCTTCACGCTCCTCATGCACTGCGGGAAACGTCCCAGCTCCTTCTCAATTATCCATCCCGACCTCGTTTCCACACAGCGGAGCTTCTTATTGAATTACGAGAGGCACCGCATTCTAAGCCACCTTGCTTCCATACAGGGGAACCCTCCCTTAATAAGCTTCAGAGGCCTTTCCGAAAGGGCCGACTCGGAAGAATAGGAAGTGAGGAAGAGCAGACAGACTGCTTTGGAAAGCTGACCCACACGGCCACGGCTCAGCCAGCCCGTGTCTGCCTTCTGTTAAGGCGGATGACTCGGAAGCAGCAGTGGGCCGTGCTCTAGTTTAGACACAGCACAGAAGAGTTTACTCCACTGCCAGCACTCATTAGCCAAACATATTGGCCTGAAAGGGCTTGGAGACGAGGAAAACCCACAGTCGGAAAAAGCCTCGGTAACAGATCTGTCGCAGGCGATGGGGAACGCTTCCTCCTGCGGACAGAGGATTTAGACGTTAGGCTCATATTAGGTAAAAGTCCTGTGCGCTGTCATGCAGTATTATTATTAATATAGTTTATATTATATTATTAATATATCTCTAATGCCTTTTTCATTTCCTGCTCGGAAGCCGAGGCCAGCTTTCTTGATGTCCTTGAGGGGCTTGAAGTCGTTTGGAATTTATATCCACTCTCTCTCTATCTCTCTCTCTCTCTCTCTCTCTCTCTCTCTCTCTCTCTCTCTCTCTCTCTCTCTCTCTCTCTCTCTCTCTCTCTCTCTCTCTCTCTCTCTCTCTCTCTCTCTCTCTCTCTCTCTCTCTCTCTCTCTCTCTCTCTCTCTCTCTCTATCTCTCTCTCTCTCTGATATCTCACTGCTATCCCCACTTTATGCCTTGTGGACCCTACACGACTTTCAGAATCCCTGAACCACTGTGCTACACTGCGCCTCGTTGCCTGCGGTTTGGTTTCTTGTTAAGGTGGTCGTCTGCTTGCTGCAGGATGGAGCACCGATAAAACTCGCTTTGGATATGGTTTAATTTCACCTTGAGGGGTCGCCAACAAAGGGGGTCTGATCCTGATTCCTCGCATGACAGTTAATGTGAGGGCTGTCTCTCTCGCGATGGTGCCGAGGTGGAACCTGAGTAGTCTGCTCTTCTCCTTGTATCAGCATTCGTTTGTGGAGAAAGACTGCAAAACCAACACGTTTTAACCCTTTAGAGTTCAGGAACGTTAAGGCTACACAGTGTATGCGCCGCTTAATTGATTAATCGGACTTCTTTTTTTCGATTAGTTGATTAATCTAATGACTGATTTTCAGATTACTCTAATGTGAGTGTGTTAGGAATTATTTTTTTTTATTATTTTGTTATGGATTTGTAACCAATGAGTGATTTTGTGCTCAGAATCACAAGGAAAACACATGGCCATTCTAGACTTTGGTTAAAGACTAAGAGTCTACAATCTGACTCGACTTTTAGAGGCACAAATGACACGTAGCCTACACGCCTCACACACAAGAACTCGGACAGTTTGTGGACTATATATTTTGTCAGAGAGTCGTTGGAGAAGCAGCGTCAAGGTCTCGTGTGTAGCAGTTGTACTGTTGTGATCATCTCCACTGTGCAGAGCTGACAGAGCACCACACTGTTGTGTTTCTGTGTGAAACACTCCCACAACGTTAGATACACGTGAGTGATTGTTTGTAGCTGCAGCTCGCGCTCCGGATAAATTTATGCTTTCAGTAGACGCGGCAATCTTTGTGAAGCATGCGTCACCCCACCCCTAGACATTTTTTGGGAGGACTTTTATAACCAGTGTTGTCACAAAGCAGCTTTACAGATAACCCACGTTCAAACCCCACATTAAGCAAGCCAAGAAAACCTTAGTACTAGAGGAAGAAACCTTGAGAAGAACCAGACTCCAGAAGGGCTTCCTCTGGTTCACACCAGATAGTAAAACAAGTACAACAGCAATGCCAACAAGATTTACAACTATGTGCAATATGAAATGTGGAGGAGAAGAAAGAAGACCGTCCCATTAGAGCAGCCGTGAGAAACAGCTGAGTGTTCGTGAGGCGGGAGAAGAAATAACTGATTAGCAGGAGCAAGCTTCAGGAGGGTCAGCACCATTCAGGCCAAGCTTTCCACAAAGCTATGAACTGCAAATTGTTTGTGCCCTAAAAAAGATGGACCTCTAACTCTCTGGTCTCATCACAGAAGCTCATAGACCTGAGAGTCCATCCGTCTGGGCAAAGAGTGCTTTCCACTTCAGATCTTTCCTCGTTCACTCGTTAGGTCATCATAGCTGAGAAGGAGAGATCACAGGCTAGCTAATCAATACACGTTGGTATTAAACTCTGAAATAATGAGCAAGCTGTTAAAGTTACTACACTCATGATAGAACGCACATTTGCAACTCACTTGAAACTTTTCCATGAAACAGTTGCAGGTTTCATGGAAAGCTTCATGAATTAAAACACTAATACCTAACAGATGTCAGACAAAGCTATTATATACTGTATATATGTGTATGTGTATATATATATATATATATATATATATATATATATATATATATATTCTGCTCTCTTGATACCCTTTAGTCTTATACAGAGCTCAGATACCTGTGGGATCCAGAAGATGAAAGTTAGACAGAGATGCTCTCCTGGAAGAACTTGCTGATCATAGGGTCAGCCAAAAATGTTAAACGATGCCACACCGTGTGGGTGGTCTTACATTGTACGAAGAATACAGTTTACGTAAGCTTGGCTAGTGAAATAACTGGATGTGTTGTACGAGTTGCATCTTGTAACAGACACGTTGTATTGAAATGATATTGCATGCAACTAGTTGTATGAAAGTTTCGTCATGCAAAGTCAGACCAAAGGATTCAACTTCACATTAGTTTAAGTTTAAAATTAATCCGTGCAGTGAAACACCCACATATACACACACTAATGAACAAACACACTAGGGGGCAGTGAGACACGTGCCTCGAGAGGTGGTCAGCCTTATCCATGTCACCCGGGAAGCAGTTGGGGGTTAGGAGGCTTGCTCAAGGGCACTTCAGTCGTGTCCTGCTGGTCCCGGGATTCGAACCGGCGACCTTCCGGTCACCAGACCGAGACTGCCAAGGCCGCCCAACAGAAGTTGGAAGCCACTGTTGGAGCTCCAGCCGCCCCTCCTGAGTCTGTGCTGAACACAGTGTCCTTCAACGTGATTGTAGTCTTGCTTCCTCTCTGGAGAGATGTTGCTTGCAACTTAATTGGCGAGTGCTGTTTGCTGTTCTTCCTACTTGTCCTAAAATTGTCTGAGAAGAGAAATCAGGGCTGAAATAGCCGAGTTTGCGTTCTGCGCTAGTACCCCCTTTCTGCTCCAGTTTTGAGTTTTTTTTTGTTTTTTTTTTGGCTCAAAAGGCCTTGTCACATATTGGGTCCTGAATCAGTTGCAATCACTCAAAACCAATTGGTATTTTTCAGACTGATGGGTTTTGCCTCCTCCTTAAGCTTCCCGCAGGTATTAGGCTTCTTTCTGTATCTGGAAACTGATATGTGTAATAGGCTGCCATTGTTCTTCTTTTATAAAGGAGCGCCTGACAGCACTGAGGAAAGCAGCCACCTGTCACCTCCGAATGAACTTTAGATGAAGTGGAGTTCTCTTCTTCCTCCTCCTCTTCTTTTTTTCCCTAGTATCGGGATCCTGCACTTTATATTCCACGCAGTCTCTCCTGATGTCTTGTTTCAATGTACTGCAGGCATTTTAATCCCTTCAAGTTGAAGAGGAGTCTCCATCTGGAACCTTGTTTCATCCAACAGTGGATACAGGGGTGCTTTCTCGTTTAAGTGATTTTATGTTTCGCCCCGTCGTCCCCCCAACCCACCCCCACCAAGTCTCCTCCAGGGCTGGACGTATTGTAGTGGCAGCTTTATCCATAAAAGTTTACGACCATGACCTGTATTCCTGCACTGTTTCAATAGCTGCGGGGATCTAGGCCTCGGCTTTGTGACTGAAAACACCAGATCCGGATGAGGAATCTGATCCTACTCGGAAATTCTGCCCTCCTCTCTGGCTCTTTTCTTTCTCTGGGATTTAGAGTGACAGTCTGTGACCACCAGGGATCATCTCTCCCAGCCCTGTGTCTGTATCTGTATTTGCTATGGAAAGCAGAACCAGATCCTGAATCAGTGCTTCCTTCAGTTTGTTGACGTTGATGGCTTGTCATATACATCTGCTAGAAGATGTTGGTCCAGTTCTTTCCATTGTTCATGACTAGGCTCTACACAAAGGTTTGTGGCTTATTCTTCTGTCAGGTGTTCATAGAATATAAAGCATTGTGGCTTTAAACAAAGGCTTTGATTACTATAGGGTTTAGTTTGTGCAGGCCTTGTGCAATTAGCTCTCCTGTGTGGTTGTCTGGGAAATACAACGTTTGCAAACAGTGGTTGTGCAACTCCAGTGCACCATTATGCTGAGATATGGTTCCATTGTGCGACTAAAAGCCAGTTGTTGTTGAAAAGTGGGCGAGCCAAACGTTTTAGATACACTACCAGCCAAACGTTTTAGATACACTACCAATCAAACGTTTTAGATACACTACCAGCTAAACTTTTTAGACACACTACCAGTCAAACGTTTTAGATACACTACCAGCCAAACGTTTTAGATACACTACCAGTCAAACGTTTTAGATACACTACCAGACAAACGCTTTAGATACACTACCAGCCAAACGTTTTAGGTACACTACCAGCCAAACGTTTTAGATACACTACCAGACAAACGTTTTAGATACACTACCAGACAAACGTTTTAGATACACTACCAGACAAACGTTTTAGATACACTACCAATCAAACGTTTTAGATACACTACCAGCCAAACGTTTTAGATACACTACCAGACCAAACGTTTTAGGTACACTACCAGACAAACGTTTTAGATACACTACCAGACAAACGTTTTAGATACACTACCAGACAAACGTTTTAGATACACTACCAGACAAACGCTTTAGATACACTACCAGACAAACGCTTTAGATACACTACCAGACAAACGTTTTAGATACACTACCAGACAAACGTTTTAGATACACTACCAGACAAACGTTTTAGGTACACTACCAGACAAACGTTTTAGATACACTACCAGACAAACGTTTTAGATACACTACCAGACAAACGTTTTGGATACACTACCAGACAAACGTTTTAGATACACTACCAGACAAACGTTTTAGATACACTACCAGACAAACGTTTTAAAACTAAGCAATAGTGTACATTCACACTATGAATGAAGGAAATTCATTTTGTTTGCTGTTTTAAAAACAAGCAGTGATGAGATGATCATTATTGCCTTGCAGTGCAAAAGAATCACCACCTTCATCACATTTTTACACTGCAGGAAGTCTCAGTACTGTACTGTCATAAGTAGTGATGCGCTAAAGACACACTGGGCCAAAAACAGCTGACAACATACAAAAGCAGAGCTTAGATAAATGATACTGCTATCTTGCCAATGTGGGGGGAGGGGCTCGAGGTTCATCCTCACTGCACACTTCTGTCTATTTTCTATTTCTATTAGTGTATATATGGTTTTTTTTTATTTTATCATGTTTATTTCAGCTTGCTCTTACCTTATATATAAATATTTCTTATTTCAGGTATCCTGTCCTTGTAGTATCTACTGTACATGTGCGCAGACACATCTAGTTGTATCGTGTGTGACTATATATGTGACACATGATTTTTAGTCTAATGAGAGAAACCTTTTTTCATTTAAGAAGTTTGAACAGACCAAATAACCCGTAGATCTACAAATTAGGATACATAAAATATCATTATTATTATTTAATAATTAAACAGAACTCATTTTGCTCTCTTTGTAATGAAACATGCAGTTCGTCTTTATTTTAGCGATTAAATTATTTACAGTATGCTCAAAAATACATATTATGTTTAAATTATCATGTTTTACTGATGATGAAGCATCACCGTATCGCTCTCCCCTACTGTAGCCCGAATAACAGAACAGAGGTGTTTGGCACTTCTTGATGTGCTAAATCATAATCTTAAAAAAAGTTAATATTAATTGCGTGGGCAGAGGAGCGTGTGTGTCTAACTGAAGCTGTTTATCTGCAGGAGTGCGCATGTTGGATGGAGAGGTGACCGACGTAGTGGAGGCTCAGTCGCTCAGCCTGAATCCTCAGCACATCGACATTTACAGCGCCAGCTGGGGCCCGGAAGATGACGGCAAGACGGTGGACGGCCCGGCGAAGCTGGCTAAAGAGGCCTTTCTGCGGGGAGTGATGGAGGTCTGCGTCCTTATTACTCTTATTATTTATACTCATATTGCAAATAATCCTTTTGACCTATAAGTAGGTTTTACATCAGCCAGTGTGTGTGTGTGTGTGTGTGTGTGTGTGTGTGTGTGTGTGTGTGTGTATTTATGTATGTATATATATATATATATATATATATATATATATAGGCTTTAGATATTCTCTCTTGAAGACCTCTGGCTCAGTTCACAAATATTTGTTTTTATATTTGCTCTGCTTTCCTGCTACTCTTAAAATATTCATGTGAAGCCAGAGAGTTTAAAAAGTTGGATACACACGCCCACTGGCTGCTTTAAGAGGACCACCACCTTGTATCTACAATCACTGTCCACTGTATCAGCTCCACTGACCATACAGGACCTACACTCACTGTCCACTGTATCAGCTCCACTGACCATACAGGACCTCCACTCACTGTCCACTGTATCAGCTCCACTGACCATACCGGAGCTCCACTCACTGTCCACTGTATCAGCTCCACTGACCATACAGGAGCTCCACTCACTGTCCACTGTATCAGCTCCACTGACCATACAGGAGCTCCACTTACAGACTGTAATTCATACTTTATTACTCTGTTCTTTAATGATCAGGACCCCCACAGGACCACCACAGAGCAAGTACTATTAGGGAGGTGGATCATTCTCAGCACTGCAGTGACACTGACATTGTAGACCTTCTGATTGGCTGAGAGGTGCTCTGTCTATGCTGCACGTTTTTTCCTCCCCACGGTGCATCATCACCAGTTGCACCAGTTGCTAAGTAACGACTGCTTTGCTAAGCAAAGTACATTTCTACTGTGACCATCTAAACAAACTGGGATTATCTGGGAAGCACCGGAATACAGTTGTGCGAACAAGATGGGTGGTGAAGTGCTTTACACACTGACTGGAAGGAGAACGCGTTCGGGTTAATCTGGCACGTAGTGAAGTGTTCAAACAGCCTGACCTGCCTTTATAAGGCTCTGTCTGAGACAGCACAGCGGAGTCGGCTTTCAGTTCAGAATTTCTCATAAAAGAATTTTCCAAAAAGGAAATGCAGATTAACCTGCGCTGGTCATTATAGGAGCGTCTACAACCTGCAAAAACAGCAAAACTACATCAAACCTAACTTAAAGGAACCACCAGTGATATGATCTGCCTCCTTGTAAATTATTACTTGAGAATTTATATATATATAGAAAAATAGGGACCAATCACCGGCCGATACCGATACATAGGCGATCGATCACTCCATCTCTAATTTGTGTATATAATAGAGATGAACCGATCAGCTTTTTTGAGGCTGATTCCGATCGCTGATCACCTTTCAGCGCGAAGGGCCGATAGCCAATACCGATCGAGGGCGGGGCTATATGCCACAGCAGGGCTACATATTATTAGCTCAAGCAAGTCATGAAACATGGTGGAATCTGGTTTATTACCATTTTTAACGAGCTCATGGTAAACAGTATAATATTGTAACTAAATTAGAAGTTGGTCTATGTGGGAGTAAACCTCTTGATAAGCTCCGGAAGAGCCACATCTGAAAAGTATCTCTACTAGGAACAGCAGAACGTGGATCCAGGTGGAACATTAAGCAGCAGAATGAACGTCTTCTACAGCCGAGAAGAGCTGCTTATCTAGAACTATAAACTAAATCACTCTGGCTGTGGTTCTTTACCTCTCTGGCTGTTTCTGCTGCTGTTCTGTTAGTACCGGTCAGATCTGGTCTGTACGGGTTTCTGGGTTATTAGTTTGTGTTAGCTGTGTGTGCTAGCTGTGCTGTTACTGATACTCACTGTGTTCAGCTGTGTGGTGTCTCTGAAGTGTGTATCTGATTAGTGTGTTAAATGTCTTTGTCTTGGTTTCCGTGAGAGACGCTGATGTTACTAATTTTACAGATGTTATAAACTGTCCTGGATGAGTCTGAGTCACATACGGTAACAAACTGTCAGACGGACGATGTTTTCTTTCCGCACGTGTGGTGAACACTTAAACTGTTTTCGCGAAGCCGCTGCTTTAGTCAGTCTGTTGAAAATGAAAGGGTATGTATTTCAAATTAGTGGTTCAGATAGGAATTGCGGGGAGCTGACCGGAGGGAGTTTTATGGAGGGCTCCTCTTCCTGGATGAAACGCTAGCTGTAAATACAGAAATTAGGCTCCTTTGTTTAACGCCGATCACATATTTTGATTAAAAATCGGCCGATACCAATCGATCCTTCCATCTCTAATATATATGGTTGCTGTCCACTTGTTCATTAAGGCACACTTTACTTAGTCTGTATGTCCATTCGTCAGTTTCTTCACAGCATTGCTATGTCCGTCTGTTTGTATGTCCGTCTGTTTGTATTTCCGTCTGTCTGTATGTCCGCCTGTCTGTATGTCTGTCTGTATATCCGTCTGTCTATCCGTCTGTCTGTATGTCCGCCTGTCTGTCTATCTATCTCTCTGTATGTCCGTCTGTCTGTATGCTAGTCAGTGTTTTTGGTCCAGTTATCGTGGCATAAAACCTGGAAAACTGTTAGTACAGACTTGAGTTGCTTATTAGCCTCGCCCACACAGTTCTCAGGTAGGTCAGATCAGTGTTTTGGATCAAATCATATATATATATATATATATATATATATATATATATATATATTTCTTATTTTTTTGTTCAAGCTGAGCTGAATATTTAACATAAACAGACAGTATCAAACAGACAGTTTTAATATTTCACTCTGTGTTCACTGGGACGTTAAAGCCACAGTTAGCCTTTAGTCACAGTGAAAAACAGCCTCTCTTTTTAAATTGTTTATACTTTTATTAACATGCCGGGCGAGTGTTTTAGTGCGTGCCGTGCTAGGGCACCGATCTGAGCTGAGAACGCTCTAACCTACTGTGACTGGTCACCATCGCTCAATTGAATTAGGTCCTAAATGCATCACTGAGCCTCATAATCTCTAACTGTTACCAGGGGAGGCATCTATCGAGGGCAGGAATGTACAGTCCAGAATGCCCTGAGAGAGATTTATTTTTTTATTTGCTTTGAAGTCAGCGAGGGGGGAACTGCGGAGAGGGCGGGAGGGGGGCTCGATCGGGCTCCAGCGCGCTCGGTTTGCGAGTGCCTTGAGTCATATTAGCACTTAGTGGTTGGAGTGACGTTCGTTTAATTTAAATGTCACATTAAAGGGTAATTTTCACAGAGAAATCTTTATGCAGATTTTCCGGAGCGTGTGTGGTGTAGACATTCTTAATGCCTAATTGCTTCACGGGCTCTGTGCTAAACTGCCATAACATGAAGGGAAGAAGAACGGCATTAATTTCAGCTCTCGCGCTCTCGCGCTCTCACACGCGGCCGTGAAACTGGCCCGAGGCCAGCAGGCAGACAATGGAGCCAGTAGAGCCAAGGCTTTCCCTGCTGTCTGCACTTCCATACGGTGCATGTTAGGACTTCCCAGGCAAAATAGCTGTTATACCTTTAACTAATGATTACAGCAGCGAATAGGAAAGACTTTAATTACAGGTGGGGTCTAATAGTCATTCGTCTGTAGGGATGGGGTTTACGTTCACACAGTTAACAGACTGTTCTGTCTGAGGCGTTGCGACACCTGCGTCTGCGTTGAGGCTTTAGCGCTGAATGACGGGAAGGTGCTTTGAAGCCTGTATATGGTTGTTTTTATCATAAAACAAAAACTGTAGTTAACTTGGATACTGAATATGGATTGTATGGACTGGCGCGGAGGATGGTTTAAACAAAACAATAACACAGAAGATGTGCAAGTACCGTAAAAAGTCTAACAGAAAAATCTGTGTTGAAGCTAAACTCAACAGATCGGTAAAGCATGATGTTCCCTTTTCAACGAGCCCTGGATCTTATTGCTAACCTTTAGGGAACCAGAAGTGAGTGGATGGATGGATGGATGGATGGATAGGTGGATGGATGGATAGGCAGGTGGATGGATAGATGGATGCATAGGCAGGTGGATGGATAGGCGGATGGATGGACAGACAGGTGGATGGATGGATGGATAGGTGGGTGGATGGATAGGCAGGTGGATGGATAGATGGATGCATAGGCGGGTGGATGGATAGGCGGATGGATGGACAGACAGGTGAATGGATGGATGGATAGGTGGGTGGATGGATAGGCAGGTGGATGGATACATGGATGCATAGGCTGGTGGATGGATAGGCAGATGGATGAACAGACAGGTGGATGGATAGGCGGATGGATGGACAGACGGATGGATGGACGGACAGACAGCAGGATGGACAGACAGATGGATGGACGGACAGGTGGATGGATGGACGGATGGATGGACGGACGGACAGACAGGTGGATGGATGGACAGACAGACGGATGGGTAGATGGATGGATGGATGGATGGATAGATAGATGGATAGACAGACGGACGGACGGACGGATGGATGGATGGGTGTATGAATGGATGGCTGGATAGACGGATAGGTGGGAGGATGGATGTGTGGATAGATAGGTGGATATTTGGATTGATGGATGGATAGGTTTATTGATCCCAGAGAAGAATTCAAGAGCTCCTCATTTAAACCATCTGTGTAGTGGAACACTCACATACCCACACACAATAGTGAACAGACACTTGCCCAGAGCGGCGGGCAGCCCTACCACAGCACCCGGGGAGCAGTCAGGGGCTAGGTGCCTTGCTCGGGGGCACTTCAGTTGTGTTCATGGGATTAGAACCGGTAGGCCTTCCGTTCACCTTTGTATCCAGCTCCATTACTAGGCCAGAATTAAGATTTATTTAAACCTAACGGCTGAATTTGGCTAATCTAGTGTCGGTTCTGGCGTTAAGACAGGAAGAGAAAGTCTGAAAGCCATCTTAATGCTGAGAACAGCAAGAAAATGAAAGACTATGAGATAAACAAATATTCCTTCCCAGTTTCCCAGTCTCCTTTTCAAACTAAGACAAAGATCATCTCCAACTTAAAGCCTTGTTTTCATGTTTGTTATTAAAGCACCGCCCAATTACATCATTACGGGTGGTCCTCTCCACATGTTTCCTTCTATCCAGGTCCAGATCTTCATCGTTCGCCAGTGGCCGTCATTGTTTCCCCTATTCACGAGGTGGACCTCTCGTCGGTCAGCTGTGCGGCGTTCCTTTCCGGGCTCTAGCACAGCTTTTTTCCCCGGCCTTTAATCCGACCTGCCAGGTCTCGTATGCCGGGCTGTGCCAGATCAGTTTCAGGAAATGAGATCTGTGTTGCGGAGTAAATCCTAAAGCAAACGAAGCTGGAGGCTGTGCAAACGCGCGAGTGAACGTCTGCAGGCCGGCAGGTGTGTGTACACGACAAAGAGGCTGCGTCTGCGCCAGATCTCGCCTGCGTTAGACCCCTTTTCCTCGACACGCTCTCTTTCGCCTGCAGCCGGTTTACTGCCTTATTGTTAGGACTTGGAGGTGCGGTGGAGGGCTGCGGAAACAAAGGCTGATCAAAGGTAACGAGCAAACAGCATCTGAATTGAGTTATCGGCGCCGCCGGCCTCTCCCCGCGACTGAAATGAAAGCCATGTGGGTTTTAAAACACGCCCCGCTCACATGCTGCATGGATTCCTCGCAGCCTCCTTATCGGTGCGGACAGTGAGAGAGCTTTTTGGAGTTTTATTTGGATTTGAAAAGGCGTGATTAATGGACCTGGGAACGTTGGCATTGTCCCGCAAAGTCCGGTTTCGAGCGGCCCGGCTGCTCTGTTTAGTTAGCGATAGCGTCTCAATGGCCCGCGAGGCTGGGAGCTGATTTCAAAACCCGACTGCAGTCGGTGTCCTCCAGACGCGCTGCTGTGTTCTTACTGTTTCTCAGAGAGTTTGAGCTCCGAGTGTTTGATGGTATTAAGACACTCACTCAGAACCAGATGTTGATGGTTTGCTGCCAAGACTCAGTGGTCCTTCCATAGGGGGCTCTGAAGAGGGGCTTTGCAGACGAGGAACATAAAAGGTAGTGGTGTTGACACTCTCTTTCTCTCTCTTTCTTTCTATCTCTCTCTCTCTCGTCATCCAGGGTCGCGGCGGACTCGGCTCCATCTTCGTCTGGGCCTCGGGTAACGGCGGGCGAGAAAAGGACAGCTGCAACTGCGACGGCTACACCAACAGCATCTACACGCTGTCCATCAGCAGCAGCACGCAGTACGGGAACGTGCCGTGGTACAGCGAGGCCTGCTCCTCCACCCTCGCCACCACCTACAGCAGCGGAGGACTCAACGAGAAACAGATTGTGAGTCTGCTTCACCGCCGAACAGCTCCTATTCCTTACAGCGGTGCTTCAGCAACCCCTTTTTCACCATACCCCAAATGGAATGGTGTCTGAGGTTTGCTATTTACCTGATAAACTATGGGAGCTCATCAATTAGAGAAAATTAACCACCAATTTTAACACTGTCTACCGGTTTACTTGTGTAGATGGCACCCTTCCTTTTCTTCTTGTTACCAGGATGCTAAACTGTAAACTTTAAGCATCTCTAGGGATACACAAATGGGATCACTGGGCTGGGATCCAATATTTTCCATGTATATATTTTTACATCTTGAGAAATTGTTAAAAAAAAAAAACTTCTTCTGCAAAGGCCACCAGCATGCAGCATTCCTAAAACATTCCAAACTATTGCTTTTATTGAGATGCACTCCGCTGCGTCGTCCAAGCACTGTGCAATTACTCAGTACGTCACAGCGCCCCACGCAGGATTTTACTCTAACTTCATTTCTCCATTACCACCATTAAAGTCATTCTGAGACACAAAACAACGCCGTAGATCACATGTAGCATCCAGTCTTTTAGATACATATACTAATGCCTGTTGGCTCAGCTGGTGTTTCTAGCCTAGCCTTCTTGGTAAACTGAGACCAAGCAGGATAAGTGACGCTGAACACTTCATTTCAAGACAAAACAACATTGTATATCGTCGCTGTCCAAAGAAAAACAACCCATCTCCAACAAAGCAGCCTCCAGCAAGAGGCCAAATCTTTAACACAGTGTGAACAACAGCTGCTGCATCCAAATTAGCCAGAAAAATGAAAATCAACAGAAATGGACATACATGGACAGCGACCACATATAGATCACATTTAAGACATCAGGTGTCAAATGCTGAATAATAAAATAAATCAAATTAAGATAAAGAGATAAGAATCTAGGATTCTGATGTATATAATAATATACATAATAATATAATATCTATATATATAATAAAAATAGAAGAGGAATCAAAAACCACATATAATCGAATTCATATGTCTGGGGCTAATAAATTAGTTTTTGAAATTACAAGACTTTGTAAAAGATGGAAGGCTGTTCCAAAGTTTGGGTGCAGCAACAGAAAACTCAATCACCCTTAAGGCTCATTTATACTCATTTATACCCTGGGCGCTGGCCCCACTGGCCCGGTCAGTAATCCAGCCATGCCGGTCAGCTAACCAAAATTAATACAGTTACATTGGAGGAGACCAGAGAGACAGTAAGAAGTTAGAACGGGACAACACTGTCTTCTCCGAGGTTAATAACACAGTGGGTGGGTGATATGAGAAGGTGGTCTGAGGTTAATAACACAGTGGGTGGGTGATATGAGAAGGTGGTCTGAGGTTAACACAGTGGGTGGGTGATATGAGAAGGTGGTCTGAGGTTAATAACTCAGTGGGTGGGTGATATGAGAAGGTGGTCTGAGGTTAATAACACAGTGGGTGGGTGATATGAGAAGGTGGTCTGAGGTTAATAACACAGTGGGTGGGTGATATGAGAAGGTGGTCTGAGGTTAATAACACAGTGGGTGGGTGATATGAGAAGGTGGTCTGAGGTTACTGATGGAGACGTTTAATTACTCTGTACTCTCGGAAGGTGTAGACGGTTCAGTAATGAAAAACTATCAAAGTACTGAAGCGTATCAGTACCTGCACAGTGGGAAGGTGGGCGTGTCCTCCTACACACAGACGGTGAGTTTATATTTCTGAAAGCCGGTTAAACCCAAGTCCAGCAGCTGCCCGAGTCACTCTGCGTGGGTGTTAGTTACAGTCCAGATAGCCTAGCGCGGTGGACACTGATCAGAGAACAGTTACTGAACTGATAGACTCACCAGCACCGACACGTCTGCTTCCTCGGAGCTTCATAAGCGAGACATTTCTCTGGATAAGGAAGCTCTGGTGCTGGTTCTCCTCCACAGAATGGTAAGAGCAGACATACGGAGGTTTGGGTGGATGTTTTAAATTTAGAGCTTCAGTCATAGACGCAGGTGGTCTTCTTTGGAAGGCGGCCCCCCAACACTCTGATCTTTATGTGCTGTGTTCGTAACTCTGTTGTTCAAGCCAAGTTTTCATCTTCTTCCAATTACTGACTCCCTCTAACTGAACATGTTATGCTAGTTATTTTATATGTTTGTTGTTGTTTTGCTTGTTATTAGTATCAACGTATCCGCGGTTACACCGGAAGTTCTAACACAAAGTAAACAAAGATGGCCGCCCCAGTGTTGTCATGGAAAATAGCATGAATAAATGAGTCTTTTAACTCCAGCCGGGGACACGGGACCACTAAAAGCAACTGGTTTTGAGGAAGGTGATTATTGAGAAGGAGGAGTGTAGGCAGAGTAGGTCAGTTATTTACAGCCAGGTGCCAAACCATGTAAGGCCTTAAAAACAGACAATAGAGCCTTAAATGAATTTGGATTCTCTCAGGTTAACAGTGCAGGGAGTAAGAGTGAGTACAGGAGTAACGCTCTCCCTTTTCTTTGTGCCTGTCAGCAGTTTCTTGCAGTTTGTATGAGCAGAGTGTAAAAACGAGCTCTGCCTGCCTACGTACTACAGTACAGCTCTACTATGTGTGTTCGGTATGTGATGGACACAGTTTTACAATCCACCTCTAAACAATTATAAAAATAAAGGCAAATAAATTATTCAAATGTGTTTATTCAGTCTGAGTTGGAGCGTGAGGGGTTAAGTGGAAGCCTGTGAGTCTGTGTCTCCCCCTATAAGGACTGTGATGTCTCCGCAATATGTTGGTGATGGGTGGTCCCGCTGTTCATGTACAGAGGGGGCCAGGCAGTTCTAATGTTGTTGTTATCTTAACCCTTTCATGCATGGTGTCCACGCTTGTGGACAGTTAATAATAGTTCAATTTAAAGCATATGAAATGCATTTCACCCTACAAACATCTAGATGGCAGAGTCATAAGTCTCACTGCTCCAGTGTAACAAAATCCATTCTCCTGAATTCTATTGTAGTCTTGAGTGCTGAGGCTTAGAATCTAGGATGACGGACAACACTAAGAATGTAAAAGATGTATCTGGTATATCTATAATCAAAGTTTCTACTCAAAGTTCAAATCTGGTAAAAAAAACAAAACATGTGTGTCAAACAGACTCTAATGAACATGATTTGATATGTTAAACTTCTTTTCTCATTTTAGATGTTTTAATGGCTCAGAAACCGACTGTTCACATAAGTGGACATCATGCAACAAAGGCTATAAATATAAAAATGCACCATTTATGTTAATTTTTTATATGTTGTGTAGATTTATAACAGTAACACATTTATATAAATTCTTAGTTATGTGACATCTGTGTCCAATATCAAGTTTCCCTCTGCCCAGACTGTTTTGAGGGATTTCACATCAAGAAATAAGAGCACTTTAACAAACGTCCTGCTACCGCCGGCCGCCTGTATCTATCACACGATCTGCAGCAAAATTCCAGCCTGAACAGATTTATTAAAGTTTCTATTAATTGTGCTTTCAGCTTGCTTTTAACAGAACCAAAATGGTTTTATTTTATTTTATGAAAGGAGGAGGAAACCTCACAAATGTTCTAATATTTTGTATTTTTATTTAAAAGTTACAAAAAAGAAGCTTAAAATTTGGCATTATTTGTATAAAATGTTAGTTTTACAATATAATACATTTAAAAGTTAAAGAAAGATTTGAGGAAAGATATAAACATGGTAATGCATGGTGTCCACATATGTTGACAGTTCAATAACTTCTTAATAAAACTGATTTTTTATGTAAAATGAAATTCAATAGGATTATTTGTGCAGATCTGAGCAAGAAAAAGCATTAAAAAAATCAGACTACAGTTTTTAGTAATTTATGCATGAAAGGGTTAAATTGGCTTGTTTATGTGGTGCAGTTCAGTGCTTGTTACCTGCACGAGCTTTCCAGACACGTCTTGGCTTGCTGGCTACAGTTAGACAAATTGAGGTCTTTTGAAAATTAATCATCCTTTTAAATCAGAGGAAAAAACGATAAACTGCCCACTAAGTAGCCGCAGCAGTCGGCTAAACGAAGGCCAGTTCTGATGAGCGTCTCTTCTCGCGTTTGACGTCCTTGCTTTCTTTAAAGCTGCAGTGATAGAAACCACATGTAATGGCGTGGTTTAGCAGGTCCGAATGGTAATGTGCTGACCGCGGGGCAAAGTCACAGAGGCCCTCGTTTGAGGCTGAGAGAGAGAGAGAGAGAGAGAAAAAGAAGAAAAAAAAAGAGCGACTGGTATTCGAGCACATAGTCCCACGGGGTTCTGAGGGTGGACCACGGCACTGAGAACCGATGAGGAAAGCATGTGATGTGTGGCCCTCAGTTGGAGGAGAGAGCATGCGTTCGCCCTCAGGGTCTGTATTGTGTTTCATAACGCCGTATCCACTGCCAAAGCACTTTTCCAGACCATCCAGCCTTGTCTTCAGCGTGCAGGCTGATACTTTGTACATGACTGCAGGTCTGTGTTTGCAGTCAAAGCCGGTAACCTCACACAGCTACGGCACGGCTTCGCTCCACCATTCCTTTGCGCTTGCTTCCCTCTTTTATTTGTTGGCGCTTTACGACGCCAGAACTCAAATACACAGCAGAGTCACATTATTATGACCACCAGTTAACAGAGACTAGAGTGACCGCCGTGTGCAGCACGGACAGCAGATAGATGGACTTGCAGACTCAATAAGGTCCTGGTTGGTGGTAACAGGTATCTGGAGGTATCATGCTGACTGCAGTGCATCCCACAGCTGCTGGAGGGAGCATGGAGGAGGATCCATAGAGCCAACACCACCATCCAGGTGGTCCCACAGATGCTCAGTTGGGTTCAAGTCTGGGATATTAGGGGACTAGGGATGGTACTTAGAAGTCTTGGTCAGCTCTTTTAACCAATGTAGGACATTACTAGTTGAGTGATGTGTTGAATCTTCTTGCTGGAAGATGGTGTAGTTGATCTGCAAGGATGGGTTCAGACTCTAATCAGTTGAGTGTCTTCTTTATGGATGAGGGGGTCCAGAGAATGTCCTGAAAGCAGACCGTAGACTGCAGCGCTACCACTTGGGCGCTGCCGCCTCATAATAATGTGACTCGACTGTGTATTTTCCTCTAGCTCTATTCAAAAACTCACTTCGTTGCCGAACACAGGCCCATGTTTTTAGGCAGCCCAGGCCATGACAGGCAATCTCCCTCATTCTCATGCTCACCAACGCCCCAGTTGAACGAGGAAGAGCGACCGGACGTGCTCTCGTCTCCTGGCTGTCACGTTTTCATGTAGACGCCTGGCCATTTTTGGCACTTAGCCTCAACCAAGGCAGCTCTGTCTCAGTCACTGCACGTAACAGTGTCTCTCTCTCTCTCTCTCTCTCTCTCTCTCTGTGTCATCACATTCTTCCTCTCAACTCCTTTCTTTCTGTCGTCTCAGACCTGAGGGCTAATCAGGCTGCGCCCCCCCCCCCCCCCTCAAAAAAAAAAAAAAAAAAAAGGCTCATCAGTCAGCTCAAATCCTGAGTTTGCACAAGCTGTGATGTATCTGGGAGAAGAGGTCCTGCATAGCAACATGTCTTAAACCCTCGCGGACTTGGTTTGAATCATCCCGGCCTCCCTGATCAAGTTTCTGGAACGCTTCCAGCTAATTCCTTGGATATACTGCAGGCTGTACCGAAAGTTCTCTGACTGTTCTCTTCTACCCACAGATCACTACAGATCTCAGACAGAAGTGCACTGACTCGCACACCGGCACCTCAGCTTCAGCTCCTCTGGCCGCAGGCATCATCGCCCTCGCCCTGGAGGCCAAGTAAGTCCAGCTCCAGTGAAGTGTATCTGGGACTCATATATATCTTTGAACCATTCTATGTGAATATACACTATTTAACCACTTTAACTGTGTGTGCACTCGTCAGACAGTTTATTAGGTACGCTTGCAATGTATGTGCACATTGTGGAGAATAATAGTGTGAACATATACACTACTGTACAAATGTGGCCCCTAAGTTGGTAGTTTAGAAGCCTAGTGTATTTTCATCATTTACTTTCTTCATAATTTTACATTTTTTTGTTTTAAATTTTTTAAAAATCTTTTTATTTCATTGTTTTATATTTTTAGCTTGTCCACTTAAACTTTTATTTTGAATTATTTATTTCATAATTAAATTCTTATATTGTTTGCCTGTTTTTCTAATATTTTTATCATTTAATTCTTATGTTTTACTCATGAAGTTCTTTATTTTAGCTGTCTTGATTAAATATTGATTCTAATTTTAATGTATTTTCAGTCCCTTTAAGTTGTAAATGCTCAGATGCATTGTAAATGAGGGTTACCTTCAATGTATTACCGATGGAAAATAAAGGTTGATTGATTTCCACCAGTAAGAACAGCAGATATGATTAGAACAGATGTATATAAGCATATCGTCGCTTCCAAAGAAAAAGATTTCCATTTTTTGATCCATTTTTCTACATTATTTAAAAATTTCACGATGAATGTGCCATCAATAGACCGTTGGAAAAACATCTGGTTCCATTGACTTGCA